>CM063508.1:147085341-147102841 GCA_032207245.1 Pardosa pseudoannulata
TGGAAATCCACCCAGTCCCCGTTTCGAGCGTTTAATGCCATTATATCAAGCCCCATTTTAAGAGCAAGCGATTAAATTTATCAATTTATCTCATAATAAATAGGTAAATATAACAATTTTTTTCTAGCAATATGACTTCATTCCTTTAACTATCTCATTTAATCATTTCTTATTTAAAATTATTTAAATGTTTTCTGCATTATTTCCATACGTTTTATCACTAAACTTAGATATTACGTAAATAATTTTCTTTTTTATTTGACTTAAATAATAGATTAAGTACATATGTAACAATTTTAATCGATTATTTTTGTTGAAAGGTAATTCTCAGCCAAAAAAACAAACCATTTTTTTTACCTGCCTCATAGGGTTCTTTACAATTCTGGAAAATTAAAAATTTTACTGATCCCGTCATATGACGGGATATATGCTAGTTTTTAACACTAGATTGCCCAAGGCAGTCATTTTGACTGTTTTTTAATTTCAATTAGAAAAACAATTATGAAATATGACACAATTTCTTAGAATTTGGTGACTTTTTCTATAACATATAAATGGGTTTATGAATAATTGTAGTTACTTCCGCCCTCCTTTATTATATAATATTAAAAATTAATTTTAAACAAATTTCTTTATTTATCTGTTATTTTTTCACAATGCAGTCAGACAGTTTTGTGGCAATATAGGTATACAAGAAATCTCGGGCAATCTAGTGTTAAATAAAGTTCAATGGCATCTTAGACTTCAGTCATGCATCATAAGTTAGACAGTGGGCTTGGGATTATAAGGCGAGAAGAAACAGTGTTAAAGCAAGCCTTGTGTATCCCCAGAACTCATGTCCGTTGCATCTGAGCCACCGTAGCTCAGTAGACAAAAGCAGCGATCTCGTAACTTAAAGGTTGAGGGTTCGGGGCTGGAGCTGGTTTAAGATCCGTCGTGTTCTTCAAAGGTGACTGGGGCACGTATAATAGGTTCGTGTTTACAATGACCTCCAAGTTCTCAAACGATACCTCTGTGATTGGTAGGCCAAGCCTGGGGGGCTTCTGCTTGATTCCTGCCTCTAAATTATGAGAACCCAACCGAGGTAATGTTACTCCCGTCCGTAGCATACCTTAAGCTGCATTTGCTACCCAGGTGGTGCTAAATGGGTAACAGCTTCATAGCCTTGTTCTGGCATAAACGAATATAGTGTCTGTATTCTCAACTGCGTTAGGTTTGGTTTGGTTTGGTTTGGCTTTGAGTGCCACGGTCTACTTTTTGCAACACGAGGGCTGATGAGACCGGGACCTAAAGCTTAAAGCCGATTCCGAACCGCTACGAACGGTCCTGCCACTGTGGGATTCGAACCCACGAACTCCAGTACCGAAAGCCAGCACCCTAACCAATCAGCTGCGTTAGGAAAATTAAATGTTCGTTCCATCTAGACACTGCTGTTGCCATTTGAGACCAATATTGCCAGATACAGATAAGTTTCCCTCAGAATCGAATTTATGGACATTTTTTCGACTGAAGGGGATTTTAAATCAAACACTGGAGTCTGAATTTCGAGTATAAAACGAACTTTAAATTCAGAGAAATTTTTTCAAAGAAAATTGTACATCTTATAGTCTGTAAAATACTGTACGTGAAATAAGAACATGTTCATATTATATATTGATATTGACAGAAAATCTTTCTTTAACATTTCATAGATTATTCTTAGCGTTTAACACTTAAAAGATCTTTACAAATAAGCTTTATATTGCAAACATATTTTTTTTTTACGTTTTACAGTTGCATTTAAAAAAGGAATAAAACTATTAAATATAATAAAACTAACTTTTTCAATAAACTATCATATTTTTATTGAATGATATAAAATGTTTCAAAATAATTAACTGAATACTTACTGAAAGTTTTTTGATTAGTATTGGTGATTCCATTAAAACTGAAGCAATATCCAAAAATGTCTGAAAGGAAATAAAATTATTATTAACCATAGTTATAAGTAGTTAGTTTTATACGTACTCGTTAAATACAAAACATTATAATGTTATTGTCAACCATGTTATATCTACAGGCTTAGTATTGAACAAAAACCAGCAAATATTTTAAAAATGGGAAGTATAGAACTTATAGTTGTGACTTGACATAACTTGACTTAAATTTAGAATCACAGCCCCGTTAATTCATTTTTCCCGATCATTGTGAAGTAATATATCTTCTAGAATAAACTAGAAGTAATTAACCCCTTCCGGTATGATTTTATAATGAAAAACTGTGCATGAAATAACCATTTAATTTTTATTTAAAAAACTTGTTTCATTTTACAATTCTTACATATTCTTAATTAAAATCCACTTTTTACATAGTGTTAAATAATATCAGAAACAGTAAAATTAAGAAAATATCAAAGCAAAACATTTATAAGGTATACAGATAATAGTCTTCAAGCTAGTGGTACTTTTCAAAACAAAGTGCAAAGGAATTCTTAATTGTTTACACCGCCAAGTAGTCTCACTTTTAATTTGATTCTTGTAACACACACGGCATTTCTTAGTAGGTTTTCTTTTATTCTGACTCATTAATTTGGCAATGACTTGTTCCAAGTAAACAATATGCAATAGTGACTTGTGATTTTCACAAGTGATAAAAGTGTTGCCAAATTCAGTACACTAGAAATTTTAAACTAAATTAATTATCATATTTAACAGTAACTTTAATCGCATGACGAGTGTAGCTCGTCATTGTGCGGTATGGAATGAAAAACTAATGACGAGCTAGACTCGTCATTTTACCAGAAGGGGTTAAAATGAAGTGATTGGTTACCGGAATGACATCATTCCTGGAGCCACGTCCTTTCCCATACTAAATAAATAGACTGGCACACAGATTTAGAGGCTTTTCCTTTGTGATCGCCATGTAATATATCATCAAATATTTTTTGTGATTGTGTTCTTTTTTCCTAAGGGGATTTGTGTATTGTAAATAAAAGTTGTTTTTGTAAGTGAACGTCTGCATCAATCTACTCGGCTACTACGTTTAATAATAATGATGATACAGTGATGACTACAGTAATTTTAAACTATGTGGCCATTATATTGAGTTATTTCATACATATATATTGTGTATTTTTCTATACTCGTAACATTTCCTGAGAATAAATCATCCAAGAAACCTGAGAAAGCCCATTTTGATTCTTCACTAATATGTTAAAACAGTAAAATGACTTTATGTTATGGAATTCTTACATTCTGAAATCCTAAGATATAAGGATTATAAGCAAAAGATAAAATAGATGCATTCAGTGTCAGGGATAAAACGCGAAAATGGCTCCTATATAAGGTGTACTTTCTTTTCATCTTCAAAATATTTTATCCGTTGATAACAAAGCGGATAGTTTTTAGGACTAAAAATCATGCACAATATAGCTTACAGAATGGTATATTTGAGAGAATTTTGGATCCGGAGATTTGGATCCAAATTTCTAAAAATATATGTATACGAAATCAGACAGTGCAAGCTATAGGAATTTACCATCCTGAACTAAGTAGATATTAGTGTTTTATGTCACACTGACTGTGTACGCCTTATCAACTACCAGGAGTAAATCCATGAAAGTTTATTTTCAAGACCAGGGAACTTCAAATTGATATATAGTCCAAATTTTATCCATTTTACGTAGAAAAATTTGTACGAACATTCTATGAAGTGTTTCCTTTTTAGTTATCGTCCAGATTTTTCACTACAAGGAGAGTTTTCATAAATATTTGAAACTGTGTTTTGTCAGACAATATGAAAATAATTGAAAATATTTTAACTTGAAATGGTTCAAGAGTGAGAAGAAACATTATTTCAAAATAGCTTTTTATTTTAAAGTTATTAAAATTAATTGTGTTTAAACTTTTTAACTTGATAAAAGTAAATTTTCAAGTTTTAAAGGATTTAAAATAATGCCTGTGCCATCATGTTTTTAAGGATAATAAAATATGTATAAATAAAAAAATTCCGGAACACTAAATGATTTTTAACGTGTTTTGACTGTTAATTTGAACAGAATAATACACATTCAAATGAGATTAGAATATTCCTGACCAAATCAATTGTTTTTTCGATGTGAGTAACACAAATGTAAACTTGTTACTTTTAGAAGACTTTCAGAACCTATTCTTCATCGTAAAAGGGTACAAATGTTCTATTAATTACCTTATCTCACGTGGCAAAGCCTGTGGTAGAAATAGTTCAAAGATACCTCGGTAGCTCAGTTGGCAAAGCTTTGGAGCTTACAGCTGGAGGTTTGGAGGTTCGGTATCTGAACTGGCAAAGACCCTCGTGTTTACTAGCAGAGTTCAAGTTTTACAATACTGCTGGAGGTTCACTAACAGCGTTCTGTTCTGGAGGTTCACTAACCCTCGTGTTCACTAACAGCGTTCAAGTTTTGCAAAACTTCTGGAGGTGACAGGCCAAACCTGGTGATCTTGCGTTTCACCAATGATTAAAATTACCCACTCTTAGATGTCCTTAATCTTAAGGTAAAATCGACTATCTTACCATCTTAAATTATATGACTTCTAGATGGACACGACACCTACCAAAAGATAAAATAAGTGAACGCAAGTGTGTCAAATAGGTTCAGTTTCTCAGTTCTAAGCCTACTGATTGACAAAGTGACAAACATTTCCAACCAACTACTCATATAAAAAAGAATCATTCAGTGTATATGGTCATATTATCTTAAAGGTCAAATTTAACTAAGTATTTTAAAATGTGTGAAAACCCCGATCCAGGGGTAAAAAAATAAAAACTATAACTTTTAATTTTAGATTTTGTTTTAACCTTGCTTTTAAATAGTAAGATGGTAATTAATTTGACACACTTCCACTTCGTTGTACAGAGAATATCAAAACTATTTCAGGGTATTTCAAGGTAGGTTCAGGCAAATATGTAGACATCCTCATTGGCTATTAAGGTCTGACATAATTGGATGTTTAATAATTCACAAAATAATGAAGATAGATTTGAATTACTATTATTAACGTCTAGATGATATCGAAAAGATTTATGGTCCTTACCAATTAAGCTTTACAAGTCCGCACTTCCTTGAAAGGAGAATACCAAAACGATAGTCGGTTTCACGCCAGATTAAAGCAAGTTTCTAATATATCCGGAATTTACAGTCTGAAGCATGTTGATGTTTAATAATTCATAAAATAATGATGATAGACTTAAATATGTAACATTAATGGTTAGAAAAATTAAAAAAAAAGTTTTAGGGCTCTTGTTAATTAACTTCCACAGGAGTACACATAGACATACGGTGAATATCAAGGCGATAGTCATTTTTAACCCCTTAACGTGCACGTTCGAGTTAATCGAGTGCGCTTTGATTCCCAAAACATCTCTAGTTTTGTATTTGGCATAGCTGAATTTGGTTTCAGAAATTTATATATATATATATTTTTTTGGTCATACTTTGGTCAATTTCATATTCGATGTAAACTGATCTGTAGATATGATTTCAGCTGTAACTGTCCTGGGAAATGCGACTGATTTGTGTCTTCAGCAACATGAAACTTAAGTTAGTCTATCATGGTGATGGTGAACCTTTGAGTCAAATTTCGTTAATTATTTTAAAATTCTAGTACTAAATTATTAGTGAACCCACTTGGAATGGACAGTTGTATGGTATATATATATATATATATATATATATATATATATATATATATATATATATAATATATATATATATATATATAATATATATATATATATATATATATATATATATATATATATATATATATATATATATATATATATATATATATATATTATATATATATATATATATATGTGTGTGTGTGTGTGTGTGTATATATATATATATGTGTGGTATATATATATATATATGTATATATATATATGTATATATATGTATATATATATATATATATATATATATATATATATGTATGTATATATATATATATATATATATATATATATATATATATATATATATATATATATATAACATAGAAGAAATGTAACTATCGAACAGTCAGCCTTTTATCTGTATTAACCCCTTAAAGTGAACTGGCCTAAACTGGCCAAATTGTGCACACTCGAGATAATTCGAGCTGCTTTGTATTTTTGTAGATATTGCGCTGTGTGTTGTGCTAAAAGAGATAGCAAAGGTAAAAGGAAAAGAAAAGAGAGTCGTTACATGTGTAATAATTGCAATGTTGGGCTATGTGCTGCACCTTGTTTCGAAATATATCACACAAAAGGAAATTTTGATTAATTTTATAAGTACTAGTATAGTCATTATTTATGTTTTTAAAAGTATAAATAAATATATTTACTGATAATAATGTTTATTCTGAAATATAAATTCAAAAAGAAAGATAAAAAAAGTCGATGTAATATTACAATATTCGACTATTTTCTGCAATATCAACAAAATCCAAAATTGCAATAAAATTTTGATTATCTTTGTATTTTTGTAATTTTCTTGGTAAGACAACGTTCTAAATTGTGTTTTTTACATTAAAAAATTGATTTTTTTTATTCGTTTAAAAAAAACTGTGCATTAAGGGATTAAGCTAGATTTGGACAGTTTGAGGTCTAACACATTTTGAAATTCATTAATACATACAAATTCG
Source organism: Pardosa pseudoannulata (assembly GCA_032207245.1). Taxonomy (NCBI): domain Eukaryota; kingdom Metazoa; phylum Arthropoda; class Arachnida; order Araneae; family Lycosidae; genus Pardosa; species Pardosa pseudoannulata. The sequence goes on from CM063508.1 coordinate 147,091,989, forward strand.
TCAATATTTAATAGCAACTCACTATTAAATATTGAAGACGAATAACTGTTATTCATACCTAGTGTAAAATATTCTATACTTGTATAGATGATATCTTCTTTACATGTATAGATAGATGTTCTGTTTTTAGGGGGGGGGGATAAAATATATGGTGAAACACATTAAAGTAAACTAGTAATAGAGTGCACTCCGATTAATATGACAGTGGTTAATGCTATCAATCGCTTATTGTTATCGAAATGACTTGGTCCCGATTTTCTCTATTCATTTGTATGTTACAATTATCGCTTTATGTGATCGTTACATGGGTTAATGGCGTCAGTTTTCGAACCTCATTTTAACTGGCAAAGAATATTCACAATGTATTCAGAAGGAACCCATTCTTTTCTTTTCCTCCGCTGTTGTTTGAATTTCCGAGAATTCTCCTCTTCAACTTAGGGAAATGGAGAATAAACAAAGGAGTAGGAAAATACACATTCCTGGAATTTTTCAGAAATACTCACACCCTGCTTGTGGTCAATGGTTGTCAGAAAAGCATAAGGCAACACATTCTTATCGGAACTGAGAAGGATCGTATTCACATTTTATGCCTTGCTCGTTTGCATGCAGCTTGTCGACATGGAAGCCAGAAAGTGAAATGATTTAACATTAAAACAAAGGTCGAAATTTTAAGTCGTTATGATAGGTTGATTATGACTGCGAACACTTTATGAATGAGCTTCTTAGAAAAAATTGTAGACAGTCAACAAGTGATCAATTTTATGTATATTAATTCTATGTTTTAAAGGATAATATACAGTACATAAATATAAAGTGCGTTTTTTATCATTTTGTTTTGAAATTTAGTACGTTTGATTAAAAGAGGGGGGGTAATTTTATCTAATTTTGCATATCGTTTATTGTTATCAAAATCACGGTGTTCCAACTTGATCACATTAAGCAGAGTCCAGTGTATTTTTAAAGAAGTAACAAATATTTTCTTTCAATAAAAAAGGTAGTTCAAAATAGATAAAGAAACAAAAAATAAAGAAGTGGATAACTTCTCATTACCGTCCAGGCTTCTTTATTTGTGTTATCCTCATGTTCGATAGCATGGATATCGTGCAACAAATCCACAATGGGTTCACCTTCGCAGAAATGAAGACGCTGTTTCTTGCTCAACAAGTACCTTTTCAAGCGAGCCAGTAAAGCAGTTGAATCACTCATCATATAACCCAAGCGTAAGCTGTCAATCTGGAAAAAAAAATAGATGGTTTTAAAACTAACCTCTGTTTTTTTCCTCTCGCACACTTCTCAGGTAGTAATTCAATACAGCGGTAGTTTGACAAATGAGTGGCAGCCGAGCTTGCAATTTATTCGAATTACTGGTTGTCACTCAGTAGTTTTTTTCTTGAGTAATGACCAATATCAAAGAAAAAAAAGAAGAAAAGAAAAAAAAATCAACCGTTTAATTGGCTAATTTAATAAACCACAACTATTGAAAAAGTTCTGATTTTTCTTGTATGGAATTGAACACCAATATGAAAATGGTATATCTTTTCCCTGCTTTTACGTTTAATGCTTTTACACTAATTGCACATAACTTTATGACTTTGAATTAAAGCACCATCTAAATTACACTCTATGTATAACAAAAGGCTTTCAGTATTTATAGTAAAACTAGCAGGCGTGCCCGTGCTTCTCTACGGTGAACTTAATGTATTAATTTTAAACAAAGATCTTTTTTTCGTGCATAACTCTCTAAATTAGTCACAGTACAGTTCGAGTCATTGACATATTTATATATTTCTATTATAAGTGTATTATAACAATATCCATCTTTTATACTACTGCATTACTATTGTACGTTGATTAGCAACGTTAATAGTGTAACGATTCGTTACATGACCCTAACGAAAGAGGAGCGGAAGGTGACCTTTCGCAGAGGACAATTACGGTTAGCGGTAGGTAGAAACGGGTGTACCTAACAATACACGTTTGTGTACTAAGTCCCGGACTTAATTGAAAACTGTCCGTGTGCTGGAGCCAGTGCGTCTGAGACTTTGTGAGACTATTGAGTGAAAAGACTCTGGGAAATTATTGTAAATTATTACAGTGCCACATGTGCGCCTATTAGAGGTAGCGAAGGAAAGAAATCAAGTTGTTTGGATCGGCTAATTTAAAGACGGCTTTTAGGCCACATCTGGAAACGAAACAGCTGATTCAGGCGGGAAGTGACGGCAAGATTGCATCATCCTGGTTCTGGAAGGTTTCAGAAGAATCGGGTTAAGGGAACCGGGACCTCTATAAAAGATGAGTGGCGGAGCCAAGACGGGGCATTTTTCATCTCGAGGCTTCTTCTTGAGAGAGCTTTTTGGAGCTATTGTGTGGAGTTCGAGAGGAGTCCACTCGTCTCTCCGATTTCCGGAGTTTGCTTGTTTTAGAGACCGCCAGCGTCTCTGTTTGCTAAGAAGTCGACTTTCGACTTTGGGATCCCATTCCCGTCATCTTACTATTTTGTTTTATTTAAAAGTAGGTCGCTGAGCTTGACATTTGCTCTTATTTTGAATCGTCTTGCATCCGGAGTTTCCTTCACGAACCCCAGCGTTATACGCAATCTGAGCGTTTGAACCTTGGTGTGAAAGCCGACTGTACTAATAATCAGCCCGGAGGTGATAGTGTCAGCGTTCCGTACCGGCACTAATTAGCGAACTGTTCCAGTGATTTAGAAGCCCTGGCCACATTATACGTAGCACCCACGCATCCTAATTGTGTGAGTGTTATCTCAGCACGAGATCCCAGAATATTTAGAAATTTACTGAACCTGTACATAGCTGTACATAATTTATTCACTTGAATAAAATATTTAGTCTAGATTAAACAGTTTTCTAGTCTGTTTCATTGACAGCTTCGCCTACCATATCTTCAGTACTTTACAATAGATCTTCCACATATTAAGTGGTAGAATAGGAATCAAAGGTTTTGACAACAACAGTTCTAATTTTGTTGGTATTAATAAATGTTGCCCAAAATTAAGGAAATTTACTGGCAAACCACATAGTTTTGTATTAAACAGAAACACACACTCATATCGACAACCATATGAATATGAAGATTATAAAATGATATGTTTTTATTTACCCTATGAGAGTCACTGTAATTTGTACTTTTTGTTGTTAGAATTTTTATTGATAAACATTTCATTGTAACGTAAAAAATTAACCAAGAATTAAATTTAAAATTAGTTCTTATATAAAAATGCTATAATTTTCGTCACATAGAAATGAAAGTTAATCACTTTATATCTAAATTTCCAGGTCAAATCGAATGTATACCATGCAGACGATGTGTAAATAACATAAAATGAAACATGAATAAATGAGATATTTAAAAGACTGACGTCATAATGATAAAAAATATGTCGTTTTCACCTATTTATTATGTGATAACTGGAAAATTTTAATATCCTGCACTTAAAACAATTAAATGTAATTAACAAAATGACGTCACATTGCTAGAAATATTGCTTCTTTCACTTAGTTATGATGCGATAAATTAAAAAGTTTGCGTTTAACCGGGGAAAATAATGCTTGGAATAATGGCATGAAACGCTCAAAAAAGGGGGAAGGAATGGATTTCGAACGTTAAAAATTTACAAAAACCTTCTTAGGGATATACCTAATAATTTCCCAAATTTTCAAGCCGATTGGATGTATGGTTTTTGAGTCTATCGAGTACAGACAGACAGACACAAATTCATTTTTATACCGGATAGCCATAATTAAACTGACAGTGCTCATAGTGTTCTGTAGCGCGATCTATTGGCGAGAATGACGCCGCATTTTGTAGGAAGATTAAACAAGACGGGGTACGAAGGATCCTGCGAAAAAACAAATTAGTTCCAAAAGTCACCACTAGGGGAATATTTGGCGCTGTGTAATAGAAAATAGAGTGTTAAGAAATGCAAATCAATTCGGAAATTAATTTCTTAACTGTGCCAATGGATGTAACGAGAAATTTGAATAAATGACTTCTCTTTCTGCTCAGCGTACGTGATATTGAAAATTACGAGACTTTATCGGTGTTTATGTAGATTTTACGCTTTTTTAAAAGTGTTGCCATATTGCACTTGACCTATATCAGAAAATGTTCATAATAAAAGGTAATTTTATTCCGTATTAATTTGCATTTGTTAACACACTATTTTCTATTACACAGCGCCAAATATTCCCCTAGCGGTGAGTTTTATGAACTAATTTTTTATCTCGCGGAATCCTTCGTCCCCCGTCTTGTTTAATCTTCCTACACAATGTGGCGTCATTCTCGCAAATAGATCGCGTTACAGAACACTGTGGGCACTGTCAGTTTAGTTATGGCCACCCGGTATATATATATATATATATATATATATATATATATATATATATATATATATATATATATATATATATATATATATATATATATATATATATATATATATACATATATATATATACATATATATACATATATATATACATATATATATACATATATATATACATATATATACATATATATACATATATATACATATATATATATATATATATATATATATATATATATATATATATATATATATATATATATATATATATATATATATATATATATATATATATACATATACGTACATATATTTGAATAAAGAACTTCTTCTGCTGCTCAGCGTACGTGATATTGCAGATCACGAGACTTATATAATGTAGATTTTAAGCTTTTTTAAAAGTGTTGCCATATTGCACTTAAACTAAATCAGAAAATGTGCGTAATAATAGGTAATTTTATTCCGTATTAATTTCCATTTGTTAACACTATTTTCTATAACACAATACCAAATATTCCCCTAGCGGTGACTTTTGGAACTAATTTTATTTTCGTGGAATCCTTCGTCTCTAGTCTTGTTTAATCTTCCTACAAAATTTGGCGTCATTTTCGCAAATATATCATGCTACAGAACACTGTGAGCACTGTCAGTTTAATTATGGCCACCCGGTATATAGATTTATATTTTTCCAATTGCTCAACTCTTTTTTCAGTGATGCAATTTGCAGCATGGTGTAATGTAAAAGAAAGCTCAATATCGATGTCAAGGTAAAATGTCGTATATTTTATTCGGGTTATCTGTTCGAAGACATCCGAAGTGATATCTTTCAATAATGCAGTCATCCAGTCAAAAAGTCTGTGCTAAAAAAGAAAAATTATACGTACGTGAAAACAATAAAAAAAATCCTTGTTTGGGCCAATTATGTGTAGCACGTACCTTGCACGGGAAACCGGTTAGTGGGCTAATTGAAATTGAAATGAAAAGGATATAAAACATTTTAAATTGTATCACTTAAATGCACTTCCTACTATCATTTTATCTCTTTACATTCTGCTGTATTACGCTTTTAAATGCTTATTTATAATGCCAGTATTTATAATTCATGACTACACGTTTTTGGTATTAACCTAACACTGCACGATTTGTTTCTTTTACAACTTTTTTTTTCCAAAACATATTAGGTTTCAAACGATGTTCAAGATAATTATTTTGATTTTTTCTTTTTTTAACTCTTTTAACGGAAAAAGTATGTTTGATTTATAGGAATGCAGTATCAACTATAACTCAATTTCTTTTATAAATATGTAAAATACTGATATGAAAATAAAAATAGATACTTGTTTAACAAAGGAAATAGATTCATTTGATCAAAGATTAAAGTATAAAAGCAGAATATGTAATATAACTATAACAAAGTGATGAGCATGTGCAACATCCAAGCAAAGCTTTTCTCAAAGATATAATATTCAATACCTCCCATCTGTAGAAGAAAATCAGAATAGTGCGGATAAAATTATTCATTAATATACAAGCCACTTAGAAAACAATGTAAATTCCTTTTTCCCAGTACAGGGATAAACTTGTATTCATATATGTAATATTAAAATCCCTTATTTACGTATTTTAATATTAATTTAATAACTTTTGTTCATAAAGTACGTTCGGGGTTTGTGCGGGAATTCTGATTTTTCCCTCCAGACACGCTATAGACTTAATTCAGCCTCTGTATGTACTACTTTAGCCAATAGTTAGAGCGTTCTCTTTAAGCATGGGTATTTTGTATCATGTGATCAATTGTGCTTAGGGATTATTCGTACTCTTTTTTCTTAGGAATCCCTGCTTGAAAAGTGTATGTGCGGGACCACATGGTCTGTATGCACGAAATTGTAAAGGTGTTTGCCTGTTGTACGGATTTCATGTTTCTTACCAGAAATAGACTGTGTTGTGATTTTGAATGAGTCTCGCCCATATTACAAATATAACCTGTGTAAAGAAGTTTCCAAAAGAAGCAAAATATTTTTGGTATTTTAAAATAACTGGAATTAAAAACTTCAAGTATTTCAGACCCTAGAAATTAATTAGACCTCGGATTAGTTTAGTTCAGCTTTTTTCTTACACCTTTGTCTAGATAATCAATATAATTGTTTTCCGAGGAAAATGCTGTACATAATGCTTTATTCAATTAGTTTACAATTAGTTTATAATTGTAGATTCTATTGGAATTTTTCTATATGATATTCCTTATATATATATTCACATTTTTCCTCTTCGTTGTGGTTGTCAATGTCACTGAAGTATTATATGTTAAATGTAGCATTATATGTACAACATATAATGCTACATTTGTCAAATACTTTTTACCAATTTTATTGCGATTGTTCTTTTTATAGTTGAAAGTAATATTTCAACAAAATAGTGATATACACAGATTCAAATTAGTTTTAAAAATCTTGCAATGCATATATAAAAAATATTTTTGCTTATAGGGAGTGGGAAGTGTAGGCATCCCTTCCTATAAGTAAAAATATTTTCTATGTATTAAGGAATTCTATAAGTCCTTGAATCAGTGACGTGCGGTCCATATGTGCAAGGTGTGCACTGCACACCCTGGCAAAATTATGAGGGACAATAATTTTCTGCACCTATGTCTACCTATCTTTATATGGTATATAATAAATATTATTTATGATATATTCAAATATGTTGATTTGCTTGCTTGTATTCCCGCAGTGCGTGCGGTACTAGGTGCTGCACCACGTAGCGCGCAAACGAACATAGAAAGTTCTGATGTGAACGCACTGCGCACTAAATTGAAAATCACGCTTTATATGTATGGGCTACTCGAGAAGAACAGCATACTATGGTGCTGAGGCAAGTGCAGCTATTTTTCCTGCACTTGGCATTCAGAATCCTCCGAAGTTATGGTTTATTAAGCGTTGTATTAGAGCGGGGACTTACGTGCTGAAACAATTTTGGTTTTTAAATGATTAACTGGCCATACGATTTTACAAACGGTTAATGTTTAAATTTATATATTGTAAGATTTTGTTTTCATGGAAATATAAGATAAGTATTTAACCAATATAAAGTGAAATGTAAAGTGATGTATTATATTTATTGAAATAATTAGCTGAAAAACAATGTTGTTTTGTTTTAAAGAAACGAATTTTAATAGAACAGTCCAAATTTTACCATTCATTGTGTCTTACAGACAGTATATAAGTTATATCTGTAACATCATATCCCTGGTTTTGTTTTTAAAAATTGTCAAGATGTTTTTCACAGAATATATGATTTCCAAATGTTAAAAACAATTAATAAATATAATTTAATCCACTGACCGAACAAGAAACAGTTCGCTCTATTGTGCCAGCGTGCAGCGAAATCCTCTGCACGTGGAATAGACGTTCGGTTTGTCAGCACAAATGAGCATGCTCCATATGGTGCTACGTTTGCTGAACATATAATTTTTCGTGGAATCTCGAAGCGTTGCTTTTTCGAAGCCGATATGACACTATACAACAAAAGATATGATTTTTTCTTGAGTGCTAGTAGAATTCTCATACGTTTAGCTGTTTTTTTTAGTTATAACTCGATTACTCGTAGGTAAATATTTTATTTATTGTATTCTTTAATAATAAATAACCTGTTTCAGAATGGAGAACTCAGATGTCTCAATTAAAGATTTATTGGAAAATCCATGTCCTCTGCACAACCTGCATGAAAACCTACCGCCCGCCACTGCCTTGAATGTACCTCATGGTGAAAAATTATTTTTTCATACAAGGAATTCAAATTCCGGAAATCATCACAGAACAAATCAAATTCTGAAGTCCATACACCTCTACAATAATAAATAGCAGAAAACAAATGTCATCATTCTTCTAAAATACAGGAAAAAGGAATAACTGGTTGCATACCTTTTTCTTCAGACTCATAAAACCACTGGTGAAACAACCGGAAAAGTCTGGTTCGTCCCACTCCACACCCGAGTCTTCCGCAGATATACACCGCCTCCGAACTTCACCTGCAGAAATGAGATAAATTGATGGTTACACCCTTAAGATCTGTCATACATGTCATTTCAGTGTCACATCTTCTACTTTTTAACCCTTTTGATTCCAATGTTTGCTTTTAGTTTAAAAAAATGTTTTGACCTATTAAAACACATATAGCTTTGTGTATAAAACAGGGGTGCCCAACCCAAATGGGTTGGTGGGCCAAAAAACAATTTACTGAACTGAAGTGGGCAGCACATAAATATAAAACAACAATTTATTCAAAATATTTTATTATCGTGCAATATTCAAAATGTGCATTTTTACAGTACCAGCTGTGACTGTACATGTCGTGTTATAGATATATCATACAAGTCGTGTTATATATATATCATAACTACAAGGATAATAAACATTAACTATAATGTATTTATAGTCACCCCCAAGACCGTACCTTCCTCCCTAATCATAAGGGTTGAAATATTATTATTATATTTATACTATAAATATATATTGTAGTTTATTCACAAGCACTACTACATGTATTATTTTAAAATTAATGTGAGATTTGTTTTTGTATTTTACTAGAGATTTTGTTAATATCAACGTATAATGTAGTCGACGCGCATCGTAGCTGATTGATCATGTTTTTTATCAAGCAACCTGCTGCGACACTTTGTTTTTACCATGTTTAATTTGGAAAAAAATGATTCGCAGCGATAAGTAGTTCCAAGTAGTAGTTGTATAAGTAATGGCCGATTGACAGAATATTCTAGAACAATGAAATTTCAACATAACCTGTCCAACCCTATTCAAACACCAGGTTTACGTTAGTTAATATCAAGTCTTAACGTACATAATATGTGATATTTGTTATTGTAAACATTAACAACAAAAATTCTATGTTTCAACTGTATATAGTCAAAATAACTAAAACTATATAGACAGTTGAAAACTTCGATTGGGCGTCCAAACGTTTTTAAATGAGCCGCGGGTTTGGCATGCCTGGTCTGAAAGATTCATGTAACGTTTTATTTGATTTCGACAAACAGTTTGGATTAGAGGACACATATTCGAATATCTCTAAAATACAAATATTATTTTAAACCAAAACTAAACCAAACAATAACTGAAATAATGTTCTTAACACATTGTATGCCGGACACGTACTAGTACGTTTTCTGACGACTGATACTTGAGTGCGGGTCACGTACTAGTACGGGTTAGTGTAACAACATGGTTTGTTTGTGAGTACAAAAATATTGGTATAGACAGGAAAACGAAGCCGAATGTTCTTGTGTACTACATAGATTCTGGAAAAAATTAGACTAATAAAAACTAGTTTTTACATCAGTCGTTGCGGAACCACAGAACGGGAAGGTCGATTAAAAAAATCAATTTAGATTTAAAATTAACTTTTTATCTATCCTTGAGAAAATGATATTATATATAGGTATATTTATATATATACTTGTTTATTTGTCTATTTATATATTTGTTTATATATTTCAATATAAAATACGAAAAGTTGGTTAAAAAATTAAATAATTTTCGATCTATTGAGATTTAACTGGATAACTTAATTTACTCGCAAAACGCCCGCTCCAGGTACAATTCCGCTGCGAAATGTACCCGCACACAATGTGTTAAAGACAATATTTTTAAAATAATTATGAAATTGTAAATTGTTTACATATAGCATTAAAAATCAGAATAAACAAAGGTGATTTTCTTGTTTTATAGGAACGTATGTTGGACTTTTGAATCTTAGATAGAAGAGGCACACTCCTTGGACGAAAGTTTCAAACTAGTATAGCCATGTTGTAAGAAAATCTTAAATTACATGTCTCAAATACAAGTCATTTAAAAAACCCCAATAATCTTTTGTAGAACTTTTTGAATTAAACGAGATCAAATTTGGTGCACTATTAGAAAGACGCCAGATCCGATAGGTTAAATTGGCATTTTTTAAATGAAATGGACATCGATGTCATAAATTTTTACAGATTTTATTTCAAGAGAAGACTGGACTTATTTTGATTTTAATTAATCTACTTGAATGTTCCAAATGCCTTAAATAATGTATTTATTCAAAAGAAATTCGTCCTTTAACTTGAAATATAAGATTCATTGTTTAAAAATAAGCTTCATTAAAATGTTTAAAGGTTCCTTTTATACAATGTATGATCATTTTTTAAGAAAATACTGCTTAGATCTTAAAATTCCTTTTCTATTATAAACATAAACGGTAAATTTGAAGAGGGAAAAATTGTAATTGCAATTTTTTTTTCAGGCAATGTTTCTATTATATTTTTTCTTCAGTGCAGAATGCACAGATGGTGAGTTTCAAAATTATTGATTTTAACCAATTTATTTTATATGCAAAAAAGCAAATAGTTAATAAATTTTAGTATGTTAAAACAATTAGAAAAGAGTATGAAATATTTCAAATATATTACAAAACATTTAAATTTTTATTTTAAAAGCATTTAAAGTTATAATTA
>CM063508.1:147112841-147125341 GCA_032207245.1 Pardosa pseudoannulata
TATGTTATGTGATTGTTCTGCGATTGCTTGTTATTGAGTTTTGTAAGCCTGTGGTTTTTTTGCTAATTAATTTTATTGAGAAGTAATTGAATTTTTCCATTGTGTGTATATTCCCATTGTGAAGTCAATACCAAGCTCCATTTAAACTTTTTTATGTGACTAACGGACAGAAAAACTGGATTGCTTAGAAAATGGTTGGTTCTTATAATAAATCACAGGAATATAAATCATCGTCATTCAGATCGCTGACATCCGCTTGTTCCTGTAAATTTGAATAACTGAAACGAACTTCATTCAACTTGATTCGTAGGGGTCCATTTGACCCCAGCGAATCAAGTCAAGGTCAAGCTACTACTTGGGCGTGGTATAGCTGATAAGGCTTTACGGGGAGTGCCAAGCTGGGGAGTGCCGTTCCTGAAAGGACAACCCTCCCAATACGTCACACAACAATGCACAAATCGTTGAGGGTGAAGAGAATAAGCCAACCTGATGAATTTGGAAAAGAACTAAACGTACACTGTTGAGGTACGAATTATTGGCATGAGTGAAACAAGAGGACCAAATTTGATTCTTTATTTACTAATGAGTTTTCAAAACTCAGCTAGATTTATACTTATCTAGAGTTGATCCTACATACTTTCCTTATGAACAACCATATTTTTGAATAGTTAATATTTACATATAGGTAATAATCTATTAAAAATTACCTCTTATCAATTATCATGTACAGTAAAACCCGTTTAAGAAGTTCCCGCTTAAGAAGTTTATGTTTTCGGTACCCATTTTTCCCCCTATTCATATAATGTTACAATAACCAGTTTATAAAATTTCGTTCCAAACTGTTTCCCGTTTAAAAAGTTCTCTTTCATTTCTAACTTTACTCACAGAAAGCGTTTATAACAGAATTTCGATTACTGTTTTTTATCCCCTCTCACTGTTTGTAAAGGTCAATGTTTAAGGCTGAAAACGATTGTGGTCATTTTTATTTAAAATGTGACTGAAGAAATTTTTAAAAACTTATGATAACTGGACTGTTATCAATTACAAATTGCCGATAAAAAATAAAAATAAAAAACTGTAACCTATTTTTTTTTCTGTAAAATTGATTTTAGTGGTATTTAAAGCAAAATTTGTTAGCTGAATTCTAAGATATTCTAAGGTAATTATGTTGTTTTTCTTTATTACCTGATTTTTTAATTATGCAAAAAATGTAAATTTTTAATAAAAACTAAAACTATAGTTTATATATTATTTTATAAAGAAAAAAATCTCTCCTCATTATCTATGTAATTATTTTGTTTTTAAAAATATTAATTTCGTTTAAAAAGTTTTCTCTTTCCATTTCCTTAAAAAACTTCTTAAGTGGGTTTTACTGTATATATATTTATATATACATATATATATATATATATATATATATATATATATATATATATATATATATATATATATATATATATATATATATATATATATATATAATTATATATATATTATATATATATATATATATATATATATATTATATATATATATATATATATATATATATATATATATTATATATATATATATATATATATTAAATATATATATATTTTTTTTATATATATATAATATATATATAAAGATCTAATATATAGAATAGCATCAGGAGTAAAATCAAATTTTTATGTGGTAAGACTGACCGAGCTGTGTCAATTCATCTTCCCCGGGGAAAAAAAAATCAAGTAATAATCAACAGTCATTCACTGTGAAAAAATAAGAACATGCAATTGATGAACATTAAACTTTTAAATTGTGCCAAGTATTATATTCATTATTTCTAAATATTATAGCTCTCATTTGTGGATCTTACACCAAATCAGTCTTAATAAAAGAGGCGTTAGAAAAAATAATCGAGAATCGGTAAAGAATGACGCAGTAAATAAGAAATGTATTCATTAATTATTTTTAAAAAGTCTTATATTTGCTTCAGTTACAGTCAAGTATTTATCCAGTAATTGGTCAAATTATACCCTTAACTGTGTGGATAAATTTTATTGACTATTTTAAAGATAAAATCCCAGCAATTGTATAGATATGAACAGATAATCAAAAGTAAAAAAAAATATTAGTTCCTATAATTACATAATAGCTTTTTCCAGAGTAAAATTAATTTTCACATAATTTTCTAAGTATCAAGAAAAGTGCAAATATTAATTGAAAAGGTATTATTACTCTAAGAAAGTGCTGTAAACTACCTGATGATCCAAGTTTATAAGATATCTACGAATGGAAAAATTCAAAATTTCTTAATATAGCAATTAACTTTCTTGCCTTCTGGTGCTTTCTTTTATTGAAATCTGCATTGTCAGGAAAGTGCAATAACTTAAATCCCCACCGAGAAAAGTAGATTGTATCTGAGAATATCACTTCATAATGCATCAGGAGTATGAAAATAATAGATGTTTAATTTCAAGAGTATTACAAATCTTTAAGTGACAGAATTCTTTTATATACGACTAATTCGTAAACGGTAAGGATCAATATACAGTAGTTTAGTGACACGTCAAGTTAAAAAATTTCAGAATAAATACGCAGTGTGGTCTAAACAGAAATCTTATTTTATTATTGACGTGATATAATCACGTATTGTGAATAATCAAATACTCGAAAGGTCGACGATCATTTGTAATTTCATTAAATCAAGAGAGTTGACGAACGCACTATTGTGTTCTGCGCAGATTACAGTCGAGCAGTTGTATGAAGAGCTGTGTTAATATTCTGACAATGTGATATGTGGCTAGACCAGATGCACATATATTCCGAAGTCATAATTGCTTCTCTATGGAAGTGAATATGGCCATACGAAGCCATTTTGAAAGCTTACTAAATTCTGTATTGCCGTTAAACAATACGTTATTTAATGCCGTAATTAAACCTTTTAAAAATTATTAGTTTTAGATTATTCCTCTTATAACATATAAGTTTCAGTAAAGATATATTACTTTGTTACATTCGAAGAAGTAAAGAATTTGCGACTAATATTTTTGATATATTTTACAAAACATGCAATTGAAATAGACATTTTAATGGTAGAAATGAGAAAAATAACTTTGAATTCTTTGTTCGATACCTATTATAAACTTAAGACTAGCATATAGTCCGTCATATGACGGGGTCAGTAAAATTTTTAATTTTCCAGAATTGTAAAGTACCTTATGAGACAGGGTAAAAAAATGGTTTGTTTTCCTGTTGAGAATTATCTGGTACATTCTCAATAATTTGTTTATCTTCATAATCATCTAAAGTCTCCCGATACTGTGAATACAGTTTAGAATCAGGTTGAATTCATTTAAAAAGATAATTCAAAGTTTTCTTAGCTACATCGAAATTATCGTTAATTCCTTCCCATTTTTTTTTTGCCACAGTAATTAATGGAAGTAAAGAAATTAAACTGTCATTTTCACTACACCCTGGAGAGAGATGGAATTTTTTGTTAATACATGTGGTAAAATTTTCATTGCTAAAAATAATCGATGATTAAATTTAAAATTATCACATATGTGCCTAATTTATTATATAAGCCAAATATAAACGAAAATTATTTACATAATATCTAAGTTCAGTGACAAAAAGCATGAAAATAATGCAGACGATATTTAAGTAATTTAATATAAGAAATGATTAAATGACATGGTTAAAGGAATGACATCATAATGCTAGAAACATAAATGCTGTTTTTACCTATTTATTATGTGATAAATTGATAAATTTAATCGCCTGCTCTTAACCGGAGAAAATAGGGCTTGAAATATTGGTATTTAATGCTAGAAAAGGGGAAAGGGGTGGATTTCGAACGTTGCTAATCCTAACGTATCAAGAATCCAATTTGTATGCCTTTATCCATTCCAGGTCCAATTGCTTCAGAAATTCGAGGACAGACGGATAGATAACTTAGGCTATTATTATATAGGGGATTAGCATCAGTAACATTTACAAATATTTCTTATTATTTTTTTTAATTTTATATATTTATACATATATGTATATTATAATTATATAAATATATATAATTATACAAATATATATATATACAATAATAAAATCACAATATATAAAATACATATAAATATAATATAAAATATATATAAATATATACATATAATATATATATATAATATAATATATATATATAAAAAAAAAAAAAAAAAAAAAAAAAAAAAAATAAAAAAAACACATTATATATATTTATACATATACATATACATATACATATACATATATATACATATATATAAATATAACATATACATATATATACATATATATATATATATATATATATACATATACATATAAATACATATATTCATATATATATATATATACATATATTAATTACATATAAATATATAATTATATACATTCATATATATACATATACAAATTATAATATATATACATATACATATATTTTTACATTACATATATATTTTTCATATACATATAATAAATATACAATACATATACATATACATATACATATAATATATATTTACATATACATATAATAAATATATATATATTATAAATAATATATATATATACATATACATATACATATATATACATATATATACAATACATATACATGCTTCCATATACATTTTGAAATATACATATTTCCTCTCTATACATATTTAAAAAAAATATATAAAAATACATATATATACATATACAATATATAAATATTTACATATATATATACATTACATTATATCATATACATATATATACATAAATTTATTATATACATTAATATAAAACATATACAAATATATCAAATTTTTTACATTTATACATATACATATATATCATATATTTATACATATTATATATATACATAATATTATAATATATATACATTATATAAATATATATATAAATATATATATATATATATATATATATATATATATATATATATATATATATATATATATATAAAATGATTGCATTAAAAAATTTGTATGAATCAATTTAGGATTAAAAAATTTATGTTGAGGTAAGCTATAGATAGGAAGACAAATTTTATTTTACTCCTTATAACGGATATAATTTTAAACTAAATTTAGGTAATTGCTCATGTATAGCGGACATAAAAATGTAGGTCAAAAAACTCATGTCAGGTCAGGGTTATACATGGAATAATGTATGTTGTTTCTTGTAATCACCTGATATACATGTTATGACATAACATGTATAATGTTATGATATAACATGTGTATTACAGGGTGATTACAAGAAACAGCATACATTATTCCATATCTAACCTCGACCTTCAGTTTTTTGAGCTACATTTTAATGTTTGCTATAAATAAAATCTGGTATTCGAGAAGAAAATAAACGGGTAAAAATTATAAGTATTGTTGCATGCATGTGTTATTAGTACTTCAAATATTTTGTACAACGCTGTTAACAACATTAATCATTAACTTTGAACGCCGAGTTTTTTTTTTTCTTGAAACTTGGTTTCCATTAGCCCCGTTTACATTCACCCCCAAAGCAGGGTAAATCCGTGAATCGTGCTCCGCTCTCAAGACTTATCTAAGGAAAATATTGAGCTAAATCTGGCTAAGGAAAATATTGAGGTGCAGAAAAATTCTACCTTTCTTCCAGGGTTATGGCACAGTTTAAACGCCTTTCCCATGATCCTTTGCGTTTTCTGGGGCTAGATTTTAAAATGGCCGACTCCGCTGCTGCAAAAAGTGCAGTAATAAAAAATGCGATTAAATTTTTTTTCCTAATGCAATTGGAATTGATAATGACAAGCTCAATGTATCGACTAATTACCTCATTATCCTCCTTGCTCTTATAATTCTAAAATGTTCATCATAATTCAAGGAGTTTTTTATGTGATTCATAAATGGAAATGTCATATTTTGTATCTTATAAACAAGGGTACTATACAAGGAATTATAAGATTGCATTCCTGTTTGATCACATGACTTTTGACAATCCTGGCGAATCACCTTTCTTCCAGGGTAATGGCACAGTTTAAATTCCTTTCCCATGATCCTTTGAGATTTCTGGCCTTAAATTTTGAAATGGCCGATTCCGCTGCTGTAAAAAGTGCACTAATGAAAAATGCGATTAAAAAATTTCCCTAATGCAATTGGAAATTTTAATGACAAGTTCAACGTATCGAACTAATAACATCATTATCCTCCTTACTCTTCTGCTTCTAAAATGTGCATCATAATTCAAGGAGTTTTTTATGCGATTCATTAAAAAAAATATCATAGTTTGTGTCATATAAACAAGAGTACTATACACGGAATTATAAGATTGCATTCTTGTATGATCACATGACTTTTGACAATCCCGGCGAATCACCTTTCTTCTATTCTAATTGCACAGTTTAAACTCCTTTCCCTTGATCCTTTGAGATTTCTGGCCTTAAATTTTGAAATGGCCGATTCCTCTGCTGTAAAAAGTGCACTAATGAAAAATGCGATTAAAAAATTTCCCTAATGCAATTGGAAATTTTAATGACAAGTTCAACGTATCGAACTAATAACATCATTATCCTCCTTACTCTTCTGCTTCTAAAATGTGCATCATAATTAAAGGAATTTTTTAGGTGATTCTTTAAAAGAAATGTAGATGTCACATTTTGTAGCAAATAAAGAGTACTATAAACGGAATGATAAGATTGCATTCTTGTATGATCACATGACTTTTGACAATCCCGGCGAATCACCTTTCTTCTAGGCTAATGGCACAGTTTAAACTCCTTTCCCTTGATCCTTCGAGTTTTTCGGTTCTAGATTTTAAAATGGCAGATTTCGCTACTGCTAAAAGTGCAGCAATAAAAAATGAGATTAAAAATGTTTCCCTAATGCAATTGGAACTGATAATGACAGGCTCAATGTATGGAACTAATTACCTCATTATCCTCCTTACTCATCTGTTTCTAAAATGTTCATCATAATTAAAGGAGTTTTTTACGTGATTCTTTAAGAGAAATGTAGATGTCACATTTTGTATCAAATAAAGAGTACTATAAACGGAATGATAAGATTGCATTCCTGTATGATCAATTAATTAATTTTGACAATCCCAGCGAACACGATAGTTGAAATCATTATCCACATTTCTTTAACGGACAGCAATCCAACAAATTTTCCCATGCCATTCTCACTTTTGATGCTGAAAAGGTTCTAAAACAGCTTTCCTAAAATAGCTTCAGGAAAAACTCCCGATCGCCATCTATAGTTCACAGCATAAAACTTTCACATCTTTCCTTTGTATTTATGTATTTCTTATCATTCTTTGTCTTTTATTTTCAAAAATATGGAATTTTTAAATACAATAATTCATTCTGAATAGATATGGTTTCATTTGGAGCACTAAAATCTACTACTTTACTGCACAAAGTTTAATGAAAGCAGGACCTACTACTACCCTAAAATATTTAATTTTTAAATACAATAATTCATTCTGAATAGATATGGTTTCATTTGGAGCACTAAGATTTACTACTTTACTACACAAAGTTTAATGAAAGCAGGACCTACTACTACTCTAAAATATGGAATTTTTAAATACAATAATTCCTTCAGAATAGATATGGTGCCATTTGGAGCACTAAGATCTACTACTTTACTACATAAAGTTTAATGAAAGCAGGACCTACTACTTGAAACCAACTCCAAACGGCAACGAACATCCATTCAAGTAGCGGGTTTCGGACAAGGTACTGAAGAGAAGAATCCTACCATCCAGCTATCATCCGACCGTTATTTGAAATTAACATAAAATTTAAAACATTTGCAGTCCACACATGAGAGAATAAGTTTATCTCGAACGTATTTCATACGTCTAACTGAAAAATTTAACTTAATCTAAGACGCTTTAATAATTTTCCGCTTAAAATAGGGTTCACTGTACATCACATATGATATAAACTTGTAAAACATTAAATATGAATGTCATTTGCCATGTACGGAACTAGTAAAGGGTTGAAAAATCACAGTTAAACATTTTTGCTCAGTAAATATACTGTTAAGCCCTGGAGACTATAATAAAGAAAAAATTGCTTCAAAAGTTAAGTAAAAAATTTAATAAAAGTGATGAAGCAATGATTTGTTACTGTTCTATGTTATTTAAGAATGTGGTTAAACCGATAATATAAACAATTACTTACCCTCAGCTTCTACGACTGTAATTACACTGTCTTTCTTCGTAGATCCTGCCTGGCTAGTAATAATGCACGAATACGTTGCTGACACTTCAGATTCTTTCAGTAGTATCCTGCTTCCAGCAGGAAATAAATCCTCTGCTGTTTCAGGAGCATTAGGTGCAAGAAGACGGCCGTTTTTCAGCCAGGTATACCCGAAATCACCTCTCACGTCGTCCCTTGACAAGCAGGTAACGACCAGGGGTGATCCTTTCGTAACAGTGGCTGCCAGAGGACGCAGTTGGGGTTGAGGGGCAGAAAGAACACGCACGTGCAGGCTACGGTTACGGACGAATCCCCAATCGTTTACTTGACAGGTGAATGTTCCTGAAAAAAATTACACATTTTTAAAAACACCATTGAAAGAAATGGTAATGTAAAATAATGTTGCCAAGGAAATTATAATTTTGATTAATTAGAAAAATGATTGTTATAAATTAAAAAATGTTTTTCATAGATTATTGATAATTTAGATAAATTTAAATTAAAAGATATATATTTTTATAATTATTGGGGCAAAAATTGAAGCTTATTTGATTGTTTAACGCATTTAATTTGTTAGCTAATAAATACAAAAATGCATTCATTACAAAAAGCTTAGTTGTTAAAACAGAACACTAAAAGAGAGATCTAAATATTTTTAATGTCTTCTCCAAGATCTAAGAAGAAGCATTTCGTCTATTCTAATCACCAAAAAATCATACATATACAGTAGAACCTAGATTATCCGAACCTCGATTAACCGAAACTCTTCGTTAACTGAAGTCGATTTTTTCTTCCCTATCATTCAAACTTTTCTCTTTACAAACATGCATTTTTTAAAAAAATTTTCCCGCATTCCTTTTTTATGCAAGTCATCGTTTTCAAACTACGAATGCCGAGAAATATTTTGGAATTCCCTTTTTTAGAATTCCTTCTCGCAAGCACAATTCTCGGTATGAGTGTACTCTTCTCCACTTTCAAACATCCCTGTTCTAAACAAAAACACACCCCATTTCGAAATTTGGAAGGTCATACTGCCGAGTCCCAGAACAATCAAATGTTATTGTACCAATGACGATACTACATATTAAACTAGATAATTATTGATGAATTCTCGATTATCCGAATTAGGTTCGGTCCCAGTTACTTCAGATAATCGATGTTCTGCTGTATTTACAAATTATAATTGTTTTAGTTTCAAATGTCATTGAATCCTGGATTACATTAAAAAAATATTTTTTAATATTATGAACTGAAAATAAAATAATCATTAAGTGTCATGGACCAAATATTGCAAATCCTTATGTAAGATGCAAAAAAGAAAAAGAAACTTAATATGTATAAATTAAGATCTTGTAATAGAAAAAATACTCAGCAAGTTCATTGTTCTTTTCCACCAAGAATTGTTAACATAGTGACCTCTC
Organism: Pardosa pseudoannulata; assembly: GCA_032207245.1. NCBI lineage: Eukaryota > Metazoa > Arthropoda > Arachnida > Araneae > Lycosidae > Pardosa > Pardosa pseudoannulata. The sequence continues at coordinate 147,122,475 of CM063508.1, forward strand.
ACCCTAAACCGGAATCGTAAAAAGAAATTCAACAAGACTGCAGCCAAAAAAATAGTTGTACTGAAATCTAAAAGACCTGTAATCAACTTTTTAAACAGAGGTCCGTATAAGTGAAGAAAAAAAATCTACAGTAAAATTTTTCTTTTAAAAAAGTAGCTTTTGTTTGAGAACATAATTGCTATCATCGTTTCAGTTTTTTTTCCTATCTAGACTTTTCTACAAAAGAGCAAAACTACCTTGGAATACGAGAAATTATGGCACAAGCACATAGTATCTTAAAGCAATTAATAAAAGTAACGCTCTTTGTATTTTTTATAACCGTAAAAAAATTACTTTTGTTGAATCTTATTCGAAAATTATACATAATAACAGAGACAGTTAGTTTGTATGAGTTAAGGCCATTTAACTCCTGGATGAGCAGAAACATAATGAATAGCCTCGACATGTGGCAAAACCAGTTTTTGTTCACTTCTGTGCTGCAACAGCTGATCTTTGCAAGGGTTGGGAATTTTTTTTATTCCTTTTTTGTTTTTTTATACGCGTGCTTGAATGATCTAGAGAACCCCTTTCAGAGAATCCGCTTTCAAAAAGTCTGGATATTTCTTAACGTAAGAAAAATGTTAATAACTTTCCAGCTTTCGAACTATTGACCTTGATTTTTTTACCCATGTGCTAAATGATCTGAAGTCGTATTCGATAATTACTATTGTAAGTTGAATAATTCATGAAGTTCGAGTAATTATAAAATAATTGGTTGAATACTATAAGCTTTTGTGGTGTAAGATTCACCATGTCTGCTCTGTGTGCAAACTAACAACTTTCAGGAAAAATAATATGAGTCAGGATTCTCTCAGGTTGAAGGTTGAATTCTCAGGATGAATGCGCAACATTTTAGTTAACACAAAATGTATTGTAATTTTTTTTACAAGAAACATAAATATGAAATTTCAAAATGTGCCAAGTGGTAAATACTCTGGAGTCGTATTCGATAATTATTATTTTATGTTATAAGATTATGTGGTATAAGAGTTAGCATGTCTGCTCTGTGGCAAACCTAACACTCTCAGGAAAGATATATAATCCAGGATACTCTTAAATTGAAGGTTAAATTCTCAGGATGAATGCGCAGGATTTCAGTTTATGTTAAAATGCATTATAATTTTTTTTTAGTTTTTTGTTAGATTAGAATTTAAAAGAAATTCAAAGTTATTTTATTTTGTAAATGTGACATTGCACTGAGAAGATTTTCAGTTTCATATTTGGTAATAAAGATAGTAGAAGACTTTCAGTTTAATAACTTTACTGTTTGTAATTTATGTGATGCTATTCTGGGGGAATTTTGAGATTTTTGTAAGATTAGAATTTAAAAGAAATTCAAAATTTATTTCTTAATGTATCTCAGTGCAGAGAGGATTTCCAGTTTCGCATTTGGTAATAAAGAAAAGTTTAATAACTTTACTTTTTGTAATTTATATAATGATATTCTAGAGGAATTTTGAGGTTTTAGTAAGATTAGAATTTAAAAGAAATTCAAAATTATTTTATTTTGTTAATGTGTGGCATTACACTGACAGGATTTCCAGTTTTTCATTTGGTAATGAAAAAGTAGAAGTCTTTCAATTTAATAACTTTACTGTTTGTAATTTATATAATGCTATTCTAGAGAAATTTTTAGTTTTGTGTAAGGTTATAATTTAAAAGAAATTCAAAATAATTTTATTTTGTTAATGTATGTCAACGAAGAGAAGATTTCCAGTTTTGAATTTGGTAATAAAGTAAGAAGACTTTAAATTTCATAACTTTACTGTTTGTAATTTTTATAATGCTATTCTAGAGGAATTTTGAGTTTTTTGTAAGATTAGAATTTAAAAGAAACTCAAAATTATTTTATTTGTAAATGTGACAGTGGACTAACAGGATTTTCAGTTTCGATTTTGGTAATAAAGAAATTAGAAGACTTTCAATTTAATAACTTTACTATTTGTAATTTATGTAATGCTATTCTGGGAGAATTTTGAGTTTTTTGTAAGATTAGAATTTAAAAGAATTCAAAATTATTTTATTTTGTTAATGAGTGACAGCGCACTGAGAGAATTTCAAATTTTGCAGTTTGTAGTTATGAAAATAGAAGACTACAAGGATATCGATGTACTTGTCAACAACATAAATTAAATTTTCCCTTTCTAAAATTCCGGTGTTGAAATTCACTTAGCAGGAAGTTTAATAGTGATTGTCAACATACAACGCAAACACTGCCAAAGAATGAAACTAAATGTAAGCATATTCTCGTACAGAGTGACATGATTTTGTCAACCAAAGTCAGGTGCACTTATAAATATCGAAGAGTGAATTTTAAAATCAGAAAATCCTCTTTTCCCTCTTGGAGACTACCACTTTTTGTTGATCCTGGGTTAACCTCGACTATAGATAATAATCGGATTTTGTGATAAGGATGTTACCTTATACTTATCGAATATGGGTGCTAGTGTCTAATTATAAGTAGGCACTTTGAAATCAAATATTCTTTTATTAATTTATTAAGGTACTAAATTTTGACATGCGTCGGAAATATAAAAAAAATTAATGTTGAATGTAATAGCAATTTAAATACTACAGTGGCACAAACACACAAACATGCGCACGTGTGTGTGAGCTTATAAAGTACCATTTGTACATAATTTTTAACATACATCTAATAACTTTACTAAATGTCAGCCAGGATTCATAAAATATGGGAAACACATAAAAAATTCAAAAGATAAATTTTATGAAAATTATAATTTGCTACTTTACAATATTTAACAGTCAGTAGTTAAAATTTTATAATTAGATAAGCATCGAACAAATATAAGAGTTCTTAAAAGATG
>CM063508.1:147130341-147170341 GCA_032207245.1 Pardosa pseudoannulata
CCTACATTTACACAACGTAGTGTATCAGCGTCAAATTAGTAAATAAATTCATTTCAAAGGCTCTCTTTTACTGAAATTTTAATGCAACTCAAATTTTTAATTTTAATTACTTATTTCAATTACTGAAATAAATGAACGATGCCTTAATCTGTAATGCAATGTGTGTCGGAACCAGGATAATTAATTTGGAATTGAATACCGGTGCATATTTTTTTCATATGAAATCAGTTTATCTTCTAATCTAGCCCAAGTATTACAAAGTTAACCTTAAAGCTTCATACAAAAATTAAATAAGAATGGTTTTAACCGTAGGATGAATGAATGCTTTTTAACCTACATTTACACAACGTAGTGTATCAGCGTCAAATTAGTAAATAAATTCATTTCAAAGGCTCTCTTTTACTGAAATTTTAATGCAACTCAAATTTTTAATTTTAATTACTTATTTCAATTACTGAAATAAATGAACGATGCCTTAATCTGTAATGCAATGTGTGTCGGAACCAGGATAATTAATTTGGAATTGAATACCGGTGCATATTTTTTTCATATGAAATCAGTTTATCTTCCAATCTAGCCCAAGTATGTATTACAAAAAGTTAACCTTAAAGCTTCATACAAAACAAATAAGAATGATTTTATCCGTAGGATGAATGACTGCTTTTTATCCTACATTTACACAACGCGGGGTATCAGCTTCTAATTAGTAAATAAAATCATTTCAAAGGCTCTCTTTCACTTAAATTTTAATACAACTCAAATTTTTAATTTTAATTACTTATTTCAATAACTGAAATAAATGAACGATGCCTTAATCGGTAATGCAATGTTTGTGGAATTGGGATGAATAATTTGGAATTCAGTACCGTGACATATTTTTTTTTCATATGAAATCAGTTTATCTTCCAATCTAACCCAAGTATTATAAAGTTAACTTTAAAGCTCCATATAAAAACAAATAAAAATGATTTTATCCGTAGGATGAATGATTGCTTTTTAACCTACATTTACACAACGCGAGATATCAGCGTCAAGTTAGTAAATAAAATCATTTCAAAGGCTCTCTTTTACGGAAATTTAATGAAACTCAAATTTTTAATTTTAATTACTAATTTCAATCACTAAAATTAATTAATGATGACTTAATCGGTAATGCAATGTTTGTCAGAAACGGGATAAGTAATTTTTAATTCAATATCGAGGCATATTTTTTTTTCATGTGAAATCAGTTTATCTTCTAGTCTAGCCCAGGTATTACAAAATGTTAACCGCAGTGCTTCATACAAAAAGAAATAAGAATAATTTAAACCGTAGAATGAATGACTGCTTTTTTTACCTACATTTACACAACGCGGAGTATCATCGTCGACTTTAGTGTTAATTTTATCGTTCTTAATACACTAGATTTTCGATTAACTGAGACTGTCGGGAAACTTCTCATATAGGTTTCGCAAATATTCTAAATAATCGCATTTATAAATATTTTAATGAAAATTTTAATAAAATTATAGACAATATAAAATCATTATACAATATGACAATATTAATTTAATAACACAAATAAAAAAGAATGAACATAAAATTTAATGCTATTTATATTTACAATTAGTACAATAGAAAATAATGTAATTTACTTTTCTTTGAATAATAAAATAATAGAAAACTGTTTCAATTTTTCGTTTACTCTGCGATGAATTCCACTACACAAATTTATCAAAATTCTTTTTTTAGCAGATGTACAATAATAATACATACAATAATAACAACATACAATAATAATTATGGAATACAACTCCAGAGTATTTACCACGTGACCAATTTTGAAATTTCATACTATATGTTTCTTGTAAAAAAAAAAGACGAAGAAATTACAAACCATTTTGCTTAAACTGAAATGTTGCACATTCATCCTGAGAATTCAACCTTCAACCTGAGAGAATCCTGACTCATATTATTTTTTCCTGAAAGCTGTTAGGTTTTCACACAGAACAGACATGGTGAATCTTACACCACAGAAGCTTATACTATTCAGCCAATTATTCTATAATTACTTAAGCTTCAATCTAAGACTATTCTTACTTATATTCTTTTTTTCTGAAAGCTGTTATGTTCGCTGTATAGTTAGATATGACGACTGCTAAACCACAAAAGCTTATAGTATATAACGAATTATTTTATTATTACTTAAACTCCATGAATTATTCAACATACAATAATAATTATCGAATACGACTCCAAAGTATTTAGTGCGTGGCACATTTTTAAATTTTCATTCAATATGTTTTTTGTTTAAAAAAAAATTATAATGCGAAACTGGAAATTCTCTCTGCCCTGACATACATTAACAAAATAAAATAATTTTGAATTTCTTTTAAATTTTAATTTTACAAAAAACTCAAAATTCTCCCAGAATAGTATTCTATAAATTACAAACAGTAAAGTTATTAAATTGAAAGTCTTCTACTTTTATCGTTACCAAATGCAAAATTGGAAATACTATCAGTGCACTGTCACACGTTACCAAACTAAAATGACTTTGAATTTCTTTTAAATTATAACGTTGCAAGATACTACAAAGTTCTAGTGCTACCAAAAATCTCCCTTGCTACAAAATGTTACAAAAGCCTGATACAAAAAGTTTATCCCCGAATAGTATTACTTAAATTACAAGTAGTAAAATCAGTAACTTGACTGTGTTCTATTTTCTTGATTGCCAATCTGAATCCATCACCTGAAATCTTAACAGTGCACTATCACATTCTAATAAAATAAAATGATTTAAATTTCTTTTAAATTTTAATGTAACAAAAAATTATATTTCTCCCAGAATAACACTACATAAATTACAGGTAATAAAATTATTAGCTTGAAAGTCGTCTATTTTCTTGATAACAAAATGGAAAATTAGAAATCTTATCAGTGTACTCTTCCTCATTAATATAATAAAATGATTCTGACTTTTTTATTTAAAGTTTAAAGTAACAAAAGATTACTATATTTTAATGCTACAAAAATCTACGAAAAAGTTTTTTAGCTGAATAGCATTACACATAAATTACAAACAGTAAAATTGTTAACTTTAAAAACTGAAATAAACTTATTTTGCGCAAAAAATTGCAGCCCATAACAAAAGTTCTATTATCGCATAGATTGTTTTATTAGAGCTCTTTCGAGGGCAGGAGCAACCTATTTTGTTATTCAGCTTGAATGATGAGATCCACTATCTGTAACACAGAATCAATACTCTTGGGAAAGAAACCAGATTTCTCTCATCCCTGTCTGAGTGCTAAGACATAGATCGCGGGGAAATGAAGAGAAGAAAATAACAAAAAAATATCCTTTAAAATGGAAATTCTTAAAAGTTACTGAAGTTAAAGGACGTAACAGAATCATTTCTATTTATGTTCTCAGAACATTTATTTAAGCTTCCAAGTCAATATGACTTTCTCAGGCTTTACTAATAATTGCAGTAGAGAACCTTATGAACCTTAATTCGTTACGGTATAAAATTAATTTGCACTTATTTGTGAACACAGTTTAAATAAAGTATTCATGTTTATTTCGAAGATATTTTAAGATATTTATGAGAACATTTCGGCCGAAAAATATTCTTTATAGCAGCTTTTATATTGTAACAAAATAAGGAGTTATATCGTTTTAGGATTAATTACTGAATAAATGGTTCTACTTTAAAAATATTTTGTTTTGTTAATTTAAGTAATTTTTTAATTATACACCAAATAAAAATATATGAATTCACTTACCCGCAATAAGTATTTTAATATAAACATATTAGAAACTATTTTTTAAAACTAAATTGAAGATAAATATCTTTTTTCAGAAAGTTTTAATATGTTTCACTTTATAAATTAAAGCATATTACTTGAACTAATATATTTGCAGTTTCCGGAATGAAATAACTGCAATTGGACACAAAATTTAGTTTTGAATCTAAAGACTTCAAAAGCTATCTTCTAGTTGAGTAAACTTTTTTTCACTTCAAGTTAAAAATTTTATTTTACGTTTTTAAAATATGTATTATTTGAATTAATCAAAACAACACATATTTTAAAATCAGAATCTTGCTAAAAATGTTGTAAAATTTCCTTGTGAAATTAGTACAACTTTGTATTTTATGATCAACCATATAAAGTTTGTTAAAATGCAGAGTTTATTGTCCACGAGATGCTCTGTCCACCCTTACATATAAGAATATTAACACATTCTGTGCGGGTACATTTCGCAGCGGAATTGTACTAGAAGCGGACGTTTTTAGCGTAAATTTAGTTATTCAGTTAAATCTCAAAGGATCGAAAATTATTTAATTTTTTAACCAACTTTTCCTATTTCATATTGAAATATATAATCAAATATATAAATAGACATATAAACAAATATATATAAATACAAATATATATATATATATATAATATAAATATACATATATATAATATCATTTTCGCAAGGATAAATAAAAAGTTAATTTTAAATCTAAATTAATTTTTTTAATCAACCTTCCGTTCTGTGGTTCCGCATCGACTGATGTAAAAAACTAGTTTTTATTTGTCTAAATTTTTCCAGAATCTATGTAGTAGACAAAAACATTCGGCTTCGTTTTCCTGTATATACCGTTATTTTTGTACCCACAAACAAACCATGTTGTTACACTAACCCGTAGTAGTACGTGTCCCGCGCCCAAGTATCAATCGTCAGAAAACGTACTAGTACGTGTCCCGCATACAATGTGTTAAATGAATATATAGCTCAATCTCATCTGAGAATTTAAATAGTGTTTGTTTTCAAATGGAATTTTAAAAATGAATGATTTTTCATTATTACTCAGTTTCTCAAGTCCTTGGAGGTGATTTAAGCAATAATAGTAACACATACTTAAGATTCCAGTATTTGGAATTTATAAAAAAATATCCTACAGAGAATTTAATCTGCCCAGTTGAATTGGTCATTTAAAAATATTAATTTATATTGTGACTGTCAGAGATGGGCTTATTTCACCTTATTCGTATATTATAACTGTTAATCTATGGCACCAATTTTGAAGATATAATCTTAAGACATGATTAAAATACAAAAATTGAATCATAACGGAATTAGTGATTTTAATTTATATTTCCCTTTTTTAAAGCATTATATAGAAAACAACGAAAGTTTTAATCGAAAAATAATTCAAACCTAAAACAAGCAAAGGAACTGAAGTTTTCAAACTGGAAAAGTAACCGGTCTCTAGCTTTATCCAAGTCAATATATTTAAGAAACATAGTCTTTATTCAGTACACTCAAACATTAGTGGATTGCAAATTAGTGGTTTTACTTTAAGTTTCCCTTTTTTAAAGCATTATGTAGAAATCAGAAGTTTTGATCAAAAATTAATTCAAACCTAAAACAGGCAGAGGTACTGAAGTTTGAAAACAGGAGAAGTAACTTGTCTCTACCTCTATCCAAGTCAACATATTTAAGAAGATAGCCTTTATTCGGTACACTCAAACATTAGTGGATTGCGGAATTAATGGTTTTACTTTAATTTTTGTGTTTTAAAGCATTATATAGAAACCAACAGAAGTTTTAATCGAAAAATTAATTCAAACCTAAAACAGGCAGAGGAATTGAAGTTTGCAAACTGGAAACGTAACCGGTATCTACCTTTACCAAAGTCAACATATTTAAGAAACACAGCCTTTATTCAGTGCACTCAAACAGTAGTGGATGGCGAATTAGTGGTTTTACTTTATTTTTCCTTTTATAAAGCATTATATAGAAAACAAGAAAAGTTTTAACCGAAAAATTAATTCAAACCAAAAACGGGCAGAGAAACTAAAGTTTGCAAACTATAAGGATTCAATTTAAACAAAACCGGTCTCTACCTTTACCCAAACCAACATATTTAAGAAGCACAGACTTTACCCAAGCCAACATATTTATGAAGCGTAGCTTTTACTCAGTACACTCAAACATTAGTGGATTACGAATTAGTGGTTTTACTTTAATTTTTCTTTTTTAAAGCATTATATAGAAAACAAAAGTTTTAATCAAAAATTAATTCAAACCTAAAACAGGCATAGGAACTGAAGTTTGAAAACAGGAAAAGTAACTTGTCTCTACCTTTATCCAAGTCAACATATTTAAGAAGCATAGCCTTTATTCAGTACACTCAAACATTAGTGGATTTCTGAATTAGTGCACTCAAACTACTTTATATTTCCCTTTTTAAAGCATTATATAGAAAACAACGAAAGTTTTAATCGAAAAATGAATTCAAACCTAAAACAGGCAAAGGAACTGAAGTTTGCAAACTGGAAACGTAACCGGTATCTACCTTTACCCAAGTCAACATATTTAAGAAACACAGCTTTTATTCAGTACACTCAAACATTAGTGGATTGCGGAATTAGTGATTCTACTTTAATTTTCGTTTTTTAAACCATTATATAGAAATCAGAAGTTTTAATCGAAAAATTAATTCAAACCTAAAATAGATAGAGGAACTGAAGTTTGCAAACTTCAAGGACTCAATGGAAACATAACCGGTCTCTACCTTTATCCAAGTCAATATATTTAAGAAACATAGTCTTTATTCAATACACTCAAACATTAGTGGATTGTGAATTAGTGGTTTTACTTTAATTTTCTTTTTTTAAAGCATTATATAAAAACAAAAGTTTTAATCAAAATTAATTCAAACCTAAAACAGGCAGATTAACTGAAGTTTGAAAACAGGAAAAGTACCTGGTCTCTACCTTTATCCAAGTCAACATATTTAAGAAACATAGCCTTTATTCAGTACACTCAAACATTAGTGGATTGCGGAATTAGTGGTTTTACTTCAATTTTCGTTTTTTAAACCATTATATAGAAATCAGAAGTTTTAATAGAAAAATTAATTCAAACCTGAAATAGACAGAGGAACTGAAGTTTGCGAATTGTAAGGATTCAATGGAAACATAACCGGTCTCTACCTTTACCCAAGCCAACATATTTATGAAGCATAGCCTTTATTCAGTACACTCATACATTATTTTTTCTGTTATTTTAAGGGACCCTACCAACTATGGTTCACTAGAAGCCATTAAAACTGTCGAGGAGGTCACTACTGGAGTGGTGAACAATTATCCATAGTGTGGATGTCACTTAAGAGATTTTGTAGTATAAGTAAAGCATTGATATATGCATTGCTATTTGTTGAATAATACACTTTAAACTTTTAAATGAATAATTTCATGTTCTATCCCCTAGTCAAAGATAAAACCAAAAGCAGGAGTCAACCGAATCTTAGGTTAAAGGAGCCCGTCTTTCGCATTCCAGTCAATTTAATTTGACTGGGAAAATTGCTGCAAAATACTTTAGTTTTATTAGTTACCTTCTAATAAAGCATGAAGAAAAAATACATACAAGGGGTAGGTCTCCGAATTTCAAAAGCAAATGTAAAGAATTCATCGAGGTTAGATCCAGCTGTTGGCAGTTTATTAATGAAAGATACTATTATACTGACTCTTTAACCGTTGCTTTGGATTTATTCTCTACATGACAAGTAAAAGAATAACTAAATAATTTACAACGATATGCTTATCTATAAAAAAGAATTTATTATTTACTTAAACTTTCGTCAAGCATACCGATTTTCTTCACATGAGCGGGCAGACATTGGAAATTGTACAGAAGATTAAAACATTCAATTATTGCATCCTTATTTTAATATAACATGCAATTTTATACAAAGTATCACACATAAATCTTATTTTATTGTCTCTTGTAACAGTTTGTGAGAAAAGTTACACAATAAATTTACTTTTTTTGTTTAACCCTTTGACAGTTTTATTTTTTTTTCCAGAATTCGGTAAAAAAAATGTCATATTTTTTTATTGCATTTTGTTCATTTTACATTTTTAAGTTAAGTAAACATATGTTATTAAAATTAACATTTCTAATATTTTTAAGCATTTATTGCAATTTTTTTCTTTCTATGAAAGCATCATGTACTGAAGTTTACCTTTAGTCTCATCCATATGAAAGTTAATTTTTGGAATTCCAGTGAAAGAAAATCTAGGATGCGGATCTGAAGGATTATCACAATTAATTTAAAAAAATTGTCTTGCTTGACTGAGTCCATCTGTACTACTATCAGAGTCACTACTATTCGGGTCATCTATTAAACTTTCGCTACTATCATTTACAGATAATTCAGTTTCAGATTCCGAGTCACAGTTCGAATCCCAAGAAATTAGCTCCATAAGCTCTGAATTATTCATTAGTTAAAAGTAAAAATATATTATTCAACTCTTACATCAATAAAGTTATCAGGCGGTTAGTAAAATATAACCAGAAAGCTATACACTGAAAAATAACAATTTGTCTTCTGATACAAAATATGCGAAAAAACCCGCGAGTTTGAACCAATCAGAGTAGGAAATACAATAAACTGCAAATTCTCATTTACTGGACAACTATCGTCATCTATACGAATAATTTGTTACTAAAATTGGAAAAAATACGGCTGAAAAAGTGCAAGCGAAATAGAAATCAGATTGCCCGTACGGCGTACGGGCAAATACATAAAGGCCCGAAAGCTGTGCCCGTACAGCGTACGGGCAAAACAGGGAAGGGGTTAACAGTTTGAGAGAAAATTTACACAATAAACTTACAATTTTTTTAATGGTTTGTGAGAAAGAATTACACAATAAACTTACATGTTTTTGTTTCGTTGGAAAAGATAATGTTTCAATCAATGTATTCCGCAAGCGTTTACTTATAAAGCAAAACCAGGACATAAAGGCAATAAAGATTACAACCAACTTAGTGATGTTTGGAAAAATGTATGCTGGAAGAAACAGGTAAAGAATACGATTAGACGTCAGACAAATATTTTGCTGCCGTCACACATTTGCATTCATTGGGATTCGCTGACCGCATACTAATGGGTATTAAAAACTTCTACCAATTAAATTTTATTTTAGAGAAAAAAGAAAAGAGAATTATACTTCTTACAACATTAACTCCTTAACAGTTTCATTTTTTTACGAATTCCATCCAAAAAATGTCTAATTTTTTTATTGCATATTTTTGTTTACTTTTGTAAGCTGGAAAATGTTAGTAAATGTAATATTCATAATTATTTTAAGCATGTATAACAACTTTTTTTGCAGGAAATAAAATAATGTTTTCTCCAGAAGTTATCTTTGATCTCTCATGTACACTAGACAGGAAAGTTACATTTATAGCTATGCATATAAAAATACAAATATTTTCGATTACAATTACTACACAATTATTTTTCAATGCAAATACTACATTTACTTAATCAGATTTTTCAAAGATCAGATTTAGTCCAACGTCACGGTCCAAAACAAAAATTCCTAACCTTTTTTAAAAAATTTTATTGCTCCATGATTTTTCTTCAGTGAACACACATGCACTGATTTACAGGTCTTATTTTTTTTGTCTGTAGATGGAATTACCTCTAAAATGCCTGTCTTGGACAGTTTCCCAAAAACATAAGCCAAAGTCAAGCCCAAAACTCAAAAACTCGAGGAGTAATGCAAAATCTATCAGAAAGCTCGTGCTTTTAAACCAAACAGAATACACTTCGAAAACTAACATCTTGTGGACATCTATACGACTAAATTGACATTAAAAACACTAAAGATTCGGCTAAAACAGCGATAACGATAAAGAAATCAGATTGCCCGTACGCTGTAGGGCAAATCATTAAAGGCGAGGTAACCGCTCCCATACAGTGTACGTGCAAAACAGGCAAGTGGTTAAGAACAGAAGCACTTAGCACGTTATTATAATTCGATTTTTTTAAATAAAGAAGCATTTATAGCCACAACCGAATATTTCCAAACTAGGAGTTTGCTTTTCCGTTCAAAAATACCACAAGCAAACTTTCATTCCATGGAAAATTTGATTGTTATTTGATTGTTTGATTGTGGAAAAATTTAATTGAATAAACTGTCAGAAAGCATAAAAAACAATTGTTAATCATTACTGATATAATTGACTAATGTATCAGCACTTACCAGAATCTAGGCTGACAACTCGATCAAATCCCAGTAGGGCTGTATATTGCTGTTTAGATGTTCGTGGTACAAGAGCCGTCCAGGTACTACGGTGACCAGTATGGGCTCGCACCAAATGACCATCTCGAAACCACTGTACTTGAACGCCTGAAGAACCTTCCACTGTACAAGCTAGTGTCAATTCAGAACCTTCGGATACAGGCATTTGTTCACTGGATTCTATTTTTACTATGCGAAGTGCTGAAAAATATATAACAATATGGTTTACAAATAGGCAATTAAAGATTAATTAAATATATAAATTCATAATACAAGCAGTATATGAAAACTGTTTGTTATTTAAAACTTTACTAAAAACCACTCAAATAATCAAGAGAAATAATTTTATTTTATTTATTCTATTACTTTATTATTTACTTAGCCTATATTCCAAATCTGCCCTTACTTTTTTAATATATATACCATTTTTTTCTTTACTTTAAAAATACTTTTACTATACTTTTTACTATACTTTAAAAATAATTTTTTGTAAACTTGTAGTTTTCGAAATACAAAAAGCTGAAGATGATATTATCTTTATTCTTTATCTTTTTAAATGGTGTAATTACCATTATGTGATCAATGATTTAAATTTTTCAGAAATAATATATATATATATATATGTGCCTATATATATATATATACATATATATATATATATATATATATATATATATATATATATATATATATATATATATAATATATATATATATATATATATATATATATATATATATATATATATATATATATATATATATATATATACATATATATATACATATACACATATATATATATATATATATTATATATATATATATATATATATATATAAATATATATAAATATATATATATATGAAAAGCTTATATATCTTATATATATTGTGCAATTTAAAACGATTATAGAGAAATATATTATAAAATATTGAATTATAAAACGTTTCTGTTCATTTGAAAAATGTAAGTATAAAATCCTATATTTCCTCAAAATATAAATTTTATCTTCACATGTGTATATTCTGAAATTGAATTTCTGAAAATATAATATATATTCATCATATAACACTAATTTCTATTTCAGTTTATGGAAATTCAGCTGCGAATTTACAAAGAATCTTATAATTATTGAAATATTTAAACTATTACATGCATACTTTGAAAAATATAATACATAGTTAACAGAAATTATTTTTTGAACTCAAGTTCATAGATAGGCTCTCTTAATAGTCGTTTGGTATCTTGATCTAATAGTAGGATATAAAATGAGATTTTAAATAATTTGAATCTGTGTACTGTATTTTTACATTACTGTGAATCCAACACTAATCATGACTTCATATACATATATGTACATATATGTATATGAACATATATGTATTTATATATATATATACATATAAACATATACTTGTATTTATATTATATAATATTAGGTTGGAGAAAAAGAAATCCATTTTTTTGCGTGATATTAATGACTTTATTTAGCATATTTCGGATTGTCCGATTTGGGTTAAATATGCACCGTTTTGTTGTATAATTTGTTGTCATTTTAAATATCATAATACCTCTCTCATAGAATCATGGTCTTTATGGTTAAAAATCTAGTAATCGATTTTACAATCTTCTTTTGATCCTAATTCTTATCACTCAGAAAGTTTCATAATGCGAGAAAAAGGTGGTAATCATTAGGTGCCAAGTCCGGACTATATGGTGGATGCATTAAATCTTCAACTCTGAGTTTCTGGCGATTACTACATATCCTGGCGTTGTATATCCTGGCGTTGAGTATATCCTGGCGTTGTCCCGATGCAACACAACACCTCTTTAGTATGCCGATTCTGGAAATTTCTGGTCAATCGCTAACTTTAAACTGTCCAGTTGTTGACAGTAGAGATCTGAATTTTGTGTTTGGCCATGCAGTAGCAACTCTTAATAAAGGATTCCCTTCCAGTCCACCAAATACACAGTAGAACCTTCCTGGCCCTTAATCCTGGTTTGGCTATCGTTTGATAACGATCATTTTAGCACAATATTGTCGCATTTAACCCATTTCTCCCCAGTTACCATCCGTTTAAGAAATGGGTCGATTTCATTAAGTTTGGCCAAGGCTTCGCAGACTGAAATTCGATCCATCATGTTTTTTGGTGTTAATGGTGTGGCACCCAAACATCGAGCTTCTTTCGGATTCAACTTTGCGCAAATGGTTTAAAACTGCATTAATTATCTTTAGCTCCTGGACGATGCTACGAAAACATGCCGGTCAACTTCGATTACTGTGATTTTGTCGACATTTTCGACGACGGGCCTGCCTGGGGAAGTGCATCTTTAACGTCAAAAATGCCTGAACGGATCGACGAAACCAAAATTGCACGTAATTAGCTGTTACAGTATCGCACATATAAACACCATTTTATATTATTTTTATATTCTCAAAGACAATACTGTAAAATATACTATATATATATCTCTTATGTTGATATATATCCATATATTTAACATATAACTACAACTGAATAACATATATACCAAATATATAAAAGCATATATATTTATATATATATGTATACAACGAGCATATATTTGAAATTGTATATACTATACTATTACGAGATATATATACAACCATCTATATATATAAATAATATTTCTTATATATATATATATATATATATATATATATATATATATATATATATATATATATATATATATATATATATGTGTGTGTGTGTGTGTGTGTGTGTGTGTTTGTATGTGTGTGTGTGTGTGTACATATGTAACACTCCCACTTAAATGAATTAAACAATCCAACAGGGCATGCATGCCATCAACATTATTTTGTTGTAAGTATGTCACTTTGAGTACATCAAACACACGTCGGGTATTTTTGCCACTCTAAAAATCTACTGAAGCACACCAAAGACATTTTTTTTCAGAGTAGGGTAATTATCAAGACATTGCCATTCTAAAGGTATTTTTTTGTAGGAGTCTAAGTGGAAGATTTTCTTCCTTGTTGTGTGAAAAGTCCCAAGAAAGCCTCCACTTCCCCGTTTTGATGACTTCTTGTAGCATTGCAGAATGTTAATTTCTGTTTTAAATAGAGGTCAAACACTGTAGAATGCTAATATCTGTTGGAAAACAATCAAACATGAGAAAATGTTAATTTTTTAAAAGGACAAAACAAACAGAGACACTTATTTTCCCATAAGGAGCACTAATGCATTCCTGTTTCAGAGTAATTTTTTACACAATCTGATAACATTTGGGATTAAGGAACTTGGTTAGCATTTTTTATTTTTATTTGACGTTTAAGGTTTTAGATTAAATGCTAACGTGCATATCTAAAAAGTGATAAAACGTTCTCAATTAATATGAACTGTAACATGTATTACATTCTTAAACAAGAAAAAAGGAGTGAAATACTCAATTGTATAGAAATATAGCGGAATGTAGGTAACCAAAGATAAATTCCTACACAGAAGATCCGGAATCTATACGACTCGAGGCTCTTTAATTAAAATTCTATGCATGTATATAAAATAAGTTGTAAACTGCAATTAGATTAAAATTAAGTGTATATTCGTATATAAACAACTAATACATATAACCACTTACATACAAACATATAGTTATAATGTAAATAAACTTTAAATTACTCACATTTTAAAGAATTGACCTTTTAAACACATGTGAAAATCAGTCAAATTTTTATAAGACTGACTAATTTTCACACATGTTTAAAAGGTCCATCCTTTAAAATATTAGTAAGTTAAAGTTTATATGCATTATATGTATATGTTTGTATGTATATGGTTATATGTATTAATTACTTATACACGAATATACACTTAATGATCAGACTGTAAGTCATCTGTAAGACTAAAAAAAAAAAAAGAAATTTAGCTATTTCAAACATTGTAATTTCTTCCTAAAAACTTCTTATTTTCTTGTGGTGCCGACAAAGATGCACTCCGATTAATTTTAATCCTAACTTAACTTTAATCCTAATTTCAAGTTTTTTATGGAA
The DNA here is from genome assembly GCA_032207245.1 of Pardosa pseudoannulata. Classification (NCBI taxonomy): domain Eukaryota; kingdom Metazoa; phylum Arthropoda; class Arachnida; order Araneae; family Lycosidae; genus Pardosa; species Pardosa pseudoannulata. Next base: position 147,144,447 of record CM063508.1, read on the forward strand.
ACTGTTCTCGTTAATTATTAATTTATCTTTTGTAGAATAAATGTTGTGGCAACGGCGACAGAAGAATTCATTTTATTCTCTTGCTGTCTAATGCGTTGTGTATATAACGAGATGTGTTAAAGTTTGATCTGTTTTTTTTTCCGTAATAAAATAACTTGTTCGTTTTAAGCTCTGAATTTTTATTATCTGCTGTACAGTTCCGTGGGAGTATCAGTCCAACACCTCCCCACACTTTTGCTTTCTTCTAAATCCTAAACATGACTAGTCTAATGAACCAAGTTACTTTGAAATGTCCCAGGATTACCATGCATTGCAGGAATGCTGATAATTCGACACCCATTCTAAATATACAGTTTTCTCTTTCTTTTACTAGTTTCGCTTTTCATTCGTATAATATCGCTAATTTATATTCATATCGTGTTTTATCGAACTACGCTTCGAATGCTTAGAAACGTCATATGATATGCTTACCTGGCTCCGAATAAATATCTTGAAAGTCATGATCGAAGTCAAAACTTCCTAACTTTCCAAGCTGCAACATCTGCTCGATGGTTGAATTAAGTTCTTCAGCGTCTTCCGGTTTGGCTAACATGTGAAATTTCATAACAGCGTTCAACCTTAAAAAATGTAGAAAAGAAAGAAATAGTTTATATTTATTCAACGTCTTCTACGTTAAAAATTATCATTTTAACAGTATAGATACCTTTCTTTTTTAGTTTGTCAACTGTAATACGACACATTTATTCACGTGTATGTTCACAGTGCATAATAATACACACACACACATATATATATGCATATATAAATATATATGTATGTATATATATATATATATATATATATATATATATATATATATATATATATATATATATGTATATACATGTATATATATGTATATATACAATATTATATATATATGTATGTATATACATGTATATATATGTATATTATGTATATATATACATATATATATATGTATATATATATATATATATATATATATATATATTATATATATATATATATATATATATATATATATATATATATATCTGTATATTTATATACTATCTATAAATAGATAGATAGATGTAGATATATAGATATAGAAAGACGAAGTGGTTACCTTTTCTGTAGAACAGTTTTTAGGAAAATTTAGAATAATGTGAGACTTATTAAAACCTCGTTACTATTCAATATTTTGTTGTCAATATTCAGTCCTTAATAAATAATCACGCTATTAATTTATTGGATCCTGTCCAAGAGAAAGTAGTCTATTTTTATGCGCATTTCCAAAAATAGATCTTTGAAGTAAGGAATAACAAATAAATAAATAAATAAATAAACAAAAATTATTTTTAAAAAGTACATTATTCAGATTGTTTCTATTCTTATGCAAATGAGCATGGTTCTTGGATGCTCATTTCATTGTCAATGCCTCCTCTTTTTTTTTCTCTGTGTGCGTATAACTAAGACAAAAATGCTACTTTTTATTTGGGTCACGTTTATTTTTGACTCATTTCTCAAATCATCTTCGACAAGCAAAAGGAAACGTGCTGGAAATGACTGAATCTTAGAAAGAAATTTTCGTGTACCTCGTTTCAGGGAAAATGCACTTAATAAAGTCTAAAATACATTCTCAATAGTATTTGTCTAATGAACTTATATACATGCATACATACACAAAAACTCTTTGTTGTATTTAAAAAATTTTTTGATATATCTATATATACATACATATACATATACATATATATATATATATATATATATATATATATATATATATATATATATATATATATATATATATATATATATATATATATAGTACATAAATTTATACATACATATACATATACATACATACATACATACATATATATATATATATATATATATATATATATATATATATATATATATATATATATATATATATATATACACAAACACAGTCTAGTCATATTAATGTGACCACCGATTACTTTTGAAGACAACATTAAATAACGTATCGCAGAAGGCACGTATCGTCAGAAAATTTGGTGAACAAAAAGTGTATTGTAGGCATTCGGAAAACACATCAGTTCTTGCAGTCATGCAGAGACAGAGTTATTTACTGTCCAAAATGGTGTGACCATTGGCTGGAGGGCCAAGGGTAGAAGCATTTTCGAAGCTGCTAATTGTGTAAACTGTTTACCATGCATGGTGAAATGGCACCATTCAAAATCAGCTACGTGGCAAATGTGGTATAACACGGGTCATAGATGTGAAAGGTGTACGACGGCTGAGGAACTACATTCGAGCTAGTAGACGTGCACCCGTTGAGCAACTGACAGTCCAGATGAACCACGGGGCTACCAACAGTGTCTCCACAACGATGGTCCAGTGATCGTTGTTGCTTATGACCATCTGCAGCAGAAGCCTGGTTAATTTACCTATGCTGATTCCTGTTCATCAGCGGCAAAGGTTGGAATTTTCCCTTCAGTACTGCAACGGGAACTCTACTGTGTGGAAACACTTTTTATGCTCCATCGGACAGATACACGTTGGCGTATACGGCTTGAAAATTCTAAAAGCAAACATCCTGTCACAATTGCCGGAAGGGTTCTTGTTGGAGGAAGGACCATTATGGTCTGGGGTATGTTTTCGTGGTATTCTCTGGATTCACTGATCATTGTGGAAGGTATGGTTGATCAACACAAGTATGCATCTATCTTTGTGGACCTTGTTAACCCTTTGAGATTATTACTCTGCCATGAGATTTGAATTTCTTGGTTACTACTTCATTGAACCCTATGAGTTAGTAATAGTAGACCAATAGTTGAGATAAATCTAAGCAGCAATGTAACCAACTTCTCGGTTAAATTTCTGCTTAGATTTATCTCAACTATTGGTCTCTTTGAGACTTAATTGTTAATATTCTTAACTTATTGCTGGGACTCTTTTGTTACAGTTAATATTGATTTTTCTGTACAATAGGGCTTAGGTCGCAGTGCTGGTGATCTTATGGGCTACCCCACCTTAAATCTAAATCTAAATCAACATATGCATTGATTTTCCCAGGATAATGGCACTTACCAGCAGAACAATATGGCATGTCATAAAGCTTGTACGTACGTGGTTTGAAGAGCACCGGGATGAGTTTACAGTACTCCCTTGACTAACAAATTTCCCAGATTTAAAAACAGCATTGAAATCTGCAGAACTTTGCTGAAGGACTGCACTTCTGTAACCTTTAATGATTGCCTCCAATCGTTGTTGGTCCCGTACTTGCACAATCTGTTTCCACCCACAGCGATGTTGGAGAATTGATGTTTTACCTGATTCCCGATATTCAAGGTACACTAGTGAAATGGTCGCACGGGAACATCCAAATTTCCTCGCTACCTCAGAGAATGTATGTTGTGCGCCGACTATAACACCGTATTCAAATTTACTTAAGTTTTGATAAACTGTTATTGGAGTAGCAGTAAGCAATCTAACAACTGTGCCAGACACTTGTAGTCTTATATAAGCATTGCCGTCCACAGCGCCGTATTCTAATTGATACCTCGTCTCATTATTTGCATACGCATGCCTATACTAATGTGTTTTTTGCTGTTCATTGCATATACATATTTTCTCTCAGTACTGAGCTCCTAGGTGAAAAAAAATTGCCTAATTCTTCTGATTATGTTTATTATTAAAAACACTAATAATTTATTTTTATTATTTAAGCTAATGAAATAAAAGGTCATACAAATATGTACTTTTCATTCATTTTCCTTTCTATTACATTTACTCCATTTAGAGGAAGTCAAATTTGAAGACTTTTTTAGTGTTGTTAATTACCGATATTCCAGGTCACTTGACACCCACTTCGGTTACACATTTTAATAACACAATTTTGTTTTAAAATAAGCCTAAAACTGACATGATAATTAACATAGCGGCGAAACTCTAAAGCATATCTTTTATGAAATTTTTTTCATTTGGGCGGAGGAATAGAGGAAACAAAATGGAGATCCCTGAACTCGGCTCTACTTGTGACATCATAACCTGTTTAGATTGGAACACTTTATCTTTTATGACAGCAATCGATCACAATTACTACATTTCTACTATGCATACTGATGTTATAGCAAGAAATTCGAAACAAACATCCGCTTATTGTTTTCATTATGTTACGTATCCTATTTTATTACCATATATCCCTTCATATGACGGGAATCAACAATTTTTTTTAATTTTCCAGAATTGTAAAGAACTCTATGAGGCAGGTAAAAAATGGTTTGTTTTATGCCCGAGACTTTCCACTTAACAATGCATCAGAAATAGGAAAATAAAAGATGTTTAATTTCAAGAGTATAGTAAATCTTTCATTGACAGAATTCTTTATATACCACTAATTCGTAAACGGTACGGATCAATGTGCAGTAGTTTAATTACACGTCAAGTTAAAAAATTTCAGAATATATAAGCAGTGGAGTCTAAACAGAAATTTTATTTAATTAATAACGTGATATAATCACGTATTGTGAATAATCAAATACTCGAAAGGCCGACGATCATTTGTAATTTCATTAAATCAAGAGAGTTGACGAACGCACTATTGTGTTCTGCGCAGATTACAGTCGAGCAGTTGTATGAAGAGCTGTGTTAATATTCTGGCAATGTGATATGTGGCTAGACCAGATGCACATATATTCCGAAGTCATAATTGCTTCTCTATGGAAGTGAATATGGCCATACGAAGCCATTTTGAAAGCAGCCTAAATTATGTATTGCAGTTAAACAATACGTTTCTTAATGCCGTAAGTAAACCGTTTACAAAAGTTATTAGTTGTAAACAATTTCTCTTTTAACATATAAGTTTCAGTAAAGATAAACTACTTTGCTACATTTGAAGAAGTAAAACAATTGCAACTAATATTCTTGATGCATTTTACAAAACATGTAATTGAAATAGACATTTTAATGGTAGAAATGAGAAAAATTACTTTGAATTCTTTGTTTGATACCTATTATACATTGAAGACTATATAGCCCGTCATACGGGAGCAGTAAAATTTTCCAGAATTGTAAAGTACCGTATGAGGCAGGTAAAAATATGGTTTGTTTTTTGCCTGAGAATTATCTGGTACAAGCTCAATAATTTGTTTATCTTCATACTCCTCAAAAGTCTCCCGACACTATGAATGCAATTTAGCGTCACGTTGAATTCATTTAGATAGATAATTGAAAGTTTACTTAGCTACGTCGGAACTATCGTTACGTTCTTCCCAATATTTTGCTACAGTAATTAATGGAAGTAAAGAAATGAAACTATCATTTTTATTACACCCTGGAGGTAGATAGAATTTTTTGTTAATACCGGTGATAAAAATTTTCATTGGAACAAAAAATAATCAATGATTAAATTTAAAAATATCCCATATGCACCTAATCTATTACTTAAGAGAAATAGAAATGAAAATTATTTACGTAATATATATGTTTAGTGACAAAACGACGAAAATGATGCAGATGATATTTAAATAATTTAATATAAGAAATGATTAAATAACATGGTTAACGGAAAGACGTCATGATGCTAGAAAAAATAAATATTTTTACCTATTTATTATGTGATAAATTGATAAATTTAATCGCCTGCTCTTATATAGGGCTTGAAATGATGGCATTGAATGCTAGAAAAGGGGGAAAGTGGAGGATTTCCAATTTTGCTAACCCTAATTCATCAAGAATCCAATTTGTATGCCTTTATCCATTCCAAGTCCAACCGTTTCAGAAATTCGAAGACAGACGGACAGATAACTTAGGCTATTATTATATAGGGGATTTCTTAATAGAGTACGGCATCAAAAGTTTTTAATTGCTTTGTTATGTTTTTCTTTATTTTATAAAGATAAATCAACTTATAAAAGCTATTGCATATGACGTGAGATATAAATTCCCGATTTCTAATCTGTAAATTTACCTTATATTTTCCAGTCTCTGCAAGAACATCTGTCTCTATTGGTGCTTTACTTACGATGGCTTTACATTTTAAGCTATATTCAGTGATAAAGATTTCCCTTTCTCATTTGTGTTGATATTTTTCAAAATTCTCTCTGATCTACTTTCTTATTTATGCTCCCTATACTTTAAATATAGCATATATTTCAAATAGATATTGATTACAACACTTGAAGAAAGAAAGCTAAGTAAAATATAACTAAATGTATTATGTATTTATGTTTATTTATTATCAATATAATTTATTTTACGCGTAAATTCATTCTGTAATTAATATCTGTAATTAATATCAATAAAATTTACAAATATTGCGTAATCTTTATAATTATTTTACAAATAGCTAATGAATATAAATTGTAGTACCATGCGTAATATATTATCGAATGACGGTTAATCTGTAAAAAAAAAAAAAATGCTGATATTAAAAATTTGTATGACTCAATTTAGGAGGAAAAGTTATATAGAGATAAGCTATAGACAGAAAGACAAATTATACTTTACCCCTTATCAGGGATAGCATTTTAAACTAAATTTAGGTAACTGCTTATGTATAGCGAACATAAAAATGTAGGGCAAAAAATTGAAGATCAGGGTTATGAATGGAATAATGTTTCTTGCAATCACCTGATACACATGTTATGAATAAAAACAGGTGTTCGAGATGAAAATAAAAAAAGTAAAAATCTTAAGTATTGCTGCATGAATGTGTCATTACAATTGCTAACCCTAACTCACCAAGAATCCAATATGGATGCCTCTCTAGGTACAACCACTACATAAATTCGAGAACAGACGGACAGATAACTTAGTCTATTATTATATAGGGGATGCGAAAACAAACCAGAAAAAATCGTTTAACTATTGAGTATTATATCCCTGCCATATAATATATACTTAAATCAAGATGTTTTTATATTTATCATTATTTTTTTAGCTTATTTGCATGATACTAAAAACGGAAAATAATTGTTTCTTGTAGGAAAAAACATCTTCATTGCTTAAAAATAAGAGCGTTTAAAATACCTATATCTAATATAATGATTGTTTTTATTAGAAATGCTACAAATTGCTTAAAAATTGGTCATGTGTGCATTTTTGTGATAATAAGCATGATAATTCTTTACGTATATGCGCTTATGATGCAAAATTGTTAAATTAAAAATTCCTTAAAAATTGGTCATGTGTGCATTTTTGTGATAATAAGCATGATAATTCTTTACGTATATGCTCTTATGATGCAAAATTGTTAAATTAAAAATTCCTTAAAAATTGGTCATGTGTGCATTTTTGTGATAATAAGCATGATAATTCTTTACGTATATGCTCTTATGATGCAAAATTGTTAAATTATAAATTGCTTAAAAATTGGTCATGTGTGCATTTTTGTGATAATAAGCATGATAATTCTTTACGTATATGCGCTTATGATGCAAAATTGTTAATTTAAAAATTCCTTAAAAATTGGTCATGTGTGCATTTTTGTGATAATAAGCATGATAATTCTTTACGTATATGCGCTTATGATGCAAAATTGTTAAATTACAAATTACTTAAAAATTGGTCATGTGTATGTTTTTGTGATAATAAGCATGATAATTATTTACGTATATGTGCTTGTGATGCAAAATTGTTAAATTACAAATTGCTTAAAAATTGGTCATGTGTGCATTTTTGTGATAATAAGCATGATAATTCTTTACATATATGCGTTTATGATGCAAAATTGTTAAATTACAAATTGCTTAAAAATTGGTCATGTGTGTATTTTTGTGATAATAAGCATGATAATTCTTTACGTATATGCGGTTATGATGCAAAATTGTTAAATTATATATATTTCCTATTGTTACATTTTCGGAATTTGTAACGTTTATTTATGCTGTGACTTATAAAATATTATAAGTCAGCACAGAATTAGATGCAATTTTATCTATATTTTATTTATATTATTTATACTTACTGTACATCTATAACTGTGATGTTTTCTATTACTTCAAGGCGACCTTTAAACAGTAGGGACAGCTGCAAAATCAGAAATGGTTTTATAGAAATTGCATAAATGTAAAGTCATCAAACACAAAATCACAATTGCAGTATAATTCTAAACTATATACATATTAGTATTTTCTCATTAAAAGAAATTAGAATAACAATATAGAATAAAGTATAATACTTAATTTAATTTAAACGAATGATCGTAATTTATAAAAGCATTTTCAAAATGCATAATTTTATGCTCAGAAATAATCTTGGAAAGTATATATATATATATATATATATATATATATATATATATATATATATATATTTAAACACTTTTCCTCACATTTTAGAGTTATAATAATCAAATAACATACAAAATAAAATTATAATTAAATAATTTTGGTATAAAATGATTTATTTCCCATTTTAGTAAAAAAATATTAATTTGAAAACCATTGTTCATTGAAATAAATTTTAATAATGACTATAAACTTTTAAATTCAATGAAAATACATATTTTAATTAAGATATATGCTGTCTAAGATAAATTCCTTGAACTGCCAATTTATATATAAATTTAATTTCAAGGAATTGAAATAAAAAAGAGAACATTTTGTAATTGCATCTATAAAATTAATGTATAAATAGTAGTGCATCTGAATAATTTAATACCACATATTTCATTTACAATCATATTTTAGTATAAAAATATTGCTGTATTAAATTATATAAATTATATATATTTTATTATATCTTTGTATTAATGCTTTTGAATAAACAGAAAAATTCCTCTAACTTAATCAGTAAATAGTTTTACGTTAGACTTGGCAACTCTTCCTTAGGAGGAGTATTAAAATAAAATAAAATTTAATTAAAATTAAATGAAAATCCTTACAATAATAAATTCAATAAAAGGATGTATGTTTTAGAATATTCAAAATATTCAATTATAATTAAAGTATAGAATAGAGAAATGTAGTCAGTATATGAATTATCTTTTCACTAATAATTAATAAAAATCTTTACCGCATGTTCCATTTCTCTTTTGAACGTTTCTGTTTTTTTCCGATCGTGGTAAAATGTGTGAACTTTGGGATTAGTCAGTTTCAAGGTGATTACGTAGCGCATTCTTTCTGAAATAGAAAAGATAATATGTGAATTAAATATATTAAAAGAAATTAGTAATACATTACAGTATATGGAAATAAATAACTAAGAGGGAATTTTTCAGTTTTATCTGCAAAACCACTGGCATAATGATGTTGAATACAGGTTTCTTGTAATTAGAATAGTTGTTGACTGAAAGTGCATTTAGAGTTCAATATATATTTCCGTCAGGCAGGTGAAATAAATTTGTTCAATATTTATATGGCGTAGAAAATTTAAATTTCATATATATAAAAATATAAAATTATATAAAATTATAAAAATATATATTTCCTATATATATTCCTATATATCCTCTATAAAAATGTAAAAGTCCTGAAAATTTTTTAAATTGAATAAAACAAAAATTCCGATTATATATATATATATATATATATATGTATATATATATATATATATATATATATATATATATATATATATATATATATATATATATATATATATATATATACATATATACACACACACACACACACACACATATATATATATATGTATGTATATATATATATATATATATATACACATATATATATGAATATATATATATATATATATATATATATATATATAATATTATACATATATATATACATATATATATACATATATATATATTATATATATATATATATTTATATATATATATATACATATATATATATATATATATATGTATAATTATATATGTATATACATATATATATACATATATATACATAAATATACATATATATACATACATATATTATATATATATACATATATATATACTATATATAAACTTATGTATATACACATATTTTATATATATATATATATATATATATACATATATATATATATATATATATATACACATATATAGTATATTCAATTACTAGATTTCTAATGCCAATACCTATTGTTTTTCTTACATGAAATGTTCATAAATTATTGTTTAGACAAAAAAACTCCATAGTTTGCACACATTTTTAGCATTCTAAGGTACTTTAACACTAAACATACCAACACTTAATACATACCTATTTCTACCATAGCGGGTCAAATGACCGGACTTTATTTTTTCTGATTATAAATGCATGAAATGTGAAAATTGGAAGGAAATAGACAAATAAACTTTATTATAATTAAACAAAATTGTATATTGTCAATTTTTATGTCTTGCAAACACAAAGAATAAGAATTTTCAATTCATTTCCTATCGCATTTTTTACATAAACCTTATGGGTCATTTGACCCGTTATATGGTATGTTTAGTGTTAAAGTATTTATTATAATATTCTTTATATATACGATAATCTATAATGATCGTTTTTATTATGCTACAAATTTTAAAAAGTCAGGTGTGTAGTGATAATAAGCATGATAATACGTTCATGCTCTTATGATGCAAAATTGTTAAATTACATATATTTCCTAGTAAGATTTTCAATTGTAACGTTATTATCTATATAAAATATTATAATCAGCACAGAATTAAATAATTTTATCTATATTTATTTATATATATACTATCATCTATAACTGTGATGTTTTATTACTTCAAGGCGATTTAAACAGTAGGGACAGCTGCAAAATCAGAAATGGTTTCATAGAAATTGCATAAATGTAAAGTCATCAAAACACAAAATACAATTGCAGTAAAATTCTAAACTATATATATTAGTATTTTCTATTAAAAGAAATAGAATAACAATATAGAATAAAGTATTATACTTATATTTAATTTAAACGAATATCGTAATTTTTAAAAAAGCATATCAAAATGCATAATTTTATGCTCAGAAATAATCTTAATAGAGATAAAATTATAATATATATAAAATATATATATAAATATAAATATATAAAACACTTTTCCTCACATTTTAGAGTTATAATATAAATAACATACAAAATAAAATTATAATTAAATAATTTTGGTATAAAATTATTTATTTCCCATTTTAGTAAAAAAAATAATTTGAAAACCATTGTTCATTGAAATAAATTTTAATAATGACTATAAACTTTTAAATTCAATTAAAATACATATTTTAATTATGATATATGCTGTCTAAGATAAATTCCTTGAACTGCCAATTTATATATAAATTTAATTTCAAGGAATTGAAATAAAAAAGAGAACATTTTATAATTGTATCTAAAAAATTAATGTATAAATAGTAGTGCATCTGAATAATTTAATACCACATATTTCATTTACAATCATATTTTAGTATAAAAATATTACTGTATTAAATTATATAAATTATATATATTTTATTATATCTTTGTATTAGGGTTTTTGAATAAACAGAAAAATTAATCTAACTTAATCAGTAAATAGTTTTACGTTAGACTTGGCAACTCTTCCTTAGGAGGAGTATTAAAATAAAATAAAATTTAATTAAAATTAAATGAAAATCCTTACAATAATAAATTCAATAAAAGGATGTATGTTTTAAATTATTCAAAATATTCAATTATAATTATTTAAAATATAGAATAGAGAAATGTAGTCAGTATATGAATTATCTTTTAAATAATTATTAATAAAAATCTTTACCGCATGTTCCATTTCTCTTTTGAACGTTTCTGTTTTTTTCCGATCGTGGTAAAATGTGTGAACTTTTGGATTAGTCAGTTTCAAGGTGATTACGTAGCGCATTCTTTCTGAAATAGAAAATATAATATGTGAATTAAATACATTACAAGAAATTAGTAATACATTACAGTATATGGAAATAAATAACTAAGAGGGAATTTTTCAGTTCTATCTGACAAACCACTGGCATAATGATGTTGAATACAGGTTTCTTGTAATTAGAATAGTTGTTGACTGAAAGTGCATTTAGAGTTCAATATATATTTCCGTCAGGCAGGTGAAATAAATTTGTTCAATATTTATATGGCGTAGAAAATTTAAATTTCATATATATAAAATTATAAAATTATATAAAATTATAAAAATATATATTTCCTATATATATATTCCTATATATATTCCTATATATCCTCTATAAAAAAGTAAAAGTCCTGAAATTTTTTTAAATTGAACAAAACACAAATTCCGATTATATATATATATATATATATATATATATATATATATATATATATATATATATATATATATATATATATATATATATATATATATATATATATATATATATATATATATATATATACATATATATATACATATATATATATATATATATAAATATATATATATACATATATATATATATATACATATATATATATATATACATATATATATATATATATATATATATACATATATATACATATATATATATATATATATATATATATATATATATATATATATATATATATATATATATATATATATACATATATATATATATATATATATATAATATATATAGATATATATACATACATATATATATATATATATATATATATTTATATATATATATATATATATAATATATATATACATATACACACACACACACATATATATATATATATATATATACATATATAGTATATTCAATTACTAGATTTCTAATGGCAATTCCTATTGTTTTTCTTACATGAAATGTTCATAAATTATTGTTTACACAAAAAACTGCATAGTTTGCACACATTTTTAACATTCTAAGATACTTTAAGAAAACTGTACTAAATAAAAATTAACAAAAATATAAATAAAATGTAAAATCTACTTAATTATACATACATATACTCACACACACGCAAATATATATATATATATATATATATATATATATATATATATATATATAATATATATATATATATATATATAATATATATATGTGTGTGTGTGTGTGTGTGTGTACGAAACTCCATTAGTTACAAAAAATAAATTATTCTCTTTGGTGAAATGATACATATCTAAAAATATATATTGAAATTAGTTGTTAAATTTGGAATTTAAATTTAAAATACAAGTAAGAAAATTATAAAAACCAATCAGTTAATGTACGGTAGTATCGCAAGAAAATGTAAAATAGTCGAATTGCTAGATCATGGGTATTAGCATTTACTGCAAGTTAATGCATTTCCTAAACTGGCCGATTAAGAAATTAATTCAGCATTTTTCTCGTCATGATTTTAATCAAAAGCATTTGAAGTAAATCATTTTAATTCTCGTAATTCTAATGAATATTTACACACAGATAAAATACTTTCCATATGTACACATCGTCGACATAATATTTGCATATGTTTCTTATTAACGAGAATACATACAGACCGAACTAAATTCTTGGTATATAAATATGTAACAATCTTATTTCTTAGAAACTCTAAACAAGATTCAAGAGTTTCGAAAATTTAGGAATTATATAATATATTCCACATAAAAATCACTGATAGAACAAGATTAAAAATAACTTACATTAGTGTGATTAGAAAACTAGATAAGATACTATTTGGATGAATAATAAATATGAATGAGCCGCTTATGTTTACTAACAGTAAAAATAAAAAGTAAATTAATCGAGGGAATTTAACATGTTCATGCTCTAAATAATATTTGCTGCATGAAATTCCCTAAAACTATTCAATTATTCAGAATGAACGATATTAGTTTCCTATGCAAACATAAGTGTGTTGTAATTAATTTCTGAGTGATAAGACGATTTATAATTTATAATTTTTATCATAGAGCAATATTTATTCATCCCTTTAAAGATAAACGGAACTTTTTTTACTACTTATGATGAAATTTAATTATAGAATTTCAATTAGAAAATATTCGTTTGAAATTAACCGAATGCTTGACTCAAGTGATGTGAGATAGTACGAAAATATATTTTGTAAATTATATTAGAGAAAGCTTTCATTTTAAATTGGGTGCCAGGTGGAGTATCATGAAAAATATAACATAAAATGGATGAAACATAAAACATTTCAAAATAAAGATTTCATTGTGTTTCAGAGCAGTTTAAGATAAAAAATGAATTTGGGAAAAAAATAAGATATTTTAGTTATACAAATTGAAAATATTTTAAATGTTTTACCTTTTATAAATATAATTATCTTTTTAAAATATTTGTTTGACATTTCGATTATATTTCATATTAATTTTTCTGCAAATATTGTTATTAATAGTTTTCTAATTTACTTTTACTTTAAATTACAACTCTGTGTAAAGATTTTATGTTAAATTAACACAATGTCTATAGAAAAACAAATTGTTAGTTATAAAAAAAATTGAATATATGTGTTTTTATCTTTTCTTTAGAAATTATCTTTTAAAAGAAGTCTTTTAAAATATTCAATTACACATATATTGTTTTATATTGAAGATTAAAAGTTCATTTAAGTAAAAAAAATATCATCTTAAAGTACTATTTTTTCCTTTCTAATTCCTCAAAACAAAACAAAAAATGCTTAACTTCAAAATAAGGCAAAAAAAAAATAAAAAAAAAAAATAAATAAATAAAAAAATAAATAAAAAAATAAGGGAAGAAGAAATAAAGAAATAGTGCAATCCCTAAAGAATTTCCTAAGTGAACAGATTTCAGCCGGGCATACCAATGCAAAAATTAAGATTCTTTGCGATCATTTTGTCCGACATAATTCTCTAAATTATGAAGCCCCTTGGTGATTCGCGACTGAGTTTTAGAATGTATTTTGGACGCATTGCCTGTTTATTTTTTTCGAATTCTCAAGACTAATTTGAAAATACAGAGGCAATCCCGTAAGCAAGTTTAATGGTCCATCGAGATACTTGATTGTTCCTTTTTGGCGATTGAATGACCTTTGGGTTGTAAAGATACTTATTCGGACAAATTGTACAAATATATATATAAATATATATATATATATATATATATATATATATATGTATATATATGTATATATATATATATTTGTATATATATATATATATATATATATATATATATATATATATATATATATATATATATAATATTATATATATATATATATATATAATCATTTCTCTATGGTTATTTTACTGAAATGAAAATCTCAGACGTAAGAAATAAAATTAATACAAAATGTAATTTTCCACTATTTTTTTATTTTATGAGTATTCTATTTTATCTGATATGAAAAAGAAATGAATGATTATAAAATGAAACATTTGTTAGAAATCCACACAAGGTTGAATGGTTCATACATATTCAAGCTTCGGAAGAGACATTTGTTTTGTATGACACTGAAAAGCTAAATGTTAATTTACCATTTCATACAAGGGCCATTGACAGAGATAAATTAGTAACAATGTAAAACTATTGTTGAATATTAAACTATGAATAAATTATGAGCGTGATTTTTGTTTCTTTGTTTGTATGTTATGTTACTCACGTGATGTTTAACTAATACTTTGTTTTCTTTACTGTTTGAAAATATTTATCCCTACATTCTTAGATGTAACACATTGTATGCGGGACAAGTACTAGTACGTTTTCTGACGATTCATTCTTGAGTGCTTGTCACGGGTTAGTGTAACAACATAGTTTGTTTGTGGGTACAAAAATAATGGTATATACAGGAAAACGAGGCCGAATGTTCTTGTCTACTACATAGATTCTGGAAAAATTTAGACAAATAAAGACTAGTTTTTACATTATTAGTTTTATGAATGCTCTTTTTATTTTTTTATAATGTAAAAATGTTTATATATATAATATAATTCGAAAAAATTGAAACTATATATCACTATTTCTTTGATTTTTCATATTTAAGATACTTTTATAAATTTATCCACTAAAATATATCTTTTGTTCACAAAAATCTTATGGTCGCTATTTATATATTTCTATTTATATATTTGTTTATATATTTCAATATAAAATACGAATGGTTCAAAAATTAAAAATTTTTGATCTATTGAGATTTAACTGAATAACTAAATTTACACACAAAACGCCCGCTCCCGGTACAATTCCGTTGCGAAATGTATCCGCACACAACGTGTTAAAAATACATAAATGTAAGTTTGACAGATTTTAAATTGGATAGGAATAATTTTGAAAAATATTTAGTATTTCGCGAAATTAAAAAAATGTTACGTTAATCTCACTTCTTTATTTTTGATAAAAATAATTAGCAAGTTATTACAAAACAATATTAAAGATTTTTTTACATTTTGTGAACGTATTTTAATGTTACTTTACAGGAAATAACGTTATGCATATTTTAAAGAATTAACATGTAAAATTAATTCCGTAGTGTAAGTGTGATGTTAGTCACAAAGGAATGACTCTATATGAAGATACTTACTGTATTTATATATATATTTAGTTTCTGAATACTGTTATATATTCGTTAAATAACTGTAGTATAAACTTTATGAAACGTCATTTTAACAGTTATTAATGGGAAATTATTCGAAATATGCTCTAGAGAAATTAGCCATTAATATAAATTTTTAAATAACTTCTTTAGAAACTATAAATAATAATTAACGATAATTATGCAAGGAATGAAAGGATTAGTCAGTTAGATACTAAATCTTACATTGATATCCCCTAAGAAATATTTAGGAGCTGTAAATGAATTTAAATGTGAATCTCTAATAAAGTTAAATTTAAATTTTTTAAGACAGTGGGTTCCGCTTAGTATCTGATCAGTTTGGGACACCGGGATTTTGATAAAAATAACCGATTTTAAATATAAAAAATAATTAGAATAATTAAAATTTATTTTTAAATGTAAACAGATATCAATAAATAAAAAATTATAAAATGAAAAACAACATTTTTTTAAAAATATTCAAAAACATGAGTTTTTACCTTTATGCATATATATTGGAAATCAAGTATATTTTTCTTTGATCAGAAGCTAATATTGCATTTAATGTGCACTGTGACATTAGTGTTGTTTGAAAAGAAAATCCATCACTCTCTATTATACGGTAAACTCGGGTCCGGTTGAGCCTAACTTTCCTTGGGAATTCTTACAAGCGTATTGTAACTTGTATTCACAGACAAAAATATTTTTAATTTCAAAATAATATATAAAACGAAATGATTAGTTTTAAATTGAAATGATAAAATTAGATTTTCATTTCCATTTCAGAATAATGTTCTAGAGGAAATTATTTTATTTTAAAATTTTTTAATAATAATAATTAATAAATTATTTAATTTTTTATTAATGTAAATTTCATATTTTTTAAAAATTAAAATTTTAAAACAACATTTTAAATTAAACATGATTTTTTTATTTATGTGAATTTTTAATTGGAAAGAAATTGAATTTTTTTAAATCTATTCATTGAAATAATTGCATAAAAAATTATACACTTTTACACATCTAATTTTGTTTGTACAATATTGAAAATTTAATTTTAAATAAATTTTTAAATTAACTTTCAAATACTTAAAAGGTTTATAAACTTTTATTTAAAAAACGAAACAAAGAATTATTAAGAATGAAAATCATTAAATTAGGGAATTTCCCTTCATTTTAGTTAAGAACGAGGGAAAATTTATTTTTACGACACGCTCAGCAAAAAATAAAAAATAAACTATAATGATACGTAGATTAATAAATTTCATATTTTTTTTTTTTTGTTTTGTTTTGATTTTTTTTTAGTTTTTTTTAATTTGTTGCTTTTGATTTCATTTTTTTTTTAAATTTTATTTAATATTTTTTTATTTTAAAAATTTTTTTTAAATTTTAATTTTTTTATAATTTTAATTTGAATTTTTTTAATATTTTTATTTTTGTTCTCAATAAAAAATAATAAAAAAATTTAGAAAAGAAAATATGAAAAGGGATGAAAAAGAAAATAAGAAGTTACAACTAAAACTGCGACAAGTGCTGGACGTGACTTTACAAAGGGACCAGTTAGTGGTGTAAGGAGTCTATGTGTTCAGGTTTTTCAGCCGAGTAAGTTCTTCCTCCACCCACTCACTCTTCTCAGTGCTCTACTAGTTTTTCACTCGGTCAGTGAGTCTGTAAGTAAACAAGTGTCTGTTAGTGAATATGAAAGTTTAGTTATAGTTCAGTTCTTTACTTAATCCTGTTAACGGCGTTATTCTTTTCAATATCATTTTATTTCTTGTGTAATGAAGGTTTTTAAAAATATTTCAAAAATATTTTAAAAATATTTAAAAAGGTTGAATATTTTTAAAAATATTCAAATATTTGAAATATTTTTTAAAAATATTTCAAAAAGCATTTTTAAAATTTTTAAAAAATATTTAGAGAAGGGGAGGTCGACTCACCTCCCCCGTGTGAATGAGTGTTTCTACTGATTTCAATAACTTAACCCTTTTGACAGTTACATTTTATTCCAGAATTCGGTCAAAAAAAAGTCACATTTTTTTATTGCATTTTTTTGTTCATTTTACATTTTTAAGTAAAGATATGTTATTAAAATTAACATTTCTAATATTTTTAAGCATTTATTACAAATTTTTTTCCTTCTATGAAAGCACCATAGAACTGAAGTTTCCCTTTAGTCTCATCGATATCCAAGTTAATTTTTGGAATTCCATTGAAAGCTAATCTAGGAAGCGGATCCGAAGGATTATCAGAATTAATTTAAAAAAATTCTCTTGCTTGAAAAAAAAAAAACCTGCTCTTTTGAACCAATCAGAGTAGAAAATACAATAAACTGCAAACTATCATTTAGTGGACAACTATCGAAATCGATAAGAATAATTTGTTACTAAAATTGGAAAAAATACGGCCGAAACAGTGCAATCGAAATAGAAATCAGATTGCCTGTAAGCCGTACGGGCAAATCAGTAAAGGCCCGAAAGCTGTACCCGTACGGCGTACGGGCAAAACAGGGAAGGGGTTAATTTAAATGAATTTTGTTATTGAAATTATTTATTAAAATTTTTCTCAATAATCTTTCGTTTCCTCAATATATATGCTTAACATATACTACCCTTAAGTCTATTTAATTTTTTTCTTTTTTGTTCCCCCTACCCGTAGAACCATTTTAGAATATTCGGTGAAAT
This sequence comes from Pardosa pseudoannulata, assembly GCA_032207245.1. Taxonomy (NCBI): domain Eukaryota; kingdom Metazoa; phylum Arthropoda; class Arachnida; order Araneae; family Lycosidae; genus Pardosa; species Pardosa pseudoannulata. The sequence continues at coordinate 147,163,568 of CM063508.1, forward strand.
ATCAAAACGAACTGTCCCGAGCGTTGACCTTCTGCATGTAGTAACTATTCTCTGCTTTAAATTTTATCACGAATAACCACTTTAACTCCTTAATGCACAGTTTTTTTGGAAAAAGGCCGGTCAAAAAAATGAATTTTTAATGTAAAAAAACACAATTTAGAACTTTGTCTTTCCAAAAAAATTACAAAAATGCAAAAATAATCAAAATTTTTATTGCAGTTTTGAATTTTGATAACATTGCAGAAAATAGTCAAATATTGTAATATTACACCCAAATCGACTTTTTTTACATTGTTATTTTCAAATCCCGATTGCATTCGAGTAGGAAAAATGATAGCAACAGAAAGTACAACGCCGCTCGAATTATCTCGAGTGTGCACAGTTAGGTCAGTTTAACGCGCTCGAGTGTGCTCAAGCGTGCACGTTAAGGGATTAAGAGTTTACAAAGGTTTTAAGAGTTTAACAAACCAGAAAAATTAATATCGACTTACTTTTCTGTAAGTAATTCTCATCCTTCTAGAAACAACTCGAAATTGAAAAATTCCATGTAGGGCCACAAGTAATATAAATTGACTTTAATATCAAAGTATTTATGAAAATAAAAGTTCTGAAAGCTAGAAATATTTTTCAACTATACAAGTGTAATATTGAGTTATTAAAAATAGAAATAAGAGCACATTTCACAGTAATATAGAAGTTTAAAACCTCTCAAACCCATTAATTTTCTAAGATTACAGAGTAGCGAGTGACTCACCCAGAATTCGACAGGTTAACAGAGTCATAACGAGTTGGGCAACCTGTTGCACCTTGGATCTGTTGTATCTTGATCTAACAGTATTTCCCATACATTATTATGAAGGATTAGATTTAATCTATAGGATTGATCACAGAGTATGTGATTTCATGACAAATAAATGTTACTATTTTAGTATACTTGATACTGTACGTAAAGAACTGCTTCTCACAAAGTAAATATCTTGGTTTTCCAGTTTGTTTAGGGTGAACTCAATCGCGTTTTATAATCGAATGATTTTTAGGAGAAAATCAGATACTATTTACTAATGCTTTAATACTTCATTCGTGACTTTAACTTTATCTCCAAAGGAGAGTAAATAACAAATGTGCTAACAGTTTACTTATTGTACGTCTGGCAGACTTCTCCTGTCTTAGCTAAGGTCCAATAGTAGTCATTTTCGCGTTAAAATTTTTTTCTATTTTAAAAGATAAATCAACATATGTCCAAGTATTTGAGTTTTTATTACTAATATTTTTATTTTATTGTTTTATTGTTCCCATTTTATAAATGTCATGCCAATCATCTCATAAATGGCAGTCAGATACTATTTACTAATGCCTTAATCCTACATTTGTGACTTTAACTTTATCTCCAAATGAGAGAAAACAACAAATGTGCTAACAGTTTACTTATTGTACGTCTGGTAGACTTCTATCCCAGCTTAGGTCCAATAGTACTCATCTTTCATGTTAAAAATGTTTTCTTTTTTAAAAGATAAATCAATATTTGTTCAAGTATTTGAATTTTTATTACTAATATTTTTCTTTTATTGTTTTATTGTTCCCATTTTATAAATGCCATGCCTTGATTTTTATGAGGTATGAAACTGCATTATAAATCATACATTTTATTTACACTGCAGTAAAATGTGTTTTCAGTTAAATGTCCCTTCATTTAATCACATTTCTATCAAATTGATTCACTGTTAGACTAGACAAGTACCTATGCATTTACAAGTTAAAAATTAATATATATATATATATATATATATATATATATATATATAAGTAGAAGCAAAGCACAATGTGGCACAATGATACTGTACATAAAGAACTGCGACTGACAAAGTCAATATCTTGGTTTTCTGGTTCTTTAAGGGTGAACTCAATCATGTTTTATACTCGAATGATTTTTATGAGGCAATCAGATGCTATTTATTAATGCTTTAATCCTACATTCGTGACTTTATCTGAAAATGAGAGTAAATAACAAATGTGCTAACAGTTTACTTATTGCTCATCTGGCAGACTTCTATCCCAGCTTAGGTCCAATGGTACTCATCTTTCGTGTTAAAAAGTTGTTCTTTTTTAAAAGATAAATCAATATTTGTCCAAGTATGAGTTTTTATTACTAATATTTTTCTTTTATTGTTTTATTGTTCCCATTTTATAAATGTCATGCCTTTTGTCATGTGTAAAACTATTATAATCTACATTTTATTTATTCTCAGTAAAAATCAAATGTCTCTTCATTTCAATTTCTATATTGATTCACTGTTAGACTAAATAGTACCTATGCATTTCTTAAAAATTAAATTTCATTTTTAGAAAATGTATATACTGTAAAAAGATTTAAGTAAATTTTTTGGTTTTCTTTTTTAATGAATCATTATGATATCACATTTTTATAAATCAGATGCAAAAATAATTACATTCTTCTTTATAAAAAAAAATATTCAATATTAAATAGGATCATAGACAATACAGTTACCAGTAAATATATAAAAAAATATATAATATTTTGGTATTGGATAACACAATGTACATAATTATTTATAAATATAATACGAATATTTTTTTATGAGGTGAATTCAATGCTTATTTATAATGAGGCAATCAGATGCTATTTACTTTAAACTTTTATCTGAAAATGAGAGTAAATAACAAATGTGCTAACAGTTTACTTATTGCACGTCTGGTAGACTTCTTTTATCCCAGCTTAGGTCCAATATTCCTCACCTTTCTTGTTAAACACTTTTTCTATTTTAAAAGATAAATCAATATATGTCCAAGTATTTGAGTTTTTATTACTAATATTTTTCTTTTATTGTTTTATTATTCCCATTTTATAAATGTCATACCTTGATTTTCATGAGGTGTGAAACTGTATTATAAATCATACATTTTATTTATACTGCAGTAAAATGTGTTTTCAGTTAAATGTCTCTTCATTTCATCTCATTTCTATCAAATTGATTCACTGTTAGATTAGACAAGTACCTATGCATTTACCAGTTAAAAATTAAAATATATATATATATATATTGGTAGGATCAAAGCACAATGTGGCACAATGATACTGTACATAAAGATCTGCTTCTCGCAGAGTAAATATTTTGGTTTTCCGTTTTTTTAGGGTGAACTCAATTATGTTTTATAATCGAATGATTTTTATGAGACAATCAGATGCTATTTACTAATGCTTTAATCCTACATTCGTGACTTTATCTGAAAATGAGAGTAAATAACAAATGTGCTAACAGTTTACTTATTGCACGTCTGGTAGATTTCTTCTAACCCCAGCTTAGGTAAAATATTCCTCATCTTTCTTGTTAACCACTTTTTCTTTTTTTAAAAGATAAATCAATATTTGTCCAAGTATTTCAGTTTTTATTACTAATATTTTTCTTTTATTGTTTTATTGTTCCCATTTTATAAATGTCATGCCTTGATTTTCATCAGGCGTGAGACTGCATAATATATCTTACATTTTATTTACACTGTAGTAAAATGTGTTTGTGGTTAAATGTTCTTCCATTTAATCTCACTTCGTAACACTTTGATTCACTGTTAGGATAGTTTGGTTTGGTTTGGAGTGCTTCGGTCTAATTTTTGCAACACGAGGGCTAATGAGACCGGGACCTACAGTTTAAAGCCGATTCCGAACGGCTACGAACATCCATGATACTATGGGATTCTAACCCACGAACTCCGGTACCGAAGGCCAGTACCCTAACCAATCGGTCATCGTTCAGCCACTGTTAGGATAGAAACCAGTACCTATGCATTTACGAGTTAAAAATTGAAAAAATACATCGATAGGATCAAAGCACAACGTGGCGTTATTTCTTTAATAATTAATCGAACTTTAAGTATAATTAATAAGAAAGTTTAATCGTTAAATATTCAATGAAAAAATATGTAATATAAATATCATAATAAAATCATAAGCACTGACGAACAATGTATAGTATCATAATAGTGGACAAGATTTTTTTTCACTGTGGTATGAAAGAAAATGCAATAAAACCTGAAAATTGGAATAATGCGCACAACTTCTTCCCTTATTCTAAATCTACTGTACGGAAATAGAAATGCTAGGTAATGAAAAGCAAACTTACATGACATGTGATATTTGTCATACATTTTTAATTATTTAAATTCCAATTAAATGACAGAATAAACTATTGCAGTTAAATATATACATTGAATGTATTTATTTTTAAAGCAAACGTGACAGGCAATCATTTAGACGTGTTAAGCCTGTCAAAGGTTTCTGTCAGAAACAAAAAACATGCTGTATAAGAAAGATTATTTTGCGAATGAAAATATGTTAGGATAAAAGAAAACGCTTTTTTTCTCAAAGCAATTGCTCTTAAGTGTTATTTCGAATTGCTTCTCTGACAGCAGTTGATGAAAGATGCGTCACATGAGATAAAGCTACTTTAGCAACATGTTGATGTTTTGGTAAACAATTTTTCCCCCTTGTATTCTAATGGTTTATTTTTTAAGAAGTCCTGACAACCCCAAAACCTCATTTCAAAGCCCATTTAGTTACTGGATTGGCCTTTTCTATAAGTTTTCCGTCTTTAGGGTGATCAAACCTTAATCCTATAAAGCTAAGTTATTCAAAGTACGATAAAATTAGATTTGGGTTTTCTTATCCTGGTGAATTATATGCTACTTACTACTACAGTGGCAAAATTCCTGTTACAAAAAAGGAAAAACTTCAAAGCTCAAGATGCAATGTATTTTCAGAAAATCTACTATAGAGATATTTAAAAATTTTCATTCAATGCAATTATATAAATGATTTGTGCAACAATTAAAATATTGAATAGTTTTATTATTTTTATTTTATTTTTGTCCTCGAGTTTTAGAAATTGACCATTGTTCTCAAAATTAAGACAAATATTTTATTATATCTATACCATACATACAGATATACATGCATACATATATATATATATTATATATATATATATATATATATATATCATATATATATATATACATATATATACATATATATATAAATATATATATATATATATATATATATAATATATATATATATATATATATATACATATATACATATATATACATATATATATATATATATATATATATATATATATATATATATATATATATATATATATATATATATATATATATATACATATATATATACACACACACACATATATATATACATATATATACACACACAAACACATATATATATATATATATATACGCACACACATATATATATACATATATATACACACACACACACACATATATATATATATATATATATATATACATATATATATACATATATATATATATATATATATATATATATATATATATATATATATATATATATATATATATATATATATATATATATATATATATATATATATATATATATATATTAAAATCCCTTATTTACATATTTTAATATTAATTTAATAACTTTTGTTCATAAAGTACGTTGGGGGTTTGCGCGGTAATTCTGATTTTTCCCTCCAGACACGCTATAGACTTAATTCAGCCTCTGTCTGTACTACTTTAGCCAACAGTTAGCGCGTTCTCTTTAAACATGAGTATTTCTATCACTTTATCAATTGTGCTTAGGTATTATTCGTAGTCTTTTTACCTGAGAAATCCCTACTTGAAAAGTTTGTGTGTGCAGGATCACATTGTCTGGGTGCACGATGTTGTAAAAGTGCTTGCCTGTTGTATGGATTTCATGTATCTCACCAGAAATAAACTGTGTTGTGATTTTGAATGAGTCTCGCCCATATTACACACACACACACACACACACACACACACATATATATATATATATATATATATATATGCGAAACTGCAACCTTAATTAAATTTCTTTTATTTTGTTCACGAAACCCTTACAAAATTATTAACTTAAATGCTATTCATAGAGACAAAGTTTAGAAGTTTTCATAAATGAAATTTCAAAAATTTTTCAAACCCACAACTAATAAACATTTTCTACGTGTTGTCAGAAGGGTTTAGTGTAATTTCCTGCGGAATAATTCTGAACTACCTACCGTGACACGAACAATCCCATTCCGAAATAACCATTTATTTCCCGAAAATTCAAACAGCGTAAGTTCTACGTAGACCACCATACATGAATATGTAATTGGTTAACTTGGATATAGTGCTATCCAATTTCGAGTGGATTTTATATTCAATCGCAAGTTAAAAACTTTAGTGATAGTAAATAATTTAAATTTAAAATATTTCTTTGGAAATAAATCATTTCAAAGGTCTTTTATGTCATAAATAGCTAAAATTTATATTTCCCGATAAAATAAATCTCATCTGAAGTGGGATATTTATATGTGGGGCTGTTTATAGGAAGTTTAATCTGAAGACAAATTTTGTTTTAAATGGTGAATATGGATGACTAAAAAAAAAAAGAACTATTCACAGGAAAATTATATTTGCTGATCAATATAGTTAGGTGTAATTATAATAAAAAATTGCATAATTCTTTGGATGACAGAAATAAAAATTGTTAATAAGGAGAAATCTTTAAATTTTTCACATTTCTAGGAAAAGCTATAATTAGAAATAGCTTATATTATAAATTTTCATAAAATATTTATTATCTTAACACTTTTATGAATACTCAATTTACTAATACTTACAGTATTCACAAAAATTCATTTTGAAAGGTTATTTTAAGGTTTAAACATTTACTTATAA
>CM063508.1:147175341-147195341 GCA_032207245.1 Pardosa pseudoannulata
CATATATATATTATTCCTAAATTACTGTTGCTAAAATACTAATTGTTCTTTTGCATGCATATTTAGATGAAGTAGAGATTTACACCTAAAAAATGTTACCAACAAACTACTATATATCAAATGAATTGTTAATATTAAAACTTACAATCATTTCATATATATATTATTAATAAATTACTGTTGCTATAATACTAATTGTTCTTTTGCATGCATTTTAGGATGATGTAGAGATTTACATCTAAAAAATGTTATCAACAAACTACTATATATCAAATGAATTGTTAATATTAAAATATACAATTATTTCATATATATATATATATATATATATATATATATATATAATATTTCTAAATTACTGTTGCTAAAATACTAATTGTTCTTTTGCATGCTTATTTCGAAGAAGTAGAGATTTACATCTAAAAAATGTTATCAACAAACTACTATATATCAAATGAATTGTTAATATTAAAATTTACAATCATTTCATATATATATATATATATATATATATATATATATATATATATATATATTATTCCTAAATTACTGTTGATAAAATACTAATTGTTCTTATGCATTCATATTTCGACGAAGTAGAGATCTATGTCTAAAAAAATGTTACCAATAAAATACTAAAAGTCAAATGAATTGTTAATATTAAAATTTACAATCATTTCATATATATATTATTCCTAAATTCCTGTTGCTAAAATACTAATTGTTCTTTTGCATGCATTTTAGGATGATGTAGAGATTTACATCTAAAAAATGTTACCAACAAACTACTATATTTCAAATGAATTGTTAATATTAAAATATACAATTATTTCATATTATTTCTAATAACTGTTGCTAAAATACGAATTGTTCTTTTGCATGGATATTTCGATGAAGTAGAGATTTACACCTAAAAAATGTTACCAACAAACTACTATATTTCAAATGGATTGTTAATATTAAAATATACAATCATTTCATAAATATATATATTATTTCTAAATTACTGTTGCTAAAATATTAATTGTTCTTTCGCATTGATATTTGGATGAAGTAGAGAATTACACCTAAAAAATGTTACCAACAATTTACTATATTTCAAATGAATTGTTAATATTAAAATTTACAATCATTTCATATATATATATATTATTCTTAAATTATTGTTGCTAAAATACTAATCGTTCTTTTGCATGCATATTTCAATGAGTAGAGATTTACACCTAAAAAGTGTTACTAACAAACTACTATATTTCAAATAAATTGTTAATATTAAAATTTACAATCATTTCATATACATATTATTCGTGACTTTAATTTGATTTTTATAACAACATCTGTAATATATTCTAGTTTAATAAGAAATTTTACCCCTTCACTACACACGCCTATGCTCCTGTTAATGGTTTTCCCATGATGTAATAAGTAAATTGTGCGCTAATAGAGAGTTGGCTTTTATCGTAATGCTCTTTGTGAAAATTAATTCTCTTTCTTTTGGCCAAATATGTGTTCCTTACTGACATAACCTTAGAAGCGTCGGTATGTTCCATTTGTTTCATTCATTTACTATTGTTAAATAACAGGCTTCCCTTTTGCACATGCCCAGATGTAGTAGATGAAATGTTAAATTATGAATGGAATTTTACCAAATCGGACCGTAAAATCAGTTCAGAGTTGATATATAACAAAAAGCTAAAATATTATTGCCCATTAGTTTCTTACAAACCCATTTCAAGGTAATACAAATTTTTGCATAATTATAGTACTTATTTGCACTCATAGAAATAGATCATTAAGTTAGAATTGTTATTATTTATGCTATACATTCATTCACATTTTTTATAAAACCTAAATTATGGAAAGTATAATGTTTAGTACCTCACTTATTGTCTCTTATTTTAGAAAATATTCACTGAGTTAAACTTTAGTAAAAGGAAACAAATTTGATATCGAATTATAGTTTACATGGGTATTTATTTTTAACTAGCATATAGCCCGTCATATGAAATTTTTAAATTGGAAAGTTTTATTTTCCAGAATTGTAAAGTACCCTTTGAGGCAGGTAAAAAGATTTTATTTTGGCTGAGAATTATCTGGTACACGTTCAATAATTTGTTTATCTTCCTACTCCTCTTAACTCTCCCGATACTGTGAATTCAGTTTAAAATCACCTTGAATTCATTTAGTCAAACTGTGTTTTTATGTATAAAAACAAACAAACAAACGAACAGACTTGTTAATTTTTAAAGATATATAACGTAAACGCTAGATATTTGTTAGTCCATGAAATAGACTCCTAGACTTTCATAAAAAGAATTTGTTGTTAATACCGGTGATAAAATTTTAATTATAACAAAAAATAATCGATGATTAAATTTAAAATTATCACATATGTAACTAATCTATTATTTAATCCAAATATAGAAGAAAAATTATTTGCGTAATATCGAAGCTCAGTGATAAAACGTATGAAAATAATGCAGACGATATTTAAATAATTTCAAATAAGAAATGATTAAATGAGATGGTTAAAGGAATGATGTCATAATGCTAGAAAATAGTGTTATTTTTACCTATTTATTATCTGATAAATTGATAAATTTAATCGCCTGCTCTTAACTGGAGAAAATAGGGCTTGAAATAATGGCATTAAAAGCTCGAAAAGGGGGGGGATTTCGAACGTTTTAAAGTCTACAGTATTTTTTGCTGTGATATGAAGCATATTTATAGCAATTTATTATAGAATCAGATCGATAGTTTAGGAGAAGATAAAATTTACTCGCTTTGAATTTTGCTAACCCTAACTCATCAAGAATTTAATATGGATGCCTCTATACATTCCAGATCTAACCGCTTCATAAATTTGAGGGAAGACGGACATATAACTTAAGCTGTTATTATATAAGGGATTTGCATTGCTTAAAATTTAGTATGAATTTTGTTCAACTAGATCTGAAGCAGTAGTATTTGAAACTAATTTCGATTATTTTTATATTCAGTTAGTTTAAACTATAGAGAGAATAGCGATTTTACGAAATGTTTCAAATTCTCAATAATTTTAACTTTTATATCAACTATATTCTATTACCTTAATTTGTTTGATAAAAAAAATCCAAAAGTACAGACAGTTTGACATTCTTCAAGTATGACGAAAATTTTATAAATTCATTTTATCTTTCAATTTTGACAGGGAAAGATGTTAATACATTGCTAAAGGTTGACATTCTCTTTAACTGCTTTGAATAAATCACACCTGCACACAAAGTAAACAAACTTGTCATGTAGAAAAGGGGTGTATTCAGATACTTAATTTAAATCTTTGAAAAGCATACTTTATTAAGAGATTAAGGAATGGTTAAACGGTTAATCAGATTAAGGAAGGGATTTAACATAATGATGCTTTTCAAAATGGACGATGACCCTTTGACTTTAATTCAATAGCTTGTGATATGTCTTTAGTGATGCTAGCCTAAAAGTGTGCTCTGACTGATTCAGGATTGGAGGTAAAAAAATAATTAGACTCCTCACAAAATTGAACTAGTTTTATAAACACATAATGTAACCAGAGAACTAAAACCATGAAACTTGAATCTTCTCACCTCATTCAAACCACTCAAGCATTAGATACCAAAGATATTCAAACATGGAAATCAGGCTCAATTTTTCCGGACTACAACCATAGATAAGGTAAACATCCGTTAAAAAGTGAAATACTATGACAAGGCAAGAGATTGAAATTTTAACATTTATAGTATATTTTACTAAGTAAAATTTTGTTCGTCAATAACACATCTTGTGGATATGTATAACAATAAATATGCTTATACATATATATATATATATATATATATATATATACACACACACTCACATATATATATATATATATATATATATATATATATATATATATATATATATATATATATATATTATATTTATATATATGAAATTAAAATTATATCTGCCGGTCACAATAATTTTGTAGCCCCTATTGTTTTTACTTGTCCGGGTTACTGGGCAAAGAGAAAGCTAATCAGCTAGCAGTAATAACGAACGATGCACTCTGGCCATATTGAAAAGAACGACACAAGTCTAATTAAAACTTTAATTTAGAGCTCCTAAAAGGCACATATATACTATTCAACGACACACAAGAAAAAAACACAAAAATCACTCTGCTCGAACAGAGGTGCATCGAAGAGCGAAGACAGAAAGAATTTTCCCACTTACTTGGTGAATTTAAGTGTAAAATCAGGAAAAAAGTGGAACCATTTGCCGGTGACCGATAGGAAACGTGTTGAATAGATCGAAAAATTACATCGATAGGATAGAAAGCTTTGGGAAATGTATCGAAAGAATTTGAAGTCGAGAACGCTTCTTTGATTAAGACATTTAGAGGCTGGGAAAAAGATTTTAAAGAATTAAAATGGGAGAGAGAAGGTTTTTAAGGAAATATTAAAGTTAAATAATTTTGATATATTACACACATACACACACACACACACACACACACACACACACACACACACATATATATATATATATATATAATATACATATGTAATATAAAAAATATTATTACTAAAATTTATAAAAATTCTAATCCGCCACGTGCGTTCTTGATTTTAACTTTCCCAGCCATCCAAAATAAGTCAAGGATATATATCATTGAGGTTGACATTCCTTCCACACCTCAAAAAACTAAAATTTGAATTAAAATTTCTACGAGTAACTCTTTTATTCAATTATCCTTGGTATAACTGAAAACCTTTGCGATTTTAATGTCGTTGTTTATAACAAGTCACACAATAAATGCTGATCTAAAGTTCTTTCTCATGAAAAGTCAAGCACGTGGTTTTGCTTTCCTTGGAAAAGCCGTTTCGCAGATGAGATTCACCAAACAAAACAGATGTACATTTGTTTCTTGTCTGTGTAACATTTGTTAACGTGTATTCTCCATCTTTAAAATGGAAATAAAAGATTTTTGCTAAGTATTTCGCCTGATCTTGACTTCTGTGTGATAGTCTTTTTACGACGATGACTGCTTCTGAGTTACGTTACCAAGTGAGCATAGACACTTAAAAAAATAGGCTATTTCTACCATGCAATCATGGAAGAATATTATACTGATTATTCCTCTTACATACACACACACACACACACACACACACACATATATATATATATATATATATATATATATATATATATATATATATATGTGTGTGTAATCCTTAAATTATAAAACTGATGGAAGGAGAAAGCTAAACAGCTAACAGTAATAAAAATGCAGTCGGCGGACATTGAAGAGAACGGCAGAAGTCTAATGAAAACTTTATTTCAGAGCTGCTAAAACGGACGTATTTACTAGTCAACGACAGCAAAGGAAAGACACAAAAATCCTTCTGCTCTAACAGAGGTGCACCCAAGAGAGAAGACAGAAAGAATTTTCCCATGGTAGAAGAAACTTACTCAGTGATTTAAGTGTAAAATCAGGAAAAACATGGAGCCATTTGCCGGCGACAGCTGGGAAACGTGTTGAATAGATATAAAATTTACATCTTTAGGATAGAAAGCTTTAGGAAGAATTCAAAGTCGAAGACACTCCTTTAATTAAGATTTGTAGAGGCTGGGAAATTTTTTTTAAGGAATTAGAATGGGAGAGAGAAAGTTTTATAGAAATATTAAAGTTAAATAATTTTGATATATTACATGTAAATATAATTTACACATTAAAATATATACATACTGTCGTCTTGAAGGCAATTTGAAGAATCTTCATCAGCATGATCAGAGCATGTTTTATTACATGATGGACCAGTACATTCAGCTAAAAAACATCAAATTGCACAATTACATAAAGAATTAGATACTACAATATAAGTGATAAAAAAATTCACGAATTAAAGATAGATTTTTTTTTTTGCGAAACAGGATATCTAAAATTAAATCTTCGTAAAAACGATGCACAAGAAATAAAAACCCAATTCGAAAATGAAAAGTTATTTCTTAAAAAGTTTTACTTTCGCAATCTTTTTCAGTCACTTTAAAAACCATTTTTCACTTTAATAACTGAAGTGTTATGAAGTTGAAGAAGAAAAAACAATATGGGGAAAAGTATTTTCCTCTGGTACCGAATAAGAAAATTTGAAACAAGGTCACGGCTTTAGTAAGTGATTTGTCGGAATGGAATGCTACTGATATCTAGTTCCTTTGAACTTTCGCTTTTTATGTATTTATTGTTATTTATATATATTTTTGTGGATTGGATGTTTTGTGTTTGCTTGGATTTTCACACTTCCTAAATACCACGAGGAAAATGTATTTTTGAAAATTTAAGGGGACATGCCACCTTTAAGCAACTTAAAAAAGAATATTTTTTTTTAAATTTTTGAATTATCCTTTGAACTTTCGCTTTTTATGTATTTATTGTTATTTATATATATATTTTGTGGATTGGATGTTTTGTGTTTGCTTGGATTTTCACATTTCCAATAAGCAAGAGGAAAATGTATTTTGGAAATTTAAGAGGACATGCCACCTTTAAGCAACTTTAAATGGAATATTTTTTTTAAATTTTTGAATTATCCTTTGAACATTCGCTTTTTATGTATTTATTGTTATTTTTATATATTTTTTAGGGGTTGGATGTTTTGTGTTTTCTTGGATTTTTACATTTCCTAAATACCACGAGGAAAATTTATTTTGAAAATTTAAGGAGAGATGTCACTTTTAAGCAACTTTAAATGAAATATATATATATATATATATATATATATATATATATATATATATATATATATATATATATATATATATATATATATATATATATATATATATATATATATATATATATATATTTTTTTTAATTATTATCCTAAACTATTATCGAATTTCAGAAAAAAAATAAAAAGCAAAATTTATGACACGCTGTGCACCGATTTTCAGCTACATAAAGTAAGTTTAGTTAAACATTTTTGCTTTTTTGTAAAAATTGGAATGCTACTGATATCCAGTTCCTTTGAACTTTCGCTTTTTATGTATTTATTGTTATTTTTATATATTTTTGTGGATTGGATGTTTTGTGTTTGCTTGGATTTTCATATTTCCAAAAAGCACGAGGAAAATGTATTTCTAAAATTTAATGTCACCTTTAAGCATTTTTAAATACAATAATTTTTTTTAAATTTTTGATTTATCAAACCATTTTCAATTAGTATACCAAATTATTATCGAATTTCAGGATCAAAAATTTAAAACAAAATTTATGACACACTGTGGGCAGACATTTAGCTACACACAGTAAGCTTAATTAATAATTTGTGCTTTTTTGCAAAGAATAGTTATTAGATATGATTGTTTACAAATTAAAATTTTTTTTAAAAGTATCAGAAATGTTAATTATTATCCTAAATTATTATTGAATTTCAAGATAAAAAATTTAAAACAAAAATATGACACACTGTGTGCAGACTTTCCGCTATACACAGTAAGTTTAATTAATAATTTTTTTTTTTTTTGCAAACATTGGAATGCTACTGATATCCAGTTCCTTTGAACTTTCACTTTTTATGTATTTATTTTTATTTAAATATATTTTTGTTAATTGAATGTTTTGTGTTTGCTTCGATTTTCACATATCCTAAATACCACGAGGAAAATGTATTTTGAAAATTTAATTTAAGGGGCATGTCACATTTAAGCAACTTTAAATGGAATATTTTTTAAACATTCTTGAATTATCAAATCTTTTTTATTATTATCCTAAAGTATTATCGAATTTCAGAATTAAAAATTTAAAACAAAATCTATGACACACTGTGAGCAGACTTTCAGCCACACACAGCAAGTTTAGTTAATAATTTTTGCTTTTTAGCAAACATTGGAATGATACTGATATCCAGTTCCTTTGAACATTTGCTTTTTATGTATTTATTGTTATTTTTATATATTTTTTGTGAATTGGATGTTTTGTGTTTGCTTGGATTTTCACATTTCCTAAGTACTAAGAGGAAAATGTATTTTGAAAATTTAAGGGGACATGTAACCTTTAAGAAAATTTAAATGGAATATTTTTTTAAAAGTTTGAATTATCAAATATTTTTAAATTTTTATCCTAAATTATCGAATTTCAGGATCAAAATTTAAAACGAAATTTATGACACACTGTGCACTGATTTTCAGCTACATAAAGTAAGTTTAATTAATAATTTTTGCTTTTCTGCAAGCATTGGAATGCTTCTGATATCCAGTTCCTTTGAACTTTCACTTTTTATGTATTTATTTTTATTTTAATATATTTTTTGTGGATTGATGTTTTGTGTTTGCTTGGATTTTCACATTTCCTAAATACCACGAGGAAAATTTATTTTGAAAATTTAAGGAGACATGTCACTTTTAAGCAACATTAAAAAGAATATATTTTTTTTAAATTTTGAATTATCAAATCTTTTTTAATTATTGTAATAAATTAATGTCGAATTTCGGGATCAAAAATTTAAAACAAAATTTATGACACACTATGCGCAGATTTTCAGCTACTTAAAGTAAGTTTAGTTAATAATTTTTTTTTTTTTTTGCAAACATTGGATTGCTACTGATATCCAGTTGTTTTGAACTTTCGATTTTTATGTATTTATTGTTATTTATATATATATTTTGTGGATTGGATGTTTTGTGTTTGCTTGGATTTTCACATTTCTTAAATACCTCGAGGAAAATTTATTTTTAAAACTTAAGCTGCCATGTCACCTTTAAGCAACTTTAAGTAGAATATTAAAAAAAATTAATTATCAAATTTTTTGAATTATCCTAAATTATCGAATTTCAAGATCAAAAATTCAAAAAAAAATTATGACACATTCTGCGCAGACTTTCAGCTATACAGAGTAAGTTTAATGACTAATTTTTGCTTTTTTGCAAACACTGGATTGCTTCTGATATCTAGTTCCTGTGAACTTTCGCTTTTTATGTAATTATTATTTCTATATATTTTTTGTAGATTGGATGTTTTGTGTTTGTTTGGATTTTCACATTTCTTAATACAACGAGGAAAATGTATTTTGGAAAATTTAAGGGGCCATGTCACCGTTAAGCAACTTTAAATAGAATATTTTAAAACATTTTTGAATTATCAAATCTTTCTTAATTATTATCCTAAATTATTATCACATTTCAGAAAAAAATTAAAAACAAAATTTATGACACACTGCGCACAGATTTTCAGCTAAACAATAAGTTTAACTAATAATTTTTACTTTTTTGCAAACATTATAATGCTACTGATATCCAGCTTCTTCAAAATGTTGCTTTTTGTCTATTTATTGTTATCTTTATATATATTTTGTGGATTGGATGTTTTGTGTTTCCTTGGATTTTCATATTTCCTAAATACCAGGAGGAAAATTTATTTTGAAAATTTAAGGAGAGATGTCACTTTTAAGCAACATTAAAAGGAATATACTTTTTTAATTTTTGAATTAATAAATCTTTTTTAATTATTATCCTAAACTATTATCGAATTTCAGAAAAAAAATAAAAAGCAAAATTTATGACACGCTGTGCACCGATTTTCAGCTACATAAAGTAAGTTTAGTTAAACATTTTTGCTTTTTTGTAAAAATTGGAATGCTACTGATATCCAGTTCCTTTGAACTTTCACTTTTTATGTATTTATTGTTATTTTTATATATTTTTTGTGGATTGGATATTTTGTGTTTGCTTGGATTTTTACATTTCCAAAAAGCACGAGGAAAATGTATTTTGGAAATTTAAGAGGACATGCCACCTTTAAGCAACTTTAAATGGAATATTTTTTTTAAATTTTTGAATTATCAAATCTTTTTATTATTACCCTAAAATATTATTGAATTTCAGAATTAAAAATTTAAAACAAAATTTATTACACACTATTCTACACACAGTAAGTATAATCAATCATTTTTGCAAACATTGGAATGCTACTGATATCCAGTTCCTTTGAAATTTCGATTTTTATGTATTTATTGTTATTTATATATATTTTCTGTGGATTGGATGTTTTGTGTTTGGTTGGATATTTACATTTCCTAAATACCTCGAGGAAAATTTATTTTAAAAATTTAAGGAGAAATGTTACTTTTAAGCAACTTTAAATGAAATATATATATTTTTTAATTTTTGAATTATCAAATATTTTTAATTATTATTCTAAATTATTATCGCATTTCAGGATAAAAAACTTAAAAATCTATGACACACTTTGCGCAAACTTTCAGCTACACACAGTAAGTTTAGATAATAATTTTTGCTTTTTAGCAAACATTGGAATGATACTGATATCCAGTTAATTTAAGCTTTCGGTTTTTATGTATTTATTGTTATCTTTATATATATTTTGTGGATTGGATGTTTTGTGTTTCCTTGGATTTTCATATTTCCTAAATACCAGGAGGAAAATGTATTTCTAAAATTTAAGGGGACATGTCACCTTTAAGCATTTTTAAATACAATAATTTTTTTTTTAATTTTTGATTTATCAAACCATTTTCAATTATTATCTCGAATTTCAGGATCAAAAATTTAAAACAAAATTTATGACACACTGTGCGCAGATATTTAGCTACACACAGTAAGCTTAATTAATAATATTTTCATATTTTTTTTTACCTTTAAATTGAAAGACGGTATCAGTGTGTATTAATTTAAGACAACATCTATTTTCATTTTAGGATATTTCTAAGTTTCAGCATCTGCACGAATAATGTTTATGGCAAAAATTAAAAAAAAAACATTTTATCTGAACATAATGCTGAAAATTGTATTTTATCAAGTTTAGAGTTGTATGAGAATGTTAAGTGTACCACCATTTTGATTTGAAAGTATAAAAATAATCAGTATTCCGCAATTTACCGTTGGAGCCTTAAAAATTGTTAACATTAGCGCAGTCGATTTATAATAGAGCCTATAACACACTCTGTTATATATCTATATACTAAATCTGTTCTGGAAGAGTATTTTTGTGAATGGATCAAATTATAAAAATACATCAAATAGAGGATTTTATTAATTCAAAAATTTATGCAATTGAAAAAATCAATTCGTATTTTGTAAATTAGAAAAATAGATTGCTTACTTTGCTTTACTACATGAGCTTTTTTAGATTCACATCGAGCGCCGTCATAACCAGGTGGGCATTCACATGTTCTAACAGTCGATCCAATGTAGTACCTGTAAAAGAAAATTATTGACTATAGAATGTTTCAGATATACAGCACGAATTCAAGCTCTTGCATTATTTATTTTCCTTTTAGGATTTTAAACGTTTCATAGCAACATAACATGTTTTGAATCTAATCGTTCGGAGGTAATACAAAAAGAAACGCTTTCTTTAAAGTTCAGGAGATAAAAATAAGAATTAATGGTATTTCTTTTCAGTTTACAGCTTTTTCTTTCTGTAGTTGTACAACAATGTATTGAAAAGCATTTGCTTATGAATACGTAATTTCAATACAAGTGTACATAGGAGTTGTACATGTTTATCACGCAATATTTATTATTTACTTATTTATAAATTGATTGCCATTCTTACTTTCGATTTTAAATAATGTTAGACTGCTAAATTATTAGAGGAAATATTGAAGACTTGTTTTGTAAATGAAATATTTAATTTTTTTCATTTATAAGTCTGTATAAAAATAAGATCAAAGAAACACAAATAAAAAGAAAAAATGTAAGATTAAAAATTATTGAATAGGCTTGTTTTTTTAGGACAATTATTTTACGTTTTTTTGTGCACAATTGAGCAAATGCTCTTTATAATATATCATATTTAATAGTATTTTGAAGAATTATTGACTCTATTTTTATTGATTGAAGACTCGCTTTGTAAATGAAACAACTATATGAAATACATATTTTTTTTCCATTTATTAGTCTGTATAAAATATAAGATCAAAGAAACACAAATAAAAAGAAATTATGTAAGCTAAAAATATTGAATAAGCTTGTTCTTTCGGACAATTATTTTATGTTTATTTTTGTGCAAAATTGAGCAAATGCTCTTTATAATATACCATATTTAATAGTATTTTCTTAGACACCAGTTGTGCAGAATGATTGACTCGCTTTTGACTGATTGAAGACTCCTTTTGTAAATGAAACAACTATATGAAATGCATATTTTTTTAATTTATAGGTCTGTATAAAAAATAAGATCAAAGAAACACAAATAAAAAGAAAGAATGTAAGCTAAAAATATTGAATAAGCTTGTTCTTTAGAACAATTATTTTATGTTTTTTTTGTGAAAAATTGAGCAAATGCTCTTTATAATATACCATATTTAATAGTATTTTGCAGAATAATTGACTCGCTTTACTCGCTTTGTAAATGAAACAACTATATGAAATACATGTTTTTTTCTATTCATAAGTCTCTATAAAATATAAGATCAAAGAAACACAAATAAAAAGAAAGTATGTAAGCTAAAAATTATTTAATAAGCTTATTCTTCCGAACAATTATTTTATGTTTTTTTGGTGAAAAATTGAGCAAATGCTTTTTATAATATACCATATTTAATAGTATTTTCTTAGACACCAGTTGTGCAGAATGATTGACTCGCTTTTGACTGATTTAAGACTCGCTTTGTAAATGAAATAACTATATGAAATACACAAATAAAAAGAAAGAATGTAAGCTAAAAATTATTTAATAAGCTTGTTCTTCCGGACAATTATTTTATGTTTTTTTTGTGAAAAATTGAGCAAATTCTCTTTATAATATACCATATTTAATAGTATTATCTTAGACACCAGTTGTGCAGAATAATTTAAGTTTGTACAGGTATTCCCGTAACATGAGAAATTACTTATGAAAGCAAAGCATTAATGCATTTTTCAATTTCGAAATTTGTAGAGGCCTTGAAACAGGTGAGAAAACATCCCACTCAATTT
This sequence comes from Pardosa pseudoannulata, assembly GCA_032207245.1. Taxonomy (NCBI): domain Eukaryota; kingdom Metazoa; phylum Arthropoda; class Arachnida; order Araneae; family Lycosidae; genus Pardosa; species Pardosa pseudoannulata. The sequence goes on from CM063508.1 coordinate 147,188,281, forward strand.
AAGGTAGTAGAGGGGAAGATAGAGAGCAAATACGGTAGCTCTCTCTAAATAATAACGATAACTTAATAACTATTTGTGAAATAGTCACCTGTATTGTCTAGACAAGAAAAAACTCATTTAAACAAAAGTACAATCCAAAGCTTTGGTTGCATGCAAAAATACAAATATTTTAAGTTCAAATTCTGTATTTATATTTGAAATGTCTTAATTATGTTAGTAAATACAGTACAATATTTAAAATGAGGTATAAGTAGTATTTAATAGTATTTTTTAATATTATCATGGAGCTAATTTTCGCTAACCGAGTTAAAACTGACAGCTGGATTAACCTTAGTGTTTCACCATCGTAAGAAAAACCAAAAAGTACCCCCAAGCCAATAAATAAATAAATAAATGAATAATTTTTTATTTAAATTTTAAAAATACTATTTTACAACTAATTTATTTTCTTAAGACATTTATTTTATAGCAACTGATTTATTTTAATAATGGAAATATATTTTCGTAGGCTGTGTTTGTTTGTTAATTTACAATCAGTTGTTGCTAATAGAAAAAAAAATCAACTTAATCTCCAAAAATAGGCAACTGTAACCGCCTTAGTGTTTCATCACCATAAGAAAAACCAAAAAGTTCTCTCAAGCCAATAAATAAATAAATAAATAAACATATAATTTTTATTTAAATTTTAAAAATACTATTTTACAACTAATTTATTTTAGTAATAAATTTATTTTAACAATTAATTTATTTTAATAATAGAAATATATTTTCGTAGGCTGAGTTTATTTATTTATTTGCAACCAGTTTTTACAAATGGCAAAAAAAATGAACTTAATCCATAAAAATATTCAGCTGGAACCGCCTGAGTGTTTCACCAACATAAAAAAAACCAAAAAGTTCTCTTAAGCCAATAAATAAATAAATAAATAAACATATAATTTTTATTTGAATTTTAAAAATACTATTTTATAACTAATTTATTTTAGTAATAAATTTGTTTTAGCCACTAATTTTTTTAATAATGAAAATATATTTTCGTAGGCTGCGTTTATTTATTAATTTACAGCCAGTTGTTGCAAATGTAAAAAATAAATCAATTTAATCCACAAAAATAGGCTACTCGCTTTAGAAACAACAAAAAGTATGAATAAATAAAATTGGCATTTAAAATGTCAAAATATTTAAGATTACCAAGGCAATTAAAATCCCAAGGCATTTAGACACCAAGACGCTTAAAAAAGGATTAAAATTGGACAACATTTGCAAATAAAAATACAATTACAATTAATCTCTTTAAAATCCATAGTTAAAAGTCTAGAGGGGACCAAGTGTTCAGGACATGCGATCGCTGGCAAACATTTATAGCATTCAAACATCACTTCTACGTTTTAAAGAAGGGTCAAGGTCCGGACAGACAAGTACGTGTTCTTTTATTTGCACTCTAGGTTAAGAGGTTTTGCTTCTCCTATAAACAAACTAATATCCTGGTAAATATATTACAATTACTGTCAGCTTTGAAATGGTTGTGGAATTTCTATGAGTATCTTATATTTTAGTAGGCAATAAATCATAGGTGCTTCTAAGTTTAAAAAAAAAATTAACAACCTACAAAATTTTCTGAAAAGATATACGATATTAATTTAAAATAAAAACTATATTAAGGTTAATTTCCAGATGTCAGAATTAGAGATAAATGGTATTTGAATTTTAATATTGTGAATTATTTACCAAATATCAATATATTAATATGTTCTAATAAATATCATATTATAGAGTTGCAAATATAAGTGTGTTCTGCATAAAATAATACACACACACACACACACACACACATATATACATATATATATATATATATATATATATATATATATATATATATATATATATATATATATATATATATATATAAGGTATATGTATATATATATAACCTTAATATAGTTTTATTCATAATTATTATCGTATGTTTTTTCAGAAAATTTTGTAGGTTGTCAAGAAATTTTTTTTTACTTAGAAGCACCCACGATTTACTGCCTACTAATATATATATATATATATATATATATATATATATATATATATATATATATATATATACATATATATATGTATATATATGTATATATATATATTTGTATATATAATATATATATATATATATATATATATATATATATATATATATATATATATATAAGGTGTTATCTAGAAGACAAAAGATTAATTTCTAAATCAGAATACATAAATTTAAATTTTAACATATTGCTTTTTAAAAAAGAAAATCACATTATATATTATTATGTTCTTCGGTAGAAAAAAGATTTGTGGACACGAGAGAAAAGAAAAAAGGGTGAGAAACTTTCAGATTATCTTTATATTTTATGTATATATTTTTTATATGGAGTGTAAGGTGTTTAAATAAACTTTGTTTTTAATTTTCAAATAATATTTTTCAGAAAATTCTTTTAAAATTTTTGGTATTTTTTTATAAATTTTTGTAAGAGACTCACAAAAATTTTCGGATCAGAATTACCCCTGCAGTAAATACAAGAATGGAATATAATAAATATTTGGAATGAGTGTAAAAGGAAGACCAAAATTTAATCTCAACCAGTTTTTTACTTGTGTAGTTTACAACCAAGTCTATATTTTTGCTTTACAAAATAAATTCGCTTGTCAGGCTGAAGAACGTATTGCTTCATGTAAGCATATGTAAATATGTTTAAAAATACCCTAATTGTTCAGTAATTTCGAAGATTGATTAAAATTATGAGAAATGAATTACAATTTAGACTTTAGAATTCAGTTTTTGTCAACCATTTCAGATTTGTTCGTGTTGATTGCGAACTTCTCACTTTTGGGAAAACTGTTTAGAAAACTAAGCTCACCCTTTTGGAAAGCGGTATAGCTAAAATTACCCTTCTTCGAACTACCAGGAACAAATTCCAAGAATTTCAGAATTAACTAATGGAAATATCCATATTTTTGACTATATAATGTGGGAAATATATAATAAACATGATATGATATGATATTAGAAATAATAGGATGCAATAATAATGACATATCATAATGATATAATATATAAAATACTATACTGTATATAATCATTTATAAACTATATAACTGACTATATTAATAAATATATTAAATTTCCACAGATAATTATTTATTAAATAATTTTGAAACGGTGTTGAAATTATCCTAATAACCGAGTGAATTCTATTTCAGACGAAACCTTGAAATTTGAAATTCTATGTATATTCGAACTAAATACAAACGATACAGACGATTTGCGATTAAATGCATTCATGGATTAAATATAATTATAGATTAAATATATTCATAGATTAAATTTAACATATTTGAAAAAAATCAATTTTATCAACAACACCATTAAATGAAAAAGTAATTAAAGGAAGAAATACACGATAACATAATTTCTTGAACTTTTCTGCCTCCTTACCAACACTCTTTCTATCAGATAAGGTGAGCGTTGATGGGTTAATTTGATGCCTGACATCGACTTTTTAAAGCCCTCGAGAAATACAAAAAAATCTTCAACATTAGAGTTACTTTTATTCACTTTTATTCCAAATTTGAAGCATTGAAATAGCAAAAGAATTTATTTTGTTACATTTTCGATTCCACGTGTCATGGACAAATTAACTGCTATCGATAGATCTGGTGCATGTGTCCTTGTTCTTCATTTCTTTCACCCTGAAAAATGGAGCTGAAAAACTGTTGCCACATGACAAATCGAAAGGTTCAAGGTTATCATTCACCTGAAGTGGAACCTTGAAAATCTAGTCATGAATCAAGCTTCTAATTGATTAGAGACTAAGGTAAAATTACTGTAATCACTAATAGGGTAATCACAAACTGGAGGCATCATAAACGTTTGCATGTTTATTATATGCATGTAAACATCATGCAACTGTAATGACATTTATAATAATTGAATGTTTAGAAAAACATTCTATTGATGCTAATGGAAACAGACGGTTTGGCCTTCACAGAATATGAAAAATGACTTATAAAAAATTCAATATTTTTAACTAAACGAAATTTCTTAACTAAAATGCTACATTAATGTAAACTAAACGTTTATTCCCTTTCATTACAGAGAAAACTTCTTCATTATTTCCACTCTTGAACTAAATATAGAGAATTGAGTATTTACTATTAATAATCGTACAATACCTGTTCATGCATGGGTACGCTTATAAATGTTTCAATTGCTTTTAAAACCATAAGGAACAATTTACTACTAATAAAAATGTATTTACTTTTAAATGAAAAAAAAATTATTCCATTCTGTTCAGTGTAAAGTTTTATAAATTAAACCGAATTGAAAATATTTTTAATTTTGAAAACAGGTGCATTTTTTCTTACATATTTCATGAATAAAAAAATAACACTATTTATGAAATAAATAAATTATATTCATTCATTGAACTGAATTCATAAAATATTCATAGAATTTTTCACTCTTTTTAGAATGATGATATTTTTTCAGACATACTTATCTACTAAGGAAAAAAACATCTTTTGAGAAATATTTAAACAAATTTAAAATTTTCAGCGAATGAGTATGGTTGTTTATATTATATTATTCTCGTTAAGCCACTCGTATTGTACAGTGGTATCATATTGTGTTTCTACTATATGTACTTGGGTTCGATTCCCGAGTAAGGCTTAGATGTAATTGTGTTGTCATTCATAGGTAGCAATGTTGTGCGTTTTAAGGGTCCCAAAAGGTAAAATTACTGTAATCACTAATACAGCAATCACAAACTGGAGGCATCATAAAAGATTGCATGTTTATTATATGCATGTAAACATCATGCAACTGTAATGACATTTATAATAATTGAATGTTTAGAAAAACATTCTATTGATGCTAATGGAAACAGACGGTTTGGCCTTCACAGAATATGAAAAATGACTTATAAAAAATTCAATATTTTTTACTAAACGAAATTTCTTAACTAAAATGCTACATTAAGGTAAACTAAACGTTTATTCCCTTTCATTAAAGAGCAAACTCTCAATTATTTCCACTCTTGAACTAAATATAGATAATTGAGTATTTACTATAATTAATCGTGCAATACTTGTTGATGCATAGGTAGGTTTATAAATGTTTCAATTGCTTTTAAAACCCATAAAGTATATTTTACTACTAATAAAAATGTATTTAATTTTACATGAAAAAATGTTCCATTATGTTGAGCATAAAATTTTATAAAGTGAACTGAATTTAGAAAAAAATTGATATTTTGAAAACAGGTGCATTTTTTCTTACATATTTCATGAATAAAAAATAGCACTATTTACAAAAGAAAAATATCATATTCATTTATTGAGCTGAATTCATAAAATATTCATAAAAAATTTAGCGCTTTTTAGAACGATGAATTTTTTTTTACAGACGTATTTATTTACAAGGAAAAAAACGCACGAATTTCATGAATAAAAAATAACACTTTTTGTAAACGGAATAATTATTATACGAAATATTATTCTCTTTAAGTCACCCGTATTGTACAGTAGTAGCATATTGTGTTTCTACTATATGTACTTGGGTTCGATTCCCGAGTAAGGCTTAGATGTAATTGTGTTGTCATTCATAGGTAGCAATGTTGTGCGTTTTAAGGGTCCCAAAAGGTAAAATTACTGTAATCACTAATACAGCAATCACAAACTGGAGGCATCATAAAAGATTGCATGTTTATTATATGCATGTAAATATCATGCAACTGTAATGACATTTATAATAATTGAATGTTTAGGAAAATATTCTAAAAATATGCTAATGGAAACAGACGGTTTGGCCTTCACAGAATATGAAAAATGACTTATAAAAAATTCAATATTTTTAACTAAACGAAATTTCTTAACTAAAATGCTACATTAATGTAAACTAAACGTTTATTCCCTTTCATTACAGAACAAACCTCTTCATTATTTCCACTCTTGAACTAAATATAGAGAATTGAGTATTTACTATTAATAATCGAACAATACCTGTTCATGCATGGGTACGCTTATAAATGTTTCAATTGCTTTTAAAACCATAAGGAACAATTTACTACTAATAAAAATGTATTTACTTTTAAATGAAAAAAATTATTCCATTCTGTTCAGTGTAAAGTTTTATAAATTAAACGGAATTGAAAAAATTTTTAATTTTGAAAACAGGTGCATGTTTTCTTACATATTTCATAAATAAAAAAATAACACTATTTATGAAAGAAATAAATTATATTCATTCATTGAACTGAATTCATAAAATATTCATAGAAGTTTTCACTCTTTTTAGAATGATGATATTTTTTCATACATACTTCTTTACTAAGGAAAAAAACACCTTTTGAGAAATATTTAAACAAATTTAAAATTTTCAGCTAATGACTATGGTTGTTTATATTATATTATTCTCGTTAAGCCACTCGTATTGTACAGTGGTAGCATATTGTGTTTCCTCTATATGTACTTGGGTTCGATTCCCGAGTAAGGCTTAGATGTAATTGTGTTGTCATTCATAGGTAGCAATGTTGTGCGTTTTAAGGGTCCCAAAAGGTAAAATTACTGTAATCACTAATACAGCAATCACAAACTGGAGGCATCATAAAAGATTGCATGTTTATTATATGTATGTAAACATCATGCAACTGTAATGACATTTATAATAATTGAATGTTTAGAAAAACATTCTATTGATGCTAATGGAAACAGACGGTTTGGCCTTCACAGAATATGAAAAATGACTTATAAAAAATTCAATATTTTTTACTAAACGAAATTTCTTAACTAAAATGCTACATTAAGGTAAACTAAACGTTTATTCCCTTTCATTAAAGAGCAAACCACTTCATTATTTCCACTCTTGAACTAAATATAGATAATTGAGTATTTACTATTAATAATTTCACAATACTTGTTGATTGATAGGTACGCTTATAAATGTTTCTATTTTTTTAAACCATAAAGAATAATTTACTACTAATAAAAATGTATTTACTTTTAAATGAAAAAAACATTATTCCATTATG
>CM063508.1:147200341-147210341 GCA_032207245.1 Pardosa pseudoannulata
AAAACCTTTCTCCAATTTCAGATTCTCAATAGTGGAGAGGATTTTTTTATTCGTGTTCCCTTTAAAGAAGAATCCAAATATGTATTCAATCAGTAAGCCATAGGGGGATGTTATAGGGAGATGTTATTACAGTACAAGTCTGTTGGAGGAAATGTTTTGCTTCCTTTGTGAATAACTTATTAGAGAGAAGCTTTATGAAAGTTTAGCCATTTAACGCGAAGTTCTTCGTATAACTCATTATTGCGTACTAGCATATAGCCCGTCATATGACGGAACCAGTAAAGTTTTTAATTTTTCAGAATTGTAATGTACCCTATGAGGAAGTTAAAAAAATAGTTTGTTTTTTTGGCTGAGAATTATCTGATACAAGCTCAATAATTTGTTTATCTTTACTGACCTCATGTTAGTTGGCAACTTCAATTTATCTTGTCATTTTACGTGATAGGTTGAATAGCAGAGGTAGTAATATTGACAATGATTATTTGGCGGTATATATGAATGATGCCCAAAATTTAGTGAATCGATTGAAAATCGTGTGATTATGTATAAAAAATAAACATACAAACGAGCGAACTTCTTAATTTTCAAAGATATATGACTTAAACACTAGATATTTATTAGTCCGTGAAATGGGCTCCTAGACATTTATGAATAGAATTTGTTGTTAATACCGGTGATAAAATTTTCATTGCAAAAAAATAATCGATGATTAAATTTGAAACTATCCCCTATTTATTTAATCTATTACTTAAGCCAAATATAAAAGAAAATTACTTACGTAATATCTATGTTCAGTGATAAAACGAATGAAAATAATGCAGACGATATTTAAATAATATAAAATAAGAAATGATTAAATTAGATGGTTAAAGGAATGACGTCATAATGCTGATAAAAGTTATTTCCATCTACTTATAATGTGATGAATTGATAAATTTAATCATCGCCTGTTCTTAACTAGGGAAAATAGGCCTTGAAATAATGGTATTAAACAATCGAAAAGGAAGGAAGGGGTGGATTTCAAACGCTTTCGATCTCTCTTTGAATTTTTCCTAACTTATCAAGAATCCAATATGGATGCTTCTACCGATTCCAGGTCCAACCGTTTCATAAATACGAGGACATACGGACAGACGGCTTAGGCTATTATTATATATGGGATAAGTCAAGAGTTATCGAAGAGTATTTAAAACTAATATAAGAGGAAGTTTAATTATGACATGATATACATTGCTTTAGAAAGAATCTTCTATTTGCATAAATTCTCATTCAAAAATGAGTTTTAAGTAAGAACGATAAAAAGTTTTTTTTCGTTTTAACCGAATGCGAGAGTTTTGAGGAAAAATAGATCTTTACATATGCACGCGTTTACTCAAATAGCGGATTCGTGCGGATAATAGATGCGTGACTTCATTTCGCTGTGCATTTGTGCGTGAAAAAATTTGGAAGAAGGTGTCCTTAGGTGATTGCTTTTTTGTAAACAATACTATTTCGGTTGAATGAGCAAACCTTGAATATACCCGCCAAGAAATAAAAGATGGAAACATCAAAAGAGGCCTCAATAATTAAACTAAATATATGTATATATTTCAAAAGTCTTCAGAAAGTCTTAAGAAAAAAGAATAAAAGCTACAAGTTAAGCTCCTTCAAAACATAGGGTGGATAAACAGGAAAATGGATTTTTTTCTAAACTTAGATTAGAAGACATGCGATCTAAAGTAATTGTTAGTTATCAATTCCTAATGGATTTCATTATGGTTCAGAAGTCAAACGACAGGTGATGGACCAGTAGTTGAGCTATGTCATTACGAAGCTCCTGTTCAATGAAATGAATATTTTACTATCATTATTTTCAGTTCTGTATGAGTTCTTTTAAAGTGTATTATAAAACAAATATTGGACATTTTAACTTTAAGGTAGTATATTCCACACGAAGGAAATTGTTATTTTAATTTCTAAGAAGGGTTTTGAAGTAACATAACTAGTTCTAACTTTAAAATACGAAATAAAAAATACTTCATAAGAAAATTTTCTTACGTGTTAATATTTTTTATAAAGTTTTTAAATTATTACTTATACAAAGCCAGTTATATTAGAATTTTCAATTAACTTTACAAGTTAAGCTCCTTCAAATCATAGTCTTGATAAACAAAATGGATTTTTTCTAAACTTAGATTAGAAGACATATGATCTAAAGTAATTGTTAGTTATCAATTCCTAATGGATTTCATTATGGTTCAGAAGTCAAACGACAGGTGATGGACCAGTAGTTGAGCTATGTAATTACGAAGTTTCTGTTTAATGAAATGAATATTTTACTATCATTATTTTCAATTCTGTATGAGTTATTTTTAAGTGCATTATAAACAAATACTGGACTTTTTAACTTTCAGGTAGTATATTCCCCAAGAAGGAAATTGTTATCTTAATTTCTAAGAAGGATTTTGAAGAAAAGTAACTAGTTCCTCAACAAAAGATTCCTCAATAATTAAACTAAATATATGCCTATATCTCCAAAGTCTTCAGGAAGACTTAAAAAAGAAAAAAGAATAAACGCTACAAGTTAAGCTCCTTCAAAACATAGAGCCGAACGCTTTCCGATTGGTTAGGGCGCTGATGGTGGGTACCAGAGTTCGTGGGTTCGAGTCCCACTACGGCATGGATGTTCGTAGCCGTTCGGAATCGGCTTTAAGCAGTAGGTCCCGGTCTCACTAGCCCTTGTGTGCAAAACAGTAGACCTTAGCTCTCCAAACCAAATCAACACATAGGGTGGATAAACAGGAAAATGGATTTTTTTTAAACTTAGATTAGAAGACTTGCGATCTAAAGTAATTGTTAGTTATCAATTCCTAATGGATTTCATTATGGTTCAGAAGTCAAACGACAGGTGATGGACCAGTAGTTGAGTTATGTAATTACGAAGCTTCTGTTCAACAAATTTATTATTTATGAATATTTTACTATCATTATTTTAAATTCTGTATGAGTTATTTTTAAATGCATTATAAAACAAATACTGGACTTCTTAATTCCCAGGTAGTATATTCCAAACATAGGAAATTGTTATCTTAATTTCTAAGAAGGATTTTGAAGAAACATAAATATTTCTAACTTTAAAATACGAAATAAAAATACTTCATACGAAAATTCGCTTATGTGTTCATGTTCCTTATACAGTTTTTAAATTATTACTAATACAAAACCAGTTATATTAGGATTTTCTATTAACGCAAGTTAAGCTCCTTCAAAACATAGGTGGATAAATAGGAAAATGGATTTTTTCTAAACTTAGATTAGACGACAACGGTCTAAAGTAATTGTTAGTTATCAATTCCTAATGGATTTCATTATGGTTCAGAAGTCAAACGACAGGTGATGGACCAGTAGTTGAGCTATGTAATTACGAAGCTTCTGTTCAATGAAATGAATATTTTACTATCATTATTTTCAATTCTGTATGAGTTCTTTTTAAGTGAATTATAAAAGAAATACCGGACGTTTTAATTTTGAGGTTGTATATTCCCCAAGAAGGAAATTTTTATCTCAATTTATAATAAGTATTTTGAAGTAACATAAATAGTTCTAACCTTAAAATAAGAAATAAAAAAATACTTCATACTAAAATTTTCTTATGTGTTAATATGTTTTATAAAGTTTTTAAATTATTACTAATACAAAGCCGGTTACATTATTATTTTCTATTTTTATATAATATCCATGTGAAGTTTTTAGTGCGTTACTAATATGTGAAAATAAAATATTTAAATATTAGTAAAAGATTATTCACTGCATTGCAAATTTATTTAAGCTTAATAATTTTTATTTAATGCTTTTTTTAAGACAGCAATAATCGTTCAGTTTCAAGAAATTGATCTACTAAATCAACATTTCTAACTCTTTGTAGTGTTTATATTATTACTTCTTTGTAGTTTTTAAATTATTACTAATACAAAGTCAGTTATATTAGGATTTTCACTTTTTATATAATATCCATATGAAGTTTTTAGTGCGTTACTAATATGTGAAAATAAAATATTTAAATATTAGTAAAAGATTATTCACTGCATTGCAAATTTATTTAAGGTTAATAATTTTTATTTAATACTTTTTTAAGTCAGTAGTAATCGTTCAGTTGGAAGAAATTGATCTGCAAATTCAATATTTCTAACTCTTTGTAGTGTGAAATACAATTAAGAAGAATATCAAAGATGATGTTTTACAAGCCATCACCTTATTATTAGTGCAATAATTACTACTCCAACAGACAATTCAGTTATTAGTGATAAATATTTTTTGAATGGTTTTTAAAACAATTTTCAAATTTTATAAACATTTTAAACACTTCAGGTACATTTTTAATGTTATATATATATATATATATATATATATATATATCTCCGAAATTTATCCAAAACTTTCATTGGTGAATATAAATTAAAAAATATTTTAAATTAATATTATTAGACCAACAAAAATATATCCTTAATAAAATTTAAAGAACTATTATACAGAATTTGTACAAGAAATTGGATTTTCCGTTACTGTATTTTTTCTAAATATATTTCTAGAGAATATGTATAATAACTAAGAAACTTTTATTAATCTATAAAAGATATTCTGATAAAAAGTAAACCTTCGGATAAAGAGTGACCGCATTTATATATATCAGATATTCAAACAATAAATGATTAACTTTAAAAATATTGAAATTTTACATTGAAATTGTTAATATTTTTACATAAGTATATTGCGAATAAAGTGCTGAATTTTTAAACATATTGGGCAAAAATATAAATTAATTTTGAAAGCTCACTGTCCCTTTAAACTATCTAATAAAAGATAGTTATGTTCAAATATTTACAAGCTATATAATTTTATGAGGGCATATTTCCTATTCTTTGGCCTGTAATGTACTGAAATCAGACTTCACATTCTAACTATTACCCGCATATTTCCTTAAAATATTCCCTTGTTTAAACAAAAATTCATTTAGCAAATTATGAAATATTCATTAACTGAAACATTCAAACAAAGCGAAAAAGACCGCAAAAGTTTAACTTTCATTTCTTTTGCTGATTTAAAATTAAAAAAAATATATTTTTAAAAAGCCTGACAAAAGTTAAGTAAAAAGAAATTATAAGGGTAAATATAATAAAAAAACGCTTATATAACTAAAAATGAATAAGCTTAAAATCACTTTTACATTGTGTAAGTCCCTAGGACACTATGAAATTCAATCCGACAGATAGAAAATTAATTTGGGAACAAAATAATACATGAAGAAGGATTATTTCCTTCCCATTTTTCCTGTAATTGGTTACTGACAATGATCGGATATTCTATTTTGGTAATATCATTGTTTATATTCAATTTGGTATAATCACCTTTTTTCATAAAAAAAACTTAAAAAGTTTTCGAAATAAAACTCAATGTATTATAATAAAGTACGGATATTTTTTAAGCATAATTCGATGCAGTAGATTTGTGTGAATATTTTTTTCTTACCTACCTCTATAAATTTTTAAAAAACTCTCCATGATATCATATTTTAGAGATACCTTTAAAGTAACATGCCTTTTTATAAAAGAAAATCAGTTTGCATAGGAATTATGAGGCTGCTAGTTGCTTAATAGTTATATGGATTTATTTTAGAAAATTATTTTATTCTGCAGTCGCATGTCCTCTATTTCATAATTATAAAGGAAATTGATGTGGTGTAAAATTTCTGCTTGTTCTAGCTACCATCTTTACCAATGTTTGTTTCTGATAGGGGGAATTTCAGTAAATACATACCATATATTTCTACGTATAAGGCGATCTTCAGATAAGACGAGGTATAAAATTTCAGCCTATATTTACAATTTTAGCATATATCCACCATATAAGGAGACCCCAAAATTCTCAATAATAATGTAATGAGGAGATATACGGAACTAACAAATTTTATCTTTTAGCACCGTGCAACACTACGTGCAACATTGCTATTAAATCATGGGAAAAATTAAAAAAGGAAACAGTGATCAAATCACTTAAAAAGTGTGGGATTTCTAATACTATGGATGGCACTGAGGACGATATGTTATGGGATTCTGATGACGACGCAGTATTCGACTCATTAGGTACAGAATGAGAACCATATGATGAACTCAACAGTGAAAGTGACAACATTCTCTTTGCACCTGTCGTATAAGATGACCTCGAATTTTGGGGGATCCTTTTTAGGTATTAAGTATCGTCTTATACTCGGAAATATACGGTAATTTGAATTTACTCGAAGAGTTAGAGAAATCCCGGATCAGTTCTGAGAATTTTCAATTTAATATGAAGATTAAATTTTCTAATGTTTTAATTTTCTACCCACCAATGTGTTGCTAGAAGTCCTGTTTATGTAACTTTCCCCAGTTTGCTGTACATGAAGTCTGTTTCATAACTTCAGCAAGTTACATGAGAGAAACACGATAAAAAATAACTCCAAACGTAAACAAATGACTCTATCACTATGAAAAAAAGAAGAAATGAGTGAAAATTTTCAATGCTCTTAGTGCTCTGTTATAATTGATTTTTATAAAAAATTGCTAAAAACTCCACAAGAGTGGTCCAAATACAGCAAAATCCTAAAAGTATATAAATAAATTCATTGATAGTTCATTTCTAAACTCAACAATAAAATTTTAATTAACTGTATTAAAGATGGAGATTCAAGGCACGTGTTTGTCCTGTTTCTATGACAACACTTCTCCCAGAAAAGGGTACCAAAGAATTATTTTTGCAAATGATTATACCCATCCTGATGCATATTCCATAATGTATGTCAAGATAAATTTATTTTTCAGATAATCATTCTTACTTACGTGTGCACTTGTCACACAATGAGTGACAATTTGTGGAACATCATAGAAGAATTTGATCGGATTTTTATTTACCAGGGTTATGATGGATTACCAACTAAATTCTTTTTCCTGTAGTTATATATTATATTATATATTTTTTTGTATACATTGAATTCAAATTTACAAAATATAATGCATGGGAAATTAGCCTATACTGAAGTATTAATCATTAACAGTTACTCTGTTTTAGCTTTAAGGGATTAGATTCATATTTGTCGTACTGACAGAAAAATCGAACAGTGAACAGTCAAGTGACTGCAACTATTTTTAAACGGTTCAAAATCCAATTAGATGACAAAGGAACTGAAATGCAGAAATACATTTTCCCCCTCTTTATCTCCGGGGATAACTTAATTTTTGTAAAAGCATATTTAATATTGACATTTACAAGCATCTTCATTAAATCCATTCTGTTATGCGATTTGCAATATCCTGAGAACTTAACGGGGCACGAAACCGTTGCATTAATTGATTTCGTCTTCGTGTTTCGGGATTTAATGGAAAACGAATGAGTCTGTTTCAAGCAGGCAAGTATCAGTAATTTTTATTCCATTTGGAAAAGAGAATGATTGATAACTCGGCTGTGATTCCAATTATTCGTAGCCGTTTTAAGTGCCGGGTATTCATGCGGCTAATTATGAATCATTATGGACCAGAACAGGATGGAACGAATGAATGAATGTCTTCATAGAAGAGAATGTTTTTCCGCGAAAATTTCATAATTGTCTAATTGTGGTGTGGTTGCAGGAATGCTGATGCACCACTTCAGTTCATTTTATACGAATAACTTAGAATTTATCATAAATTAACAACATAGCAGACCGCGGTGTCACTTCTGGAACTATAATTATTTATTTATTACTTAATATTTAGCGATATTGTGATGTAGTGTGTTTCTCTTCCGCAAGAGGTAGAAAAGGGATACATAAGTTCATCGGTAAAATGATTGGATTTCGATATAGGTAATTTAAATGACTTTCTGATCTATTAACCTTGATGTTAATTGATTATGCTAATGCAAAATGACTATATCCTAAAATATCTGAATATTTCAGACTATTATTACTAGCGATAAGCATTAATGGCAATTAAACTCTTCAAATGCAATAAAAAACACAAGGATTGTATGCAAATGATTCTTTTCAGGATGCTGTAGAATCTATCTATTTAAGAAAACTAAAATTATCTGAACCTTGAAAGATTTGTCTTTAAATTGTAATTGTAAAAAATAGCTTGTATTTTGTCTGTATCTATCTGACTATTAACCTGGTTGTTAATTGATTATGCTAGTGCAAAATGACTACATCCTAAAATATTTAAATATTTCATACTATTATTACTAACGATACGCATTAATTGAAATTAAAATTTCTAAATACAATAAAAAAACAGAAGGATTGTATAGAAACAATTATTTTCAGAATGCTGTAGAAATTATTTATTTCTTAAAAACAAAATTATCTGAACCTTGAAAGATTTGTCTTTAAATTGTAATTTAAAAAAATAGCTTGTATTTTGTCGCCATCTTTTTGACTATTAACCTTGTTGTTAATTGATTATGCTAATTCAAAATGACTACATCCTAAAATATTTAAATATTTCATTGTATTATTACTGACGATACGCATTTATTGAAATCAAAATTTCCAGGTGCAATAAAGGAACACAAGGATTTTATGCAAATGATTCTTTCCAGGTGTAGAAATTATTTATTTTGAGAAAACTAAAATTATCTGAACTTTGAAAGCTTTGTCTTTAAATTGTAATTAAAAAAATAGCTTGTATTTTGTCCCCATCTTTTTGACTATTAATCTTGTTAATTGATTATGCTAGTGCAAAATGACTAATTCTAAAATATTTAAATATTTCATACTATTATTACTAACGATATGCATTAATTGAAATTAAACTCGTCAAATTCATTAAAAGAACACTTGGATTGTATGTAAATGATTCTCTTCAAGACGCTATAAAATTATTTATTTTGAGAAAAATAAAGTTTTCTGAACTTTGGAAGATTTATCTTTATATTGCAATTTAAAAAAAATAGTCTATATTTTGTCTCATTCTTTCGGACTATTAAACTTTTTGTTAATTGATTATGCTAATGCAAAATGACTACATCCTACATATCCTTAGGCTTGTATGAACATAATTCTTTTCAAGATTCTGTAAAGAAAATTTTATTCGAGAGAACTAAAATTTTCTGAACCTTAAAGATTTTTATTCAATTATTTATAATTTTAAAAAATAGTTTGAATTTTGGCTATCAAAAAATTTATTGAATTTATAGGTTTGAAGCCTTTAAACTTGGTTAATTAAAATAAAAGAGAGCAAACTAACACACCCATGTAAATAATCATACAGATATTTTGATTTTTTTTTAAAGTTTTATTTTGAAATTAGATAAGCTTACGAAAATAACTATGAATAGTATAATATATTTTTTCTACGAATACTGAAATGGTAATAATTCAATGGGTATTGTTTAAATCTTTAACCTTTATGAAGGCCGTGGGAAGTTTACTTCCCCCCTACATTATCTTACAAAATACACTTGTGGGAAGTGAAGATGCCATTATAATATATTGGTCTTGCTATTATAACGGTTTGAAGATTGATTCCGACTTCAGTATTGTGCTATCATCTATTGTTTGATCAATTGAATATAATTAGTACTTCTGTTTTGAAAGTTTGAAAACGAACGTTGAGTGAGAAATAAGTGATGCAGGAAATGGTTAATACGTATTACTGAATTTTTAACAATTAAGCTTGTAAGAAAATTGAGTATTTTCTAAATTAACTACATTTTTATCAAATTTTGTCCTCAACTTAAATGAAATAAACACTAGCTCATTTATACTTAAATGCCTATCTGGAATAAATAAAGTATGTTTTAAGATTTTATAAGAAACATATAATTTTTAAACGGTTAACTAAATATTACAAAATATTCGTAGCTATTCGAATTTTATTGATAAGTTAAATATAGGATTCCACCAAAAGATAACAAAGTTTCAAGTGTGCTTGAGGATTAAGTGTGCTTGAAGACTACTGCCTAGAATGCTGTAATCTTTAAATATTTAAAAATGATAATTTTATTTGAAAAC
>CM063508.1:147220341-147235341 GCA_032207245.1 Pardosa pseudoannulata
TAATTAATATTAGTATTAAACTACCGTATTCTTCTACTTTCTGTAACATACAAGACATATTTAACATTTACATTATTAAATTTATCTGGTTTTTTTTAGTGGATCTAAACTTAATTTGAAAACCATAATTACCTAACCATAGGCTGGAAGTTAAATGACTAGTATTTAATATATATGATGTTGCATAATGTATATGTTGATTTAAAAGAGATTCATCATAACATATTTATCGTAACACACAATTTTCATTTATAACTAGGATAGGACCGTAGAGGAATGGAGGGGGGGCGAACGCCTTCCCTAAAATTCTGGAGTTTACTGTATTGCAATTTAACATTGAAATAAAAGTGCATTTTGAGATGAAAATATTTTGTAAATTTCATACTTAATCCTAATTTAGTTTTTAAATACAAATATCAATTTAAAATACTTTTTATTTGCCGATTTATTATAATTACTTTTTGGTCCAAATTTTTTAAAACATTTAATGAAATATTGCAGAAATATGTACATGTAAATAGACATATAATTTTAAATATTATATAATGTTTATACTATTATTAATATTAAATATTAATATTTTATTACTAATCTAGAATATTCATTTATTAATATTCTATTACAATATTTTATATTAATAGCATATATTAATATCAAATATTAATATTCAATTACATAATTTTTTCTAATTTAGATCTTTTTTAGCTAAAAAAATGTGAAAATACTGAGAAGGGGATAGTTGAATCCTGTTCTAGCATCTCCCCTTCTTAAATTAAATCTTTACTAATACTTCGTTTTAGAAAATAAGTGTTTCACTATCCTTCTAAATACTTGAATTAGTGTGACATAGAACGCTTAGTAAAATTTTGCGTCAGAACTTAATTAGCTTTCTCAAGTATATTAAACATTTATCGTCTCAGTTTTTTAGCGAAATGTATATATGAAATTCTAATGTAATATTCTCGTATGTTCTCGTATCTTAACGCATCATTAAGTAGAGTAAATAAATATATGTTTTGAAGCAAAGACGGAATTAATGAATGAATTAACTCATGGCAACTTGTCAACCGATGTCTAACAGAAATGATATGTGTTTTCATTAAACACTGTCCGTAGCTATTTAATGTTTTCATAAAATATGGACGATAGTTTATTCATTGTATTTTCAAAAATGTCTGCGGTATATATCTGAGTTTCGTAGGAGCCACAATAAAATGTGGTAATAGCTTCTTTAATTAATTTTTAAAATAAAAAAAATCGAATTACATAAACATTTGAAATACTCCAGATTCAGTTTTAACCATTATGTACTTTCAAAATTTATAGAAAAGTTACCCTGTAGAATACAAAATACTAGCTAGTAACAGTTTATGTAGTTCAAACAACAGAAATCTACTCCTTCTGAAATTAAAAGGTTTGTTAAACACATTTTGTACGATTAAATATATATTTTATTGAATATTATTTTTTAACTATATTTTCAGTCAAGGTTTAAGACAAAGTCTTAAAAGTTGTCCTTAAAGCTTAGAATTAAATATAAATGCAATTAACCTTATACTGGCGATGGAAGCTTTTCAACAATGATCATTTACAAACAATTAATAATGAACAACTTTTAAAGTTATTAAGATTTTACCCTACAATTGTACACACTTTTAATCAAGCTTATATCATATAGCAAGTTCAACTTTCAAGCATATTGGGAAAAAATCAAAATAAATTAATTCTGAAAGTCCACTTAAATTCATAGTAGAAGTGAAAGCAAACTCGATTTCGCTCCAGAAATTATGTAACTCACAACAAAAGATTTGAAAATATTAATGCAATTTTAGTATTAAGCCAAACAGTCACGTTCAGAAGTCATAAATAAAGCCTCTGTCTTTTATCTAAATTGAGCCGGAATGTAGAATTGGAGGTGGTTCTTTCCATGAAATGGTTTTTCGAATCTATGCTTAGTATGCTTAACATATGATCATTTCGTTCGGGTTGAAAGGCAAGTATAATCCTGAGAGAAGTGTAGTGGGTGGTCGTGCCTTTTTAGGAAAATAATAAACCGTTCATTGGCTAAGCCTGTTCGCTGGCTAAAGAACCATTGTCAGTCAATCAGTTAGCCGAGTAAATCAAACAGCAGATGGTTTTAAGATGAATAAAGATTCTATCGCAAGGATAGAACTTATCTCTGCAAGAGGTGTATCCATTTTTCATAGGGTGATTTTGACGGAGAATTCTTTTGCCTCTGGGTAATTTTACAGATCGTTCTATTTGAAAAAGAAAATTATGTATTTAAAACTGAAAATCAGATTGTATAAATAAATATGCTAATCTGTTAATCTTCATAAATTCATAAAATTACATTCTCCTCTGTTGAGTCTCATTGAGTTTGTTTCAAATCATTATATAAAGAGTATTTCAACGATAGCTGTAAAATATTAGCACTAACGTCCTATTGTTATTTAAATAAATAAAATAATCTTCATCTTTTGAAATAGTTTATATTTCGCGTAGAACATTTAATAGCTATTTTTAGTTTGTTCATGTTAAGCGCGTTTGAAGATCGATCAGAAAGAAAGATGAAGCAGTTTGATAGGAAATGACAGAAACTATTATACTGCCAGTTAAAAGGAAAGCTTAAATAAGATATTCTTAGTGGATTGCATAAGTTTTTCCATCATAGTTACTTGCCTATTATTCTCCTTTGAAACATACTTTACTTTGCATAATAAAAGTCAAGTTTTATTTCAGATATAAGTCGTTATATAAAATAACAAAAGTAAAAGCTACTACTATATCATCAAAAGGTATCTACTTACTAGACTTGCATATTAAAGGAATCATTTGTTAAGAACCTTCCAACCATAACAAGCGCTTTGCAAAAGGTATAATCAAGTTGTAGTTGAGCGTTTATCTCTTTTGTACTCATCGTTGTTAAATTGAGTATCCAATTTTTACAACATTTAATGCGTTTATTTACCCCAGCAGTTGAACAACTTACTGAAATAGGTTTAAATATTAGCGTAATACACAGATACACAGATTAATAAAGTACACAATTAAGTAATAATTTTAATGAGTGGTTTTAACTTTTAATGAAAACAATAATTATAAAAATTGTAAATTATATATTTTTTAATAGTCAATTATTTGTTAGTATACATTTATACAATCATGGAAAAGATTTAAGAAACAACTAAAATTTGCTTCGTGATAGTTTCAAAAATAACTTTAAAATTGTCTTATATATTACTTAGAATTATTTAAAATGCATTTACCTTTTGGAATATACATAAATAACATATGGGAAAACTAGCATACCCCTTCCGAATTTTACATAACTATGATAAATATTATAAATATACATGCATAAGCTAAAAGTTTACATAACAGCTATGAAAAATGTACCTGCTTATTAGCTTGTTCAGTAATTGTGAAATGCATTACCTTAATCTTGTAAAACATTAAAGTCATATTAACTTATTATCAACTCGTAATAAAACAACTAATAAAACCGTTTATCAATATATTTCTATACAATAATAACTTGTGACATTTTAAATAACGAAAGTGTGGGCAAATCGTGCAATTTCACCATGAAATCTCATTTATGCTTAATAATATTACTTTTATTTGCAATAATTATCAATTATCAAGCATAAATTGAAGTTAGAAATGCAAACTACTCAGTGTAAATTCTAATTTTTGATACCTTATAATTTCTGCTCATTTTGTGTTGTGTGCCCAGAGCAAATATCAGTATAGAATGTTTGCCTTAAATATTTATCTCTCATTAATCTAATTTACATTTTAGATTATTTGATGGACTAATTTACTTTGTTAGACATCCGTTTCAGAGTTAAAAGTGTTATGTTGAAATTGTACTGAAGAAATATATTTATCACTCTATAAAGTATTCAATGGTTATTCTCAGTTTATATGTAATTTATTTTAAGTTTCTAAAAAATAAATTTTAAAACTTAATGCAACAATGTCTGTTATTTACATTTTAGATTATTTGATGGACTAATTTACTTTGTTAGACATCCGTTTCAGAGTTAAAAGTGTTATGTTGAAATTGTACTGAAGAAATATATTTATCACTCTATAAAGTATTCAATGGTTATTCTCAGTTTATATGTAATTTATTTTAAGTTTCTAAAAAATAAATTTTAAAACTTAATGCAACAATGTCTATTTTCCTATTAAAACTGCAAAAATGAATTAATAAACAAAGACACTAAAAAATATGCAATTTTTATTTTGTATAATTAAACTTCCTATAATTAGAATTAACACTATGTAGCTACATTATATGTTGGCTACATACATACTTACTGTGTAATGACAAATTAGCTTCCAGTCTCTTAAAAAAAACTTTGGTCTTAACACAAAATAAGTTATTTCACACAAAATGCGTATAAAAGTTTTTTACATGGTGTTTAATAACAGTTTAACTTAAAAAAAAACACTGTTTTGTCAATTTCAAAAGTATTTTTTAAATAGTGTTAAAAAAAATTGTACACCAAATCAGAAAAGTAAAATTTAATTAGCCGAAAGATAAATTCTTATTTTGGAGCATTTGAAACTAAATTTTTATATCGAATTAATATAAATTATGTGTTTTATTCCGTAAATAAAAATTGTAAAATTATCCGATGCTTTAATATCCAAAAGAAATATAAATTATTAAGAAATAGAAATTTAAAATACTGTTAAAAAAGGAAATATATTGCTCGTTTAGTTGCATAGATCAGAGAATAAAATGTTAATTGGCTTTGCGTGATCTAAAAAAAATATTTCTAACTTGCATATATTTCTAAAGTTATTTTTAACTTTAGAAATATATTTTATTTAGTAAGTAGATTTCCCCTTTTTTCACTTTGTGTACTCATTTTGGGTTTTGTAGAAATTGTATTACTTCACACAAAAAAAACTAAATAGTTTTTTTATAAAGTTAGAGTCTTATTAGTGGGAAAGTAAAAATTTTATTTTAAATAGAGTAGAAATTTTATTGTATGGTAATTCAATTGTTTACTGTTCTAACGGATACTTGTTTTATTGAAAAGGGCTATGTTCCTTTAATAAATCTTAATGTTCCTTTAACAATCTAAACTATGTAGTTACATTATATATTGGCTACATATATACAATGTACTGTGTAATTACAAATTAGCTCTGAGAATCTCTTAGCAAAATTTTGATCTCAACATTAAGTTATTTCACGCAAAAGGTTCGTATAAAAGTTTTTTACTTGATATATAGTAGTCTCACGTAAAAAAAAACACTTAGTTTTGTTAATCCCAAGAGTATTTTTCAAATAGTGTAAAAATTGTACACCAAATGAGAAAAGTAAAATTTAATTAGCCGAAAGATAAATTCTTACTTTGGAGCATTTGAAACTAAATTTTTATATCAAATTAATGCAAAATATGTGTTTTATTCCGTAAATTGAAATTGTAAAAGTGTCCGATGCTTTAATATCTAAAAGAAATAAAAATTGTTAAGATATATAAAATTAAAATATTTGGAATTTTGCCATGCTATAAAATAAAATATATTGCTAACATAGTTGAGTAGCTAAGAGAATAAAAATGTTAATTAATTATTAATTATTTAAAGTTCGTTTGATCTATAAAAGTTATTTCTAACTTGCATATTTTTCTACAGTTATTTTGCCAGTAAGTAGATTTAAAATTTTTTTTCACTTTGTTTACTCATTTTAGGCTTGTAGAAACTGTATTACTTCACAAAACAATACTAAATGGATGTTTTATATAATGTTAGATTTTTTTAAGTGGTTAAGTAAAAATTTTACTTTAAATAGAGTAGAACTTTTTATTGTATGGTAATTCAATTGTTTACTGTTCTAACGGATACTTGTTAGATTGAAAAGTGCTGTGTTTCTTTAATAAATCTAAAGCCAGAATAAAGAATTGATTGTAAAAATATGGAGAATACAGCACACTGAGTCCTCCAAAATGTTAAATATTTAATTGTTGGATACTCTATATTTTACCCAAAATTTTACAAATTTTATCTTTTTTAATATAACATATTCTCTAAAATCTAAATTATATATATATTTTTTAGTACGGAAACGGTGATACTATGAGAAGTATTTTAACCAGTTTGAAGACGACAAACAGTATTCAAGAAAACAAACATTATTCTTAAATTTATTATTTTTTTCTTGAATTTTCTACCAACCGTTTAATCTATTGATTTGACCTCTTTTAAAGTTTTAATGTAGGTTCTTTGTTTGGTTGTATGTTGTTGGAAACCAGCCGGTCGAAATCCAAGTAAACGTATAAATAAATAATTAAAAGATACTGATCGATGTGTTACAGAAACTGTTTTCTTTTAATCGTGATATTGAGAAGTAGATATAGTGCATTTTTTAAAAGTAAAACATTTCGAATTGATTTATGCTTACGTTATTGATTTTTTTCCTAACGATCGTTTAAATGAAAAAGGTAATAGTGAGAAGAAGATTTTTTCGTTTTATATTTTTGAGAATAACGCTTTTCTGTAAGAAGCTTAAAATAATATTTAAACGAAATTTAAAGAAATTTGTAATAGTTTTTTTTATACCTTTAAGTTATATTCTCATTCAAACTTTAGTAGAAAAATTAAATTTCATAACCATGGAATTTATTCCGAATGTGTTGATAATCGAAAATTATATCCATAATTTTTATTTAATGTTGAAAATTTTTTAATATTATAAATATATAGTATATAGTAAGAATATACAGTTTGGGCATTTATTGATTTATTTTATATAAATTACAAATTGACATCGAAATAGTAATCGATACGATAGAGCATTGGTGGCCAGCCAGTGGCTTACTGCCACAAGCGGCTCTTTAAAGGATTATTTGTGGCTCTCGATAAATGTATCCGAGTTTCCTTTTCATTTTTGTGCTATTCTATTTTTAAAAAAATTTTACAACTGATGGAGCTCCAGCAGTTCTGGGTAAAAAAATCGGTCTTATTGGGGTTTTAAGAGATGATTCTCAATTCCACAATTGATTCACTGCATAATTCACCGAGAACATCTCGTTACAAAATATTTAAAATATCCTGATTTTACTAAAACAGT
The DNA here is from genome assembly GCA_032207245.1 of Pardosa pseudoannulata. NCBI lineage: Eukaryota > Metazoa > Arthropoda > Arachnida > Araneae > Lycosidae > Pardosa > Pardosa pseudoannulata. Next base: position 147,227,438 of record CM063508.1, read on the forward strand.
ATAACACATTGTGATTTACATTCGTACCAATGCAAAATATCATCGACAATTCAAAAATTAAAGGGCGAAGGACTTCCAAATCACATTCAACAAATATAATTTCTGTAAAAAAAATTAATACATTTTTTGCATACCTTTAAAATACGTATTTAATTGCGGCTCGCGAAAAATTTCAAATTTTGAAAAATGGTTCGGACTGTCAAGGAGCTTTATCACCCTTGCGATAGAGTATTGAAACATCGCAAGAAAGGTAAAAATTTGCCTTAAATTACAGTTATATTTTGTTACAAATATATATTTTACAATCAAAAGCCCTTGAGAGATTTCCACAAAAAAAAATGTTATATAGAAAATAATTCACTTACGTTTGACATTTTGAAATTGCTTATTTTGAATTGCATGTGCAGCAGAGGTCGAGATGGAGTAGTGTTTAATATGCAAACCTAAAGTCGAGTTTTGAGTTTGAACTTAGCAGTTGTTCCAAAACTGTTTCCTCTACAAGACATGTATACATTAAGTGGTATTACAATTTCTTGAGGCAATTAGAAGGATATTTAGTAAGGAATCAGGAAAATTTCCTTTATTAATATGATTGGATTTGTCAGGATAGGATTACATTCTCTATTATCCATAATGAATAGGGTAATCCCATATAACGGAAATCCCGGTTAAATCATTATGTACACAAAAGTAAAAGAATAGGTTGATTATACAAAATATGTGCATGCTAAATTTATTAATGCCTTAAAACTGAAAACTCGTTTGCATCGGTTTTTCAGTACTCTTTTGCTGATTGGGGCTTCTTGGATTTAAGAGAAACTTTCTGACATACGTTAGCAGAGAAATGTGACATTACTCGTTGCCGATATAAGATTTTCTTTTGAGGGATTGGCTAATTTTGCCTTGGTCTAGCAAAATATATTACGGTTTATTGTCATTCATTATTTTTTGTTGGGCAAATTATGGATTTTCTGTATCAATGATTTCTCGTTCAAATTTTCACAACACATCCATGCCTCGTAAAGTAAAAACTGCATTCATTTTTTATTAGCACTCTCTTTAAGCATAAAAATTGGCTATAACTTTGAGGAAAAATCTATGCAAATTTAATTTTAATTTTTAAGTAAAAATTTAGGATAAACGAGAATTTACTTAATGTTGTTTAATTTTGCTTTTCTCATTTTAAAATATCCAAAAGCAGTCATCCGTAAAAACCATTGCGACTTTTCATTCTAGGAGATCGTGGGTTATTAGAAAAAAGGAGGAACATATGTATGTTTGCTATTTTTAAATACTCAGTGACATGTATGTCACTTAAAAAATATACTTTTTTTAAAAGGTAAATTTATATTTCAAAATAGCAAATAAGTTTATATAAATTACCTATAGGGCATATAGCTTACATTAAATGAGATGTAAATATCTCGCAAAATTTTTGGAGCATTTACGACATATATGACTAGTGATTTAGATATCGAAAACATTCGAAAAGAATATTTTTAACTTCCATTTTTTAAAACAACAGAAATATAAGGTTAAAATTCTTTTTGAAAAAAGTATTACAGTACTAAATTAGCAAAATAGTTTCGGTAAAAAAATTATTTATCCCAAAATTTCGTGATGCTAATAGCACGTAAAATTAACTTTTAGAACTTCATTAATAATTTTACATTCGGTAATCAAGTCACGGAAAAAATTTTAACGATATTTTCTTATTTTTTAATTTTAAATATCTTATAACTGCACAAATGTAAATTTTTAAAAAAATCAATTATTTTTTAAATAGCATGGAAGAAATGAAATTCAGGTCAGAATTGTGGGACTGAAAATTTTATCTGAGTTTAATAGTTTAATAGCTTTTTAGATGCTCAAATCTATGCATACTAAATAAGATATTACATGCGAATTATTTGTGATACTACATCTTATTACTGAAGATAAGGAGCATAAAAGCTCAGAGAACTATTCTACTCTGAGAATAAAAAGGCAGAAAATATGAACCGGAGCTTACTATTCGGAGTTCTTCCGATCGACTAAAATTTCGATCATCAAAATACTTCTGCTTCGCTTTGAAAACTTGAAATAAAACTCCCCTCAGTTTGACAGATATTCTCGTAAATATCTTGTCAATGGGGGGAAAGTAGAAAAAGGCGGCCAAAAATAAAAGAAGCAGATAAAATATCGCATCCAAATATCTATAAAGACAAGGGGGGAAAGAGAGACATGAATAGAGTTGAACGGGAAAAAAAGGCTTCAAAATTTATGGAAATGGGTTTTATCAAATGGACTGCTTTCCTGTATCGTAAATGCTGAGCAGTTTGCGGCCTCAACAACAACAACAGAGAAAATATAACCGTCAACAGGAGGAAAAAAGCAATTTCGGAATACACATTTTGATAAAAGGGAGTGCATTGAATACGGATATTTTAATTTAACTCGTGTACATTTCCCCTCCATTGATAAAAAAGAATACATTTTATCGCATTCTTTACTTAAATATGCGGGAAATATAGCTGTAAATAAACATTAAACTGCCTGTGTAAATTGAGAGTACATGTAGAATTGGAATGACAAATTACTTGTGCATAAATTTTGTTTCGGTTTTTACATGAATCTCGGAACGTCTTTTGTTATTACAGGCCCATTATTTAGTGATTCGTAAAAAAATATAACTTATTTATACAGCATTTACATCATATTTATGCATATTTCATAAATGTCTAACCACCTGTAAAATATTCGTAGATGTGTAGTCACTTTTTAAAAGTTATATTTTAAAATATAATTTCATACGAAATTATATTTTAGTCATTTATATTAAAAAACTTATTTTACTAACTTAAATTTTAGTATAAATTGAAAAATTGATTAAAAGTATATATATATATATATATATATATATATATATATATATATATATATATATATATATATATATATATACATATATATATATATATATACATATATATATATATATATATATATATATATATATATATATATATATATATATATATATATATACATATATATATATATATACATATATATATATATATATATATATACATATATATATATATATATGTATACATATACATATATATATATATATACACACATATATATATATATATATATATATATATATATATATATATATATATATATATATATTATATATATATATATATATATATATATATATATATATATATATATATGTTATATATATATATATATATATATATATATATATATATATATATATATATATATATATATATATATATATATATATATATATATATATATATATATGTATACATACAGGGCCATAGTAGGTGTGCAGTACTTAAATGTGCTTAAATCTACCAAATTTCAGGAGTTGCTGATACAATATATACTAGGTATTCACATTTACAGGGGGGGATTTATAACCCTGCGAGCAGGAGTATCGGGTGGTCAAATACTAACTTGCACATAGATAGATATATAAATATGTATAGAGGTGAAAAAATGAGAACTTTAGTATTTTCTGTGCACTGAGCTATAAATTAGCTTATATTTAATACAATAATTTCTCGAAAAATTTGATGTAGACATAAATGTAAAATGATACACGATAAAAGTTCTGTAGACAGGTCTATGACATCAGAGGGAACGGTATATTATTCTAGAGTCCCATTCCTTTATACTGAGATAAAAGCTGCAGACCCTATCAAGTTCTGCATAATATGGGTTATTGTAGGCTTAAGCATGTCGTCTTAAAATAAAATGATTTACTCTGGGCAATGAACTCTTGGTACATCATTTGTTACATCAATTTGCTTCTGTCGTTTTCACTATTTTTTCTTTCATTGTGAAACAACGCTTTCTTATACTTTGTTTCAAATTCGGAAATAATACAATGTTTTTTTTATGTATTTCTTTGGATTCGTGCATCTTTCTTTCATTTCGAACATATTGAAAAAAAGCTGTCACGCCACGGGTGAAGGAAGATCTTGTTCCTGAAGAATACACCACCTGAACCATTGTCTCTTTTATATTGTTATTATTCAAAGAGGATTCATTGAATTTCAAGCGGTGGGAGAGATTTATAATAAACCAAGAACTGTGTCTGTCTATTCAAATTTTGAAAACGGTATAAGAGTTGTCAGATTATGAAGTTTCTTTCATTGTGAGAGTAAATTCATGTATTGAAGGTATTTAATAGAGCGCGATAAACAGAAAAAGGTTTCGGTGGGTTTTATCAGTAAATATTTCAAATTGTAGGCAAAGAAAATAATCTGTCTTCCAAATATATTAATTTTGATACGAAGTTATTTTGTAGCTGAGGGATTTGAAATGCTAGCATATTGATTAAGTTAAGTTTAAAATTAATTTAATTTATAATAGCAACTAAACCGTGTATATAAATCTGTGTATTTAAAAGTTTTAAAAATCTAGATATTTTGTTTAAAATATTCAAATTATATCATTATAAGTTTTTGTTTAAAGGCTACATTGAAATTTGTTTTCTAATAAAGATTGCATATTTTTTAAAGCAGGTTTGCTTATTAATTGTAAGTTTTGTTTGAATGAGGCAGTTTCTAAGTATCATTTCTTCTTTATTTCATACACAATGCTTTTAGGATATTAAAATTACTTTATTTTTGTTCTTAAAACAAATAAGGATTCTAATAAAGATTGCATATTTTGGAAATGCAGGTTTGCTTATTAATTGTAAGTTTTGTTTGAATGAGGTAGTTTCTAATCATCATTGCTTCTTTATTTCATACACAATGATTTTAGGATATAAAAATTACTTTATTTTTGTTCTCAAAACAAATAAAAGCAAAATTACAACACTAATAAACCGAAACTGAAAATTCTAATTTTAGGAGTAGTCAATTATAGATTATTATAATGTTAACAGCTGCCATGTAGCTCTGGTACTTAAATTACAGGTTAGCAGGAAAATGAAAGTGCTTATGAATCTTCTGTAGGAATTATAAGTTTACGGACACATAGGTACTGATAATATATAATTCGCAACGATCTACTTGTCCTAAATGATGTTAAGTATTCGTGATATCATGTTTCTATTTTCTAATCTTATCTTTCTTAGTCACCATAATTGAATCAAGGAGATGTATCATCGCAATTGTATCCCTTCCGCACTTCTCAAAACTAAAGCCTGATTAATCAATAATTTCTACGTGTGGTCCTTCCTTTAACTTTCCCAGCTGTCAATTTTCTTAGGAAGAGTCAATAACCCTTGAAATATTTGTCTCATTGTATGCATTTCGCCCCCATAATTGTTTAACAAGCCAAAACCTCTGATTTAAGACTCTTTTTAATAAGACGTTATCCACGTGATTTCATCTTCCTCTACAAGATGACATTTTCCCAGACTAACAAATGCATGTTTATCCCTTGTGTGTTACGTACTTATACATGCCAGTTAGTTCATTGACATAAAGATGATAATATACGGTTTTTGATAAGTTCCTGTCGGTCTCAGTTCTCCAATAAGTTGCCTCTCACAACATATTTGGAGTAAAGTGATGATGTTCAGCAAGACCAGCCAACTAAATAATAGGAGTAATTTCCAAGTGTTGTCGGTGAAGAATAATTTTATTGGTTACACACATATGCACAAACATGTATATATGAATATATGTATATAAAGACGAGGTAGGCAAAATGAAAAATATAAAAATTAAACGCATGGAACTTATTTTCCAAGTTTGAAGAATGAATCTCTACTTCTTTTCAGAAACGCTGATAGGGATAGGCCCGAATTGAGGTACAATGATTGTCTGTATAAGGACTTCAAAAACTAAAAGTTACCAATAGGTGACCATTCGTTACGAAGGAAATCAAATAGAGAAAGGTTCTTTGGAAGTCTTTGTACAATGCCGTTTTATCGTACTAATATAAAATGTTTCCTGAAAAAACATAGATGTACACTTTCATTTTCCTTTTTTTCTGTTTCTCTTTTTGTATTCAGCAGTATTAAAACACTGACAAAATATATTTATTAATATTTTCTATGTTATGAATCAAAATCTAACCACTCCATGTTTATTTGTTCATTTTAAAAACTTTTATATAATTATGAAAAATAAAGTAACAACTATAGGTGTTAATCTTAAGAATTATCGAGAATTTGAGAACTATTTTTATGTTCCAATAATTTGCAGAACTACCGATCTGCTTGTGCAGAACATAGATAGCTGTGTTACATTTGTGATGTACAAATATTTATGAAATAAATTCAGTGTCATGTATTTTAGAAGTTTTCACATCATTGCACATATTTTGCCAGATATTGTCTACCTTTTAAAAAAGATTGAAAATTTATTTTATTTAATGGTTTTACACTGAATTTGCAATTGAAAATATATATTTTTATTAAAATTTATAAAAATAATTTTTAGAATTTTGGCACATACCTTGCTACAAATATAACTATATTGGATTTCATATAATACTTGAGTTTTTAAATTTTTATCAAGTCAAAAATTCTCTATTAGATGATTCTCTAGGACTGAAAAATGTTATGTATATTACTTATCTTAAAATTTCATATTCTAAATATTTAAGTAAATTTATTTCTTTGAACCGTATGTAATATGTAAAATGCTTAGTTTTCAATTAAATTTAAATAAATTTTATTTTTATCCCTTAAATTCTTATTAAACTTTTAATTGGATTGGAAAACTTAAAATAAAATTGCCAACTTAGCTTTCTTTACTATATATATTTTAAATGTATTACATGATTAAAAAATAGAATGTTTTAAGCATTACAATAGTTATTTCTACAAAATTATTCCTGGTGTTCTAAAACTGTTCATGGGAACATAGGAATATCAACATTATTTACATTATATGAAAATATTAAATATTGTTATCAAATGCTTAGTGTAAAATTTAAGTCCTTTTTTAATTAACTAATTGGACAGTTTGCAAAAGTATATTTTGTTAAGGCCCGTGGTTCTGAAATGATTTTCAGATAAAAGAGTTTAAAGGAAAACATACTCGATACATTTACCAGGTAGAAAGCAACAAACTGCTTAAAGTAATTAGTTTTATTAATAAATGTATTAAGTTAGTAAACATTAAAAATTTCATAAAAAATTACAATTTGAAGCTGAAACCTCTATTCTATTGAACTGAATCGGTTGATTTAACGATTCTAAGTCAGCTAAAGAACAATGTCTTTAATCCCTGTAACACAAATTAAGATGAAATTACCATAACTAGACAGGGAAGTTAAGGAGACGTGTAGAACGTACTACTAAACAAAGAAAAATGATACGATTTTCTGACGGAAATCAGTTTCAGTCCCAATAAGGCTAATCTAAGCAAATGTATTAGAATTAAAGCACTGTAGATATTGCTTGTTTGAGATTCAAAAGCTTTTGTCCTGCTTAAAGTTTATTCTAGAAATCTCTAGAGGCAGGTGGCTTAATTCTTCGCTTTCAAACAAGTTTGTTAAACATTTCCTTTTCACACACCTTTTATAAAGCTATTCTTTGTATTTTTTTAGATGAGAATGCAGCTGTAATGCCTTTACATGATTTAATTATACGGTTATTCTTTTAGTGTGGTTGAAAGGATTTAAAGGTAAAAGAATCCATGCATAACATATGTGAGTTTAGAAATGGGTACTGACTGAAAAGTCATAAAACGAAAAATATAAATAGTACATTTAAGCAGTTGCTAAGGGACAGAACTCTATCCATCTTTTAATAAATATTCATCACTCACGACAACTTTATAAAAGTAAAATTTTACTTTATAATTTATGCCTACAATTGTTAACATTTTATATAATATAGTTTCTTTCTGAAGTAGATAATATAGCAATGACTACATCACATTTAAGCACAATGCATTAAAATATTTGTG
>CM063508.1:147240341-147247841 GCA_032207245.1 Pardosa pseudoannulata
ATATATATATATATATATATATATATATATATATATATATATCGTTATATGTGGCGTTATATATATCTATATATACATATATATATATATATATATATATATATATATATATATATATATATATATATATATATATATATATATATATATACATATATACACACATACACACATATACACATACATACATACACACATACATACATACATATATATATATATCTATGTATATATATGTATATATATATTATATTATAAATTTAAAAAATATATATAAACCGTATTTTTATAAATCCTTAATAAATCCCCGTTAAAATAGTTTATTATTTTTTCTCTATATAAAGAATAAAACTTATTTTACAAAAACTTTTCGTTCATGTGTTATATCAAACTGAAAATATATTTGAAGTTTCAAGCTTTAAAAATTTAAAAATCAAAATTTTAAAATATTTAACAAGTGTAAATTATAGCAATTTCTGTATGAGCCTTCAGTCCGGAAAAAATTGGTTACAAACCATTATAATTTGAAAAAGTAGTTCCGGACGCCCTAAATCAATGTTATGAAGTATAATTTAAAAAAATGAACAATTACTTATTTTACATAAATATTGATTAAAAGTTATCTTTTCATTTGATAAGCAGCTCAAAATATCCTTTAAACATAATCATTTTCCCCGACTTTTAGAAATTGTGAAATATTATAATTTTGTGTTATTTAAGAGAGAAACGAAATTATGCCCATTTCTTACATTAATTCCAAATAAAGCTTTTCTAATCTCTTGATACCCCTTTCAATGGGATACTGTTGATAAGCTATATATTAAATTATATGATAAAATAGCTAGAACATATAGAGTGTCCAAGAAGAAATGCCAGAAATCAAATGTTTTTCCAATAAGAATAAAAAAAGCAACCTCATTCGATTTTCTGGGTCTCAATTTATTTGGTGAATCTACCTTAAATTCGAAAATAAAGTAATATTTCTTGGCTCTAATCATGTAAAAACACTTTATTCTTTCTCTCATTTTCTTACACGTAATTATACAGGCTATTTTTATCTCATTCACCTTGTACCTATTAAAGAAGCATCCGAACTTTCAAAACAATGTCTGCCATCAATAAAGTACAACCTAATAACCTTCATAAAGAGAAGTAATATACCTTTTACAGCCTTCTCAAATAAATATCCATTAAATAAATGGGTATTGACAACCAATATAATTTTAGCGTCGTTTACCGAGTTTTCAGATATCCTTTAATAGGAGACAGAATGCAATAATGGCAAGATATGTAGCTATTATAAATTTAGTGGTTTCTCCTTATGGGCTGCCGTTCAGGACAAAGGACACTTTGGTTAAAATGAAAGAAATATAAAATTAAGCAAGACGGTCCTAAAAGGGAAAGAGATAGATTTATAGAAATTTTATAAAGTGCTATATTGAATCAGCTCTTGTTAATAGAATTAAAACGCTTTGCAGTTATGTAAATACGTTTTAACAAATGTGCGAGTATTATACTTACACAAGAGAATCATATTATTACTTTGAATAACAGTTTTATATTTAAGTATTTAACTAAGTAAGGTGTTTATTGATGTTTTACTTAAGATTTACCAGCCTAATGGGACATCGATTATGAGACATAATCACTGGCGAAATCTAAAATACATGATGAGAGTTTCCCAATTTTATGTAGCAGTTAAGTTTAATATTAAAACCTTTGCATTCTACGTCTATAGAGAATAAAAGTTCTTTGACATGTTATTTCAAAAGCTAATTCATAATAGTAGCATGAATGAAATAGGATTTTGTGGGGTAAGATGAGTAGAAAAAGCGTAATTTCTCATTCAGCACTGTTTTTCACTTTAAAAATAACTATAAACAAGCAATTGTTTGCGCGTATTTATGCAACGGGTTCATTAACATTATTGTTAAAATAATTTCATACATTTTCTTAATTTGCAAATTTATACATTTTTACTTCATTCTTATTATTATTTTACCCCAGAGGTATGCATATATTCTAAATAAATTAAGTTTTCTTTCTAACCGTAATGTAATATATACAAGTTTTTTTTTTCAAACCTCTTCTATATTTTTTCATATTTTTCATTCTAATCAGTTAAATATAATTATTTCTAAATATTATAATAGCTGAAGTGGTCTTGTATGTTACACAAATTTTTGTATTTTTTATGAAGTATTTAAAAATTTTTTGTTTATAGGAATAAATATATAGGAATAAATATATAGGTCAGCAACAAATATAGGAGTTTTAAAACACCTTAAGAAAAAAGACACGTTTTATAGTATATAGGGCTTTTCTAGAACAGGACATTTCAGTTTCGATAAAATCAATATTAATAACTATGCATGTTGTATTTAGAAGCACTTTATAATAACTTTTTATTTTTTTACATTATTCATTGTTTGTTAAGTTAGAATAAAAAATATATTAGTTGTTTATACAAATAAACAAATTGCATTTTAAATGAACTTACTAATTTACAAACACATGTGACTTCTAAATGTAATCCGAAATAATTATGTCAAAAATCACTTCAATGAATTAAAACTATATAAGATACAAACTGTTTTGATCAATCAACTACAGCTGAAGGAAAATTGTTTATACTATTCTTTGTTTGCCACATTTGAATGAAAATTATATTAGTTGTTTATGCAAATAAACAAATTACACTTTAAATGAACTTACAAATTTACAAAAAAATACTACTTCAAAATGTAATTAGAAATAATTATTTCAAAAAATACTGCAATGCATTAAAACTATGTAAGATACAATCTGTTTCGATCCATCTACCACAGCTGAAGAAAAAATTTTTATACTATTCGTTGTTTGCCACATTTGATTGAAAATTATAACAGTTGATTAATCAAATAAACAAATTGCATTTTAAACGAACTTACTAATTTACAAACCAATACCCCTCCAAAATGTAATCCGAAATAATAATGTCAAAAATTACTGCAATGCATTAAAACTATGTAAGATACAATCTGTTTTGATCCATCTACCACAGCTGAAGGAAAATTTTACCTGTTTACACAAATAAATAAATTATATTTTCTAACGACTTCATGATAAACTCTCATACACACAAAAAATGCCGTATATATAAATTTGAAATTATGTCAAATATTGCTATAACACATTTAAACGATTTAAGATCAAAACTGCCTTTAAAAGACTTCGTTTCAGATATCCCTATTTTATATTTATCTCGCTTTTGCTTTATTATTTTCTTTAGCGTGTGGTCATCTTTACTGCCTGAGACGGCAATTTTTATTACCTTATCGTTTTCTTCCACCCTTTTCTCTATTTCTCACCTTGTAAAGGTCTAAGCAAGGAAGTATCCTGACAGAAGGGAACATTTCATGTAAGGTTTAAGTTGGATTTGTGCTAAAATCTTGAGGCTTAATATTTTTTTTCTTTTTTCTTTATCGCCTGGCTTATGGGTGTCTGAAAGCGAGATTTATTTTCAGTTCCAAGGATTCCGGGTAAACGTAAGAATGTTAAAAAAGATTAACCAACGGTGACATGTTTACCAGTGATTTTTAATCTGAGGGTCACAACCCGAAATAAACTCAAAAAATATAAAATGTTAGGGTCTGAAAATTTAATATAGATTCGGGAATTTAACCTATCAGTACTGAATTCATTTAACCCGATATAGTGCTTAAATGAATATAGATTCGGGAATTTAACCTAACTAAGTTGTTTAATTAAATTGACACTGACAGAAAAAAACACCTGTTAAAAATAATTGTATAGTAATCTTTTCAATATTTCTAAGATAATTGGATTTAGTCTAGATTAGCACGCAAATGAAGTTCAGAAGTTACAGGGATATATATATATATATATATATATATATATATATATATATATATATATATATATATATATATATATATATATATATATATATATATATATATATATATATATATATATATATATATATATATATATATATATATATATATATATATATATATATAGTATATATATATATATATATATATATATGTATATATATATATATATATATATATATATATATATATATATATATATATATATATATATATATATATATATATATATATATATATATATATATATATATATATATATATATATATATATATATATATATATATATATATATATATATATATATATATATATATATATATATATATATATATATATATATATATATATATATATATATATATATATATATATATATATATATATATATCGAAATTAGGCCAGTATAAAGAAACTTTTCAAATCGAAAGGTATTATGTTCACTTTAAATCTCCAACTTTCTTTTCCTTTGTTTTTGAAAAACTGCTGTTCAGAAACCCTTGCAGTTGAATACTGAAAAAATATTGACGGTAAAATAAATAAAATATTACTTTTTTGAAAGTTTTTAAGAACTTAGTATAGATGAATGTATTCCTGACTTGCAAAAAAGACAATTTATGCTGCCAGATGCAAAATATAAAACTTCTTGAGGGAAATAAATGTTGCCAATAAATGTCTAAAATATATTACAAAGCTAAAATACAGTTGTTAAAAGTTATGATATGTCTTTAAAGCAAATTATAAAAGATACCCATTTTTGAAAGTGTATTGCTTGGCACAATAAAAGTAAATAATTTTTATAAAGTTATATTCTAAAAAAAATTTAAAAGTAAAGTTGTATTCTAAACAGAGCCCGACATTTTACTTTATAAGTAATCGAAAATAGGCTAGTATAAAGAAAACTTTTCAAATATAAAGGTACGATATTCATTTAAAATCTCCAACTTTCTCTTTCTTTGTCTCCCAAGATATATATTACCTTTCAGGAATATTGCTTAAGGAATTATTTTAAACGAAATGACTGTCAGGAAATAGCGATAGTCATCTTGCTCTCACAATAAAAAGTTTCACTACTTACGCATGACCAACACGTACTTTTAAAATTTTAATAGAATTTATTTCTAAATAGCATTGCAGACAGAATTTTAAATTTCTCTATAGCGAGATATTGAGAAATTATAAAAAATAATCTTATCTTAAGACCCAGTTTAAAAACTTAACATTCGGCAAGTTGTGCACCCTTGTTTTTACAAACTGAGAGTTATTACAATGAACGATAACGCTGGTTTTATATGCTCGTCAACTACGCTGCCTCTACGTACGGTTGACGTCAAAAGAAAATATCAGACGTTTGCGACCTCTGGCAGATTTATCGAGATAGACGACAAAATGTAACTGTAAAATGGCACAATTTTCTGTTGTTTCACATGGAACAGAGAAAAAATATTTCCGTATGTAATTATTGCTGCAATGGGGAAAGAGGACATTTACTGTATGATATTATCAATAAGCCAATCTCGTAATATAAACTCAATAAAAAACAGTTGCTCAGCAGTTTAGTATGATTTAAGTATGGAATGAAATGGGTTGAGAAATAGAGTATTTTCAAAGCTAAAAAATTTGACTATAAATCGAGAATTATTTCATAGTAACAATAAAGCAGATAACGCGTAACGTACTTTCAAAACTGTTCGTGTCTGATTGTCTGCAGGATGTTTTAAATAATTACGGATAATTTAATCCTCATAAATAATAGTTACATTATGATTGAGTATTTTATGGTTTGTTAAATACAACTTTTTTAGAAACCCTTCACATTTCTTTTTTTACATTTGATAAAATACGTTCACTCAACAACAAGAAGCGTAAGTAGATTAAACTATTTTTTTTAATCAGACAGGATTTAGAATAATTTTCTTTCTGAGGCCATTTGCTGAACCCTTTTAAGGATATATAAATATATATATATATATATATATATATAATATATATATATATATATATATATATATATATATATATATATACATATATATATACATATGTATATATACATATATATATATATATATATAATATATATATATATATATATATATATATATAATATATATATATAACACACACACACACACACACATATATATATATATATATATATATATATATATATATATATATATATATATATATATATATATATATATATATATATATATATATATATATATATATATATATATATATATATATATATATATATATATATATATATATTACCTTTCAGAATAATGTTTGCGCAATAGAAAAGAAAGTGAGATCCAATTTTAAATTCTTAAATATAAAATGCTCAAATTTCAATGCACAAAATGGAAGCTCATATTTTCCGTTGGTATTCTATTTCCCTATCTTTTTCCATGATGATATCTTTTTTTATCTTTGTAGAACTAACTTTGATTTCATCTTTGTCCTAATTGCAATGGATAGCATAATTCTTTGTTTTATATAAACCATCCAATTTCTCATTTAGAATATAAAGTTTATTTTTACTACCTCGCAAAATTTTTTTTCCAGTTTAACTCGGATAAATTCCCCCCCCCCACAAAAAAATCAGCTTATCTGTTTAGTTATATATAACTTTCATTAAATACGCATGTTAAGTTACAACTTATTTAAAACGTACAAAAATTTATATATCTTACAGTCTCTCAAACTCTTACAGTTTAAAATGTTGTTCAGAAGTTCTGCTGATCTAAGAAGGTAAAGCGTTTTACCAACTAGAGGCACTTTTCAGCGTGGAAGGAGTTACTTAGAGCAGAAAATTTCCATCGAGTATTCAAAGGAACGTTTGAGGATAGTTTTTAAATTTAAAGCGAAAAAAAAGTAGTAATATTTAACAAACTTCAAAGGATTCGTATTTAGCAGCATTGCACTTTTAATTTGAACTGGAAACCAGTAATGTCAATAAAATGAATACATTAAAATGTTCTATTTTTACCAAATAAACTCAGCTTTAAATTTTATATTTTACATGAAATCTGCTTTCGAACGCCTTTGGTATAATAAGAAGTAATTTAAAACATTCTTCGTTTGGATAATGTTTTATAACAATTTTGTCAGAATTACAACACAGTTGAGATAAAATATAAAAGTTAATCGTTCATTTCTTACACAAGTTTTAAGATTTTAAAAACTCCCATGTCTTTATCTTTTATTAAATACTTCTATAGTGTTTTAAATTGTTGCATCAGGGAGAATATTTATAAAATTTAGGGAACAACTATTTCTTATATATTTAGATGCTTGGGTTCTTTTTGGTTTTAGGCTTTGATCAATATTTTTTCAATGTGAGGACTAATTAAACTAAATATTTTTAGAAGATCACCAAGAAAAGGAAACAAAAATATTGCACACATTTAAAAGGGTAAACTTAATTTTTGGTATTTATATTTAATAAGGTATAGAATACTTTTTAATCCCTAAAATATTCCATTGGTTTAATTCATTTACAAAATAAATTTAAATCTTTTACATTTTTCAGAGATAAAATTTTCGATCATATATAATAAAGAGTTTTATAATTTTCATTTCTAGGATACT
>CM063508.1:147255341-147257841 GCA_032207245.1 Pardosa pseudoannulata
TTGGTACATTTGTATTTTGGTTTACGCCCAATTGACACTACAGGTATTTGGATCATTTTATTAGGCTATAACCATATAAGATGTTAGCATTGCTCCTTCGTAATCAGCAATACAAATACATGCAGTCATTATTTAGGATCAAACACAAGTTTTACAGTGAAACATTTACTAAAATACGATGTGAGTAATTGTTACGATATAGCTTTTTACGATATAAGTTTTTTGTTTAGAAGATAAGTTAAAATATTCTTTATTGATGCTCAGTTGCAATAATTTCTAGTATAAATTAGGTTAATTTTTAATAAGGGGAACAGTTAAGCTATTGATAAAATTTTATCTTCTAATGACATCTAAAAATTTATACATTACTAATCTAACATTGATATAACATTGAGTAGAACAGTATTACAATACACTACTATACTGTATTACAAGAAAAAACAGTTCAAATTTATTTAAAAAATATTTAAATTTTCAAAGTTTAAGTTTTCCTATGCGTACGTTAGATGTTATTCTTAAAATGGTGAAAAACGATTCATAATTGACCCATATTGGCATTTTTATTGAACTCTGAAGATGAAATAACTTTACGATTGCAATATACTTATTTAACGTTCTAAAAGGGTCCAAAAATTGTATTTAATCCGTACATAAATGATATAAGAAAAAATCCTACACTGTTGAAAATTGTTCCTTGGTCTCGTATATATGGAAAATAAAAGTTAGTCATCAATATCTACTGCAAAGGCTTTAATTTCTGCCACAGTTTAAATTGTCTCAGACTGTGAACTGGAATTCAACTATTTCATCACATTAAGATATCAGAGTACATATTACACGTGACTGTTCACTTAAAAGTGACCAGAAATTACAAAACAATCACTCTTTCTTACAAAAAAGGATCACATTTTTAAATTTTGTTACATAATTAATTTTGTCATACCTCAATATATGTGTAGACATTTACACAATTCAAAGTTTATAACTTACAAGAACTCTTAATAAAGACTACTGCTCCCTTCTTCGCAATTAAATAATTAATATGTGCAGCATATGATTTAATTTCAGTCACAATTTAAATTGCACCCAAAAATGTGGGTCGAAATAAAACTGTATTTCATGACGATAAGATATCAACGCTCAAATTGCCGCAGGATACGACAGGAATTTAACTGCTAGACGGTGTAATTTCCATCAGAAGAGAGGAAAAATGAATAAAAATAGGTCAAAAGCAGGATGTTTTGGAACACAATGTTTAGTGGCTTGTTTGTTGTTATATTAAATTTGTTTTTGTAAACATTAAAAGTTTCATTTAAGTAATTAACGTTATCGTACAACATTATATTTCAAAATGACCTGCATAGATAATTTTATACATAAATTCACAGTAACACGTAAGGGAATTAACTTATGCAATATAATACATGGATGTGCTTTCTTTATATTATGTAATTTAGTCTCAAGTAGTAATGTTATATAAGTATCGTACAATTCATATATATATATATATATATATATATATATATATATAATATATATATATATATATATATATATATATATACCGAGTGGCCATAATGAAACTGATAGTGATCGCAGTGTTTTTACCATGATCTATTTGCGAGAATGAAGCTACATTTTGTAGAAAGATTAAACAAAACGTGAATGAAGTATTTCGCGAAAAAAAAATAGTTCCAAAAGTCACCGCTAGGAGAATATTTGACTCTGTGTTATAGAAAATAGAGTGCTAACAAATGCAAATCAATACGGAAATGAATTTCTTAACTGTGCTAATGGATGTAACCTAAAATTTGAATAAAGAACTTCTTCTGCTCAGCGTACGTGATATTGCAGATCACGAGACTTTATCGGTGTTTATGTAGATTTTACGCTCTTTTAAAAGTGTTACAATATTACACTTGAACTAAATCAGAAAATGTGCATAATAAAAGGTAATTTTATTCCATATTAATTTGCATTTGTTAAAAACCCTATTTTCTAAAACACAGCGCCAAATATTCCCCTAGCGATGACTTTTTGAACTAATTTGTTTTTTCGCATAATTTTTCGTCTTATACACACACACACACATATATATATATATATATATGTGTGTGTGTGTATAATAATACTTTAACTAAACTAATCAAAAGAATTATAATTATACTTTAAATTAAATTTCTAGTAATTCTTATCTTAAAACAAATACCTTTGTTAATCACAAGAATACCAACAAAATTTCTGCATACCTCTACTAATCTTATATAAATGCTATACATAACTTAATTTAGGATGTTAGTGTTCCATCGTGATATACTCTAAACATTTCTGACTGGCTGGCACCCTTATACCCTGTCATTTGTTTTTACAGCATTTCATCTGCTATCCAATTACAATTGTACATTGTGTCTCGGGATTGAAATCACGCCAATTTACATAAAAATTGTCTAAGCTCAGTATTTTGGAGTAACAAATAAAAGCTTATTGGTTACTAAAAATT
>CM063508.1:147260341-147265341 GCA_032207245.1 Pardosa pseudoannulata
AATATTACCATTAAAATTACAAAAAATATTTTATCACTTTAAATCCTTAAATTTTTATTTATTTTTTCACTATTTAAATAACTTGATAAGTTTATAAATTTTGTTCATACTTAAATGTGAAAAAAATTATGATAGAAAAAATATTTTAAAAATGTGAAAATAAGTAAAAACTGAGATGAAGTAATTAATATCTATTTAATGAAATATTAAGTAAATTTTATCATTAATATCAATTCCAAGATAGCAGTATAGGTAACACATAACACATTATTTACGATTTGTTTTATTCCGTGTTTGATTCTTTATAGATAGTGTTTTATTTATGATACATTACCGTATTTATTTGAGTAGAATACGTAATTTTTCAAATAATTTTAGCAATATCTCAAGATATACATTATACCTGGAATACAATTTGCTTCTTCCTGTAATCACACTACACTCAAACCTGTTTTTGTGCGGTAGATAGGGACCACATAAAAAAACGCATAAAAAAATTGCACAAAACTTCACGAATAGCTATAAAATATAGTTTTCGGAACACAATTAAAAATTTTTTTTATGCGGTGAATAGGGACCGCATAAAAAAAGTCTCACGTTTAAAATAACTCAAAACCTTACGAAATAACTAGTACATACCTGGAATTTCGCCAAACGTTTTGGAATCTGATTTAAAAAATACACTTGCGAACATTTTTAAATATTTTATTTATATATTATGGGATTATTTTACACATACAAAACTTTTTAAAACGTATAAACATTATCCTTCGCAGTCTGACAATACGCGAGCTTTCCTGAGATAAACTGGTTCAAAATCGCTTTCGTCACTTGAAGATACTATCTCGCACTCGTTTAGAGTTAGTTGACTTTTTTCAGGTACCATATAGTCAGTGATTAGTTTTTGCGACGACTGTTGTTTCACTAGACGTTTGTATATGTCCCGGTAGCCAGATATGCACGACTGAAGCTCCTATTGGAATTTTGAAGTTCTTTCAAAATTATCATCGATTGCAAGAAAATGACATTCTAATTTATGACAGAGTTGGAGTCCTGCATATATTTTATCTGCTGTCATATGATCGGGTTCTTCTTGACCATCAGTAACATCTGTTACGTAATTTATAATTTCATCTTTCCTTATGGTGTCATCCTGAATCATTTCGACAAGATCATTTTCAATAAAACTATTAAACCCATCTCCGCCGATGTCATTATTGATAACTTCGATAGCTTCTTCAATTATGTTCAATTTGATTGAAATTTTTATTTACCGCACAAAAAAAATCGCATAAAAAATCGCACATAAACAGGTTTGAGTGTATATACGTATACTAAAAACAAGTATACAAAAGAAAATATCTTACTCAGTAGGAGTATTGTTATATACAACAGTGTTAGTAATAATTAAACGCCAACTTTAAGGGCAGTTCTTGTATGTTATATATTAATGTACTTGGAATTAAAGGCTGTAGTATAACTATATATCTTCATCTAGCTATACCATCTTCATGTTAACAAAAAGCTTTATTTTCTTATAGAATGAAGAGTAATAAAGGAGATACAATCAATGGAATAATACCCAATAAAAAATTAGTGCATACGAGGGCTTTAATTTTAGCCTACACAGTCATTTCATAGTAGCCAAAACCCAGGCACTAAGACTAGGTCTGGTATGGTATTTACTGTGGAAGTGGGGTTTCTATGGGGAACTAGGAGTCGAGCAAAACATAAAAAGGTTTCTACCTGAAAAAGAAACCCATAGAAAAGACAATAAAAAATATATTATTTGAGTGGGTGACGTATATTAGTAATACGCGTTATGTCCTTAACCCAATATTTGATATATAAATTGAATTTGGCTTTTCGCCAACTTAAGTTTAAATCTTAAAGTAAAATAACACAATAGGCATTAAAAATAAAAGAGAGAAGTTACTAAATTAATGGATTTTATTGATATTACTGTAAAATTTTAAAAAAATTAATAGAAGACTATTGAATATTTTTTTAAAGATAAAAATTAATAAAAAAAGGAGAAAACAAAAATGGACTAAAAAAAGTAAGTCGATTATGCAGGATGGAACTCTGAGCTCCTCTTCTCGTTTCGGGATCCAGGTCTCTCTCCCTCTTCCATCCTGTCTGTTCGGATGAGAACCGCCAGTCTGAAAAGCTCCTCAAAATTCCTTTTGCCTGGTGACACAGTGGAAAACCGCCAAGCGCAGGACTAAAACATGCCAATGTGTGGAGTGGGGATATGTCATATCATGAAAAGTGCGAAATTATAAAACTATTGCAATGCAGCGCTCGCCAAGGAAAACACCAAGTGACGTTCCTGGTATGTGTGATGTCATCTGATTGAATATCCAGAGCGTCTTATGCGATAAAAAATAGGTTTTTCGCCTCACCAATGTGATATTTGGGAGCATGGCAGGAAAGTTACAAACAGGGAATTTTTAAGGGAAGATTATAGAATTAATGGAAACTAAATGGAACATAATTAAAATTAACTAAATGGAACGTTATGACACCAGTCAACCGAAAAAAGCGCAAAAAACTTCGTTAAGAATGATGTTAACTTAAGAATAGCCTTGGAAGAACACTCGGTTTTAATTTACGTAGGGATTATTTTGTAATATGAACAATGACTTCTACGTCAATTTTTAGATTTGTGTTATGCAAGAGTAAATACAGTTATATTATATATTTGGTAGATATTTTTCGAAATCAAAACTTAAAAGTTTCTTTTAAGAGCAGTACTTGTCACAGTTAAACAATAAAGTTTTTTGTTATAATTTATATGAATAATTATATAAATATAATGAGTTTTCAGGTTACATGTATGCATAAAAGTATCAGATTTTAACAATTGCGGCAATCTTTTTATTGGAACATTGTCTAGAAAGATGAGAAGCGTTCTACTCATTTCTTCCTCTGCCATTCTTCAACTGTCAAGGACAACTGCATTTATGTCCTGAATTGTACGAGAAGAAAAAAAGGCAATATGCTTTTATACTGCTATATGATGTAACTAAATATACCGAATTAAATGCAGGAAAAAATAAGCAAAATTGAAAAAAACCTTGATGTTGTTTTCTGTTATTACCTTTTATATTCTCTTACCTTTTTTTAAGACTAACAGACATAGATAATGCAATGTATATGTTCAGATGTATATGTGTAATTTTCCCTGCTTATTTCATCTGTTATTGCTCTTGGGTAACTCTACATTTCCATCTAAGATTTTATTAAATACGTTTTAATGCCAGTGTATTAAAATGCCAGTGTTATTATTTTCAGTATTTTTAACTAACCGGACACTAATCCTGTCTATTTTTAGTACTATTTTATTAAATAAGTTTCAATGCCAGTTTATTATTCCAATAGTCTAGAATTCTTCCAACATCCCATTTTCTAAATTTCAATGCATATTTTGAGAATATCTAAGGAAAAATGGGAGCGTTAAATCTATTTAATTTTTTTTCATTTATGTGGCAGCATATTTTCAGTATTTTTAACTAACCGGAAACTAATCCTGTTTATTTTTAGTACTATATTATTAAATGAGTTACAATGCCAGTTAATTATTCCAATAGTTTAGAATTCTTCCAACATCGCATTTTCTAAATTTCAATGCCTATTTTGAGAATATCTAAGGAAAAATGGGAACGCTAAATCTATTTAATTTTATTTTCATTTATGTGGCAGCATATTTTCAGTAATTTTAACTAACCGGACATTAATCCTTCTATTTTTAGTACTTGCGTATTCGTCGATTTGACACCGTTAAGAGTTACCAAGAAGAAGAATTTTAATTTGGTTTTCTATTAAGTAACTTATTTATAAATTTATTAGAACGAAGTTTCTAACATATGTACTTACCATTAATCATTATTTTTATACCTGTATCCCAGAAGAGTGCATAGTTAAAAAATGAATTGAAGGAGACATTAATAAACGTAACCACTCACATCATGGACGAAAAGACCATTTCTTAAAGTAAAAGACAATAAAACACTGAATGAGGCGGAGAAACACTTAAGGTCAGTCGAAAAGCGTGTTCTTTTCGTAACTTTAAGAAGTGGTGGTTTTATATAAATAAACAGAAAGAGTGGGAAATCTACCATTGAAAGAGTACTCTCGGGTTAAAATAGAATAAAATTTTACAAAGGATGAGTCTTCTATTCATTAAAGATAAACACACATTTCTAATGGTAGTAGAACATTAACCAATTGATTTTATTTATTAATAAATTTTTAAGATTTATATAGAAATAAAATTAGACACTGAATTTCTCTTATATTAAATATAATGTTTATAAAACATTTATTTTTGATGGTATAAAGTGTTATCATTTTTTTTGCATTTTTTTCACAGCATAACACATTATTTAAATTCACAAAACCCTTAATCTAAAGACTACTCTAGAGAATGTACTGATTTAAGTTATTATTAAGTTATTTTAGGTCTGGATTTTTAAGAATTAAATCAAAGACTAGGCCATTCGACAGATGTTGTCCTGTTTTAACGCTGTAAATGCAAAAAATGTAATATGTTGTTAAATAAATTGTCAGTTTTGAGAGAAAAGAAAGTAAAAATTATTTTATAAATACTTGACACCACCATGCGTACAGTCATCACAGATGTAATTAGATTAAAATGAAATTCCCACGTCACCTGTACGGGGATTTGATCCGGGTCTTCCTGTATTGAAGCCCGTTGAGGTGACTACTGCTCCACAGATAGAATGGCAGTAAAGAGTTTCAAGTGGCCTTATGATAGTCTCAATAAGCACGCAATTCTGAATTTTTAATAAAAAACATTTTCTATCAGATCAAATTGTGAATATGAACCATTCTCGAATCAACTTAATTATATAAACAAAATTTCATCAAAAACAGTCCAGTCAATTAGGAATAATTCTATTAAAAACACACAGACAGAAGAATTTTCTACATAAATATGTATGGAATAAAAAGATTAATAAAATTAAATTAACTGT
>CM063508.1:147275341-147297841 GCA_032207245.1 Pardosa pseudoannulata
AAATAATTTCTTCTTTCAATATTCGAGATCGATTAAATTTTTCAATCTTTAATAATTTTTGTGAAAAATATTCTATTTAAAGTGCTAAATAAGTAAATCTAGTTTCATTCAGTCATTTATGTAGCAGTTTATTTACAGCTCTCATAAAGAAATACAAATACAATGAAATTAATTTTAATATTTTCGAAAGAATGTTGTATGTGTTAATGAATTATGTCTAAAAATTTGTGGTATATGGGTAAAGGTATAACATATTTGTTATAACACAAATTGTAGTTGTGAAGCATGTACAACAATACTAGTTATAAGTAGCTATTAAACATTCAGCTCTTAAGTTGTATTTTCATACATAAATGAATTGAAAATATAAATTTTGATAGGATATTTATATAGCAATCAAAACTTATAAACCTCCTGTAAGCACCGATGCGTTTGATAATAAAAGCCCCAGGTAAGTTGGACTTTCAAATTCTCCCACGGCGTACTTAATCTTTTCCAACAGTTACTGTAATTTACAACAATTTATTAATTATAATGTGACACATAGCAGCTTAATTATTTAGTCGGTTTAGTGTGTTCAATGACTTGCTATAATGACCTTATGTCATATTTATATAGCAATTAAAATTTATAAACCTCCTGTAAGTACCGATGCATTTGATAATAAAATCCGCAGGTAAGTTGGACTTTTTTCAAATTCTCCCACGGCGTACTTAATCTTTTCAAAGAGTTACCGTGATTTACCACAATTTATTAATTAAACTGTGACATATAGCAGGTTAATTATTTAGTCGATTTAGTGTGTTCAATGACTTGCTATAACAACCTTATGTCTTATTTATATAGCAATCAAAATTTATAAAGCTCCTGTAAGTACCGATGCATTTGATAATAAAAACCTCAGGTAAGTTGGACTTTTTTCAAATTCTCCCACGGTTTAATTAATCTTTTTCAACAGTTACCGTGATTTATAATAATTTATTAAATAAAATGTGACCATGTAGCAGTTTAATTATTTAGTCGGTTTAGTCTGTTGAATGATTTGCTCTAAAGACCTTAAGTTATATTTATTTTATATTGCTCTGTGTTAAATGTAGACGTACAAGTTTCCCTCCGAATACCGTTTCCACTTTCTTGTTGACGGCCGATTTGTGACGTGTGAGTTGACATGCACTGTTCCGGAACACAGATTGATAAATAACGCTTTAAACTGTCAACAACGTAATAAAAATACTTAACTGTGTTAAGATGATAGTAGACCTCACCTCTAGAAATAACCTATTTCATTTTTGTTTGCTTATTATACTATAATATTATATTTAAGTAAAAGTGAGTAAAATATCAAGATAAAATATTTAATGTTTTAAATGATTTTAATTATTTAAGTCCCTAATTTGAAAATTCTCTATATTATTTCCATATAATGCGCTATTTTCCAATTTTTAAAAATGGTCATATTATTTGGATTCTTTAAGGATTCTTTATAGATCTTTCAATATAATTTCAATATACGTTAAAACTATTAATTGTTTTAACAAATATATAGTAATTGAAAACAGCAAGTTCACTTTCTTCATTAATTCCAGGCTGTAAGTCTAATTATTTGGTCAAAACTTTTATAATATTATTCGATTATATATTTATAATATTTATTTATTTATAATTATATATTTATAATATTATTATTATTTGGATTCTTTAAGGATTCTTTATAGATCTTTCAATACAATTTCAATATAACCTTAAAACTATTAATTGTTTTAACAAATATATATTAATATATATATTAATTGAAAACAGCAAGTTCATTTTCTACATTAATTCTAGGCTGTTTGTTTAATTATTTGGTCAAAACTTTTATAATATTCATGGAAGCGTAATGAAAGAAATAGATGATTAGATTCTTTAAATTTTTATTCGAATATATGACAGAAAATGCTTGGTATATACTCAACTCGTTTTTAAATGGTCCATTTTTGGGAGATTTATTTTTTGAGCCATGTTCCACTCAATGAATATTGGGAATAAAACATACTTAAAAATCTAATTTAAAAGCCACAGATGATATATCTATAGTAAAAACATTTTTTAACAAACATTTCAAGGTTGCGTAGCAGCCTTACACTTTTATGTGTGGTTAGCTTTATTCTCTTCAGCAGGAAAGCCTTATGGGGGAATAAAAGTCCGCAGCGTGTCAGGGGGATACCCTTGTTATATGCTGATTAGGTGGCACAGCATTCAATTTGGACATACGGTTGTAGGAAATGTATTTAGACATAATTCTTAGAAGAGGAAATAATCAGAAAAGAAACATAAATTGTTTGGAAAGTACATTCTAGCTAAAGTCTGTGGTTTTGATTTACATATTGCCAATGTGTGACTTTTTATGCTGCTTTTTATGCGGTTTATTTATGTTTTACATTTGCTGAAAAATATATTATATACATACTTATAAAGATTCAGAGAATATTTTTGTGCGATTTCATTTTGCGGTCCTTTTCTTTACCCCGCACAAAATTAGATTTCAACACATACCGATTAGACCTTGCAGATGACGTGTATTTGCATTACCTTCTACGACATCTTGATGGCTAAAAAACCTCATGTATAGAAATAAGGAAGTTTTTTAAATGTTGATAAAATGAATTGGGATGTTATCATTCATTTATCTTATTTTAATGGTTAATTTTCAGGGTTATATAACGAAATTTCATTGAAATTCTCCCATTCAAACTGAAGTTGAATTTTCCTCATTTTTATTCCTAACGAGGAAATATTTTCAATTTTATCAGCTAAAATGATGTCTGAAAGAATTTCTTTGTTGTATTAAAAACATTGACTTATTTGAAGTCCTTCTGCACCTTCCTGCTGAAAATTGGCTAAAACTAAAGCAGAATATTGAATGGATCGTAATTTATGCTTACATTTATTTTTCAAGTAGTGTATTAGCGAAACATATTTTTAGATGTAAATTTGAGTTCCGTTTATTATGATTCATAAAGAACTAAACAAATAAATAAATAAATAAATATATATATATATATATATATATATATATATATATATATATATATATATATATATATATATATATATGTATATATGTATATATATATGTATATATATATGTATATATATATATATATATATATATATATATATATATATATATATATATATATATATTTATATATATATATATATATATATATATATATATATATATATATATATATATATATATATATATATATATATATATATATATATATATATATATATATATATATATATATATATATATATATATACATATATATATATATATATATATATATATATATAAACATATATATACCTTAACTCAAAAGGTGAACACCCTGTTATATATATATAGTATAGACGCCCTATATATAGCTACTTACGTATATATAATATATATATATATATATATATGCCAATTTTATATACGATGATTTCGACGACCTCAAAGTCATTTGACTGTTACACTGATATATATATATATATATATATATATATATATATATATATATAAAGTAATATTATATATATAACACAGTATATATATATATATATATATATTTTTTAAGGGTTATATATACTTCTAATTTAGTCCTCTATATATATTCATATATTTAATATATATATATATATATATATATATATATATATATAAATATATATATATGTTGATATAATATATATATATATATATATATATATATATATATATATATATATATATATATTATATATATATATATCAATTTGAATTACGCACACTCGCTTAGTAATCGAGTTTTATCACCTTTAATATCGTTAATAGTTTGTTGACTCTAATTTAATCGAAGAGTTATAATTTTTAATGAACATTTTTTGTATGTTCATTTTGTATGTAAATATTTTCATATTTATATTCTATACCTTCTGTACCAATGAGATTTATTTTTATGTTTTCAGTTTGATTTAAATAAACATTTGCTTTAAAGAAGTTATCATTCGCACCAGTCAAAAATGTTTATAGTATAATGTAGGGCTTTTGCTTCTGATTTAATCTGCAATTTCTCATATTAATGAATATTTTATATTGTTTATGTTTAAATATTCCATGTAAAATGAAATTTATTTACTTTATTCTACAATTTATATTTATATACTTTATTAAGTATACATAAGTATATTTATATACTTTTATTACTACAATTTCAATTAAATGCCACTTGAATTTTAGGAAAAAAAACCACCTTTTTCGACTTGAAATTTTTATGGTGTGATGTTTTCGCAGTTAAATATATATTTTTCATTTTTTACTAACTATTAAATTAGCGTGCAATATAAACGAATTAACATTTAATTAAAGTGTTATATCTCAACTGACTGTTATAATTAACTATTAAAACATAAATGCGTATAATTGCTGTAAAAGGTAATTTATAAGAGTCTACTTCCATGATAAATACTGATTTTTATTTATTTTTTACTTATTGCAAATTTTTTATTTTAATTTTTTTTCGAGTTTAGTCTTTTCGAGTTTCCCCTACGAAATTACATATCTAAACCTTGGCATGTATATTAATGTTGGCGCAGTTTGTCATTAAAGAATTTAGCACCATTAAACTTCAATCAACCAACCAAATATATATATATATATATATATATATATATATATATATATATATATATATATATATATATATATATATATATATATATATATATATATATATATATACATATATATATATATATATATATATTTATATATATATATATATATATATATATATATATATATATATATATATATATATATATATATATATATATATACATATATATATATATATATATATATACATATATATATATATATATATATATATATATATATATATATATATATATATATATATATATATATATATATATATATATATATATATATATATATATATATATATATATATATATATATATATATATATATATATATATATATATATATATATATATATATATATATATATATATATATATATATATATATATATATAAGTGTATATGTGTGTGTGTCTCTGTGTAAAATCTTTTTCTGTAAGTGTTATTTAATACTTTAACCAATTTCAGGTTCATTTTATTTCGGTATTATAGCTCAAAAAATGTCAATTTTTTTATGCTTATATTTATACATACATAGCTTTTTAAACATAATAGCATTATTCGCATACAAAATTTCCTAAAAATTAATGTAAATTACTCATTTGTTTAAATTGATTTTTTTCAAGTATAGTTGGCTTTCTGTACGGCAGAATTCATTAGAATTTGGAGTTAATTAAAACTAACTATAAAGCTTAGAATACCTAGCTCTTATCTAGAATTAAATTTTATTTATATTTTATGCATTTACATAAATGATTATGAAATTATTAATCAAAATTTGGTCGTGTATGATACAATCGAAAACAGGGTACTGTACATAGTTCAAGATCGCAATCTGAACAGTAGAACCTTGTTTCTCTCCTTACCTTCTTCCCTCTGCTGTCTCTCTTTGAGCAGCAAATATTCTAGTAGCCAGAAAACTAAATAAAAGCATTCGAAACCATAAAAAGCACATGTGCAATAATTTGAGTAACCCTGATTGTACAATGTAAAATTTCACAGTGCCCGAGCTACACTCGGGATGAGCGAGGATGGTACATTTTGTCAGCCCGAGTTCAGCTCGGGAAAAACCGGTAAGGGGTTACACTTAAATATATGTCATGATAAATATTTCAAAACTCTTTTCCAAATTTAAGTTATTAACTTTAGATCAATTGAATATTTCCGAAACAAGGTAGATGCAAGTTAAATAAAATTTAAAATGCTGAAAAGTTTAAATCCCGAAATATACACAGAAGCTCTAACTGTATGTTTTCCCACAGCGTCCTTATCTATAGAGTTGTTTGATGTCATAAATATTCCTTAAAAACGTAAAAAAAATTATTTATGAATGCATGTTTTTTTGCAACATATTTCCCCCTTTTTTTTCTTATCAGTTGTTTAAACTCGAATCATCTCTCCGTAAGAAAAGCTTATGTTGTTTTGTTCCGAAGCAGCATATTTGACCGAAATAAATCTTTTGCATATTTCTCGCTGATAAACAAAAACTTTTCACGTCACTGAGAACTCTCTATCTCCTAGAACATTTTGCGATCCCTAAAGCACTTGGAATGTATTTAGAAACGGGTATAAGAACGTCTTGCGGTTCTATTTTTTATATTAATTTTCGAACGAGTACTTTCTTTTTCTTCTTATTAATTTTACTGACATGCGGAAAGCAGAAAAGCAGGCTGAAACATATCGTCCGCTGGCAGACGAGTAAGAACGTTGGGAAATTTTATTTAAAAACTGCTAAGTAATGAAAGTAGAGTTTTGCTGTTCAAAAAGCGCTTTATCAGTTTTCAACAAAGTGTTTTCAGAATTGTGCATGAATAAATAAAACCTGTAGAAGGACAAGAAAACATTTTTTTTTATCAAGGGTTGCTGTGGTATATTGTTCTTCGTAATATTACTTTGTAAATCGCGAATTTCACTGTATTTTTTCATACACTTAAATAATTCTTTAGTATATTCAAGGAGGCTTTTTAAAATAAAATAACCCACTTTTTAAATCTTTTATTCATTATAGATATTCTTAAAATCGGCCTACAAATTTTTCTTTCACTTCTTTGAATCACATTTCATGCAAATTTATTATTTTAATTTTTTATCATGATATTGCTGCTTGGATTTTAAATAAATTAAATCTATTCAAATTTGTATTTGTTAGTAATACTTCTTAAATATACATATCACAAATATATTTCTTAAGTTTTGCTTTTTTTACCTGATATTTGTTCCTTTTAAATATGTGTTTTAAAGTTAAAATAGCTAAATACCAAAATACTTCAAAGTTTTCAATGTCTTGAAGAAATAAATAAATAAATAATAGTTATAAAATTAGTTGTGTTTTAATTAACATCCAGCAATAAGGAAAAACAAATGCTATACTACATTTTAGTAGCAGAGATTCCTAAAATAATAAATGTACCTATAAACGATCATATTCCCATTTCATGAGATAGCATTTATTATTTTGAATTTTCTTATTATATTATTCCTGTCTTTGATTTTGACTAAATTGTATTTATATTTCTATTTCTTATTAAATTTTTTTCTTAAACGTACATATATTTATTTTACTTCAACTTTGAGTATTTTACTTGAATTTTGTTCGCTGTAAATATATATTTTAATGTTATACTATTAATTTTCACAAAAATTTTAAAGGAGAAACACTTGTAGAACATAAATTTTGGATGTAAATAATATGTATTCGGAATTTATCTAGAAACGGTTATAGGAATATTTTGTGGTTCTTTTTGTATTAATATTTGAACGAGTGCTTCCATTTTCTTTGTACTTAAAAACATTTGAAGAATCGAAAAATAGATATTGATGTTCAAAAAGGGAAATATTAAAATCAAACAGAAATATTATTTTTTTCTATATCTACTTCAATAAATCTAATTTCAATAAATCTGCATTACTTTGTGCGTCACTGTGTAATAATATTTATGTAGAACACTAAGTATTAACCTTCAGATAATTCGATAATCATTCACTAACATTGGTAAATCCTGTAAAGGTTGTCAGAGGAATGTAGAACAAAACTTATCGTTATTTCTCCCTATATTTTAATTTGTACTGTATAAATATTAACAAATTTTAACCACTATTCATGTTGTAAATCGTAAACTGACATTTCTGGCATATTTTCTTGTCTTAAAGTTAATAATCTATTTGCTCCTCCTCAAACCTGATTGCATTACTTTGTGCGTCAATGGGTAAATAACTGTATAAGAATATTTATGCAGAACACAGATAATTCGATAATCATTCACTAACATTGGTAAATCATGTAAAGGTTGTCAGAGGAATGTAGAACGAAATCTATCGTTATTTCTCCCTATATTTTATTTGTACTGTATAAATATTAACAAATTTTAAGCACCATTCATGTTATAAATTGTAAATTGATATTTCTGGCATATTTTCTTGTCTTAAAGTTAATAATGTATTTGCTCCTCCTCAAACCTATTTGCATTACTTTGTGCGTCAATGGATAAATAACTGAATAAGAAAATTTACTCAGATCACTAAGTACTAACCTTCAAATATTTAAGAATCGTTCAATGACACTAGTAAATCTTAAAAAGGAACCAAAAGAAGAACCAAACTTTCCATTCTCTCTCGCTTTGAATCCACTTATTTGATTGTGGCAAGCAAAATGACTTTGCAAGCACATAAAATGCTCATCTATTCTTTACCCCTTTCTTTTACACATGACTCTACTGGAAACTTGATACGACGCTAATCTGGGATAAGAAACAACAATTTGATTCTTCTAACATGCATTAAAAATAAGCAGTGGCGGAATTTAAGGAGACTTTATTTCAGCTACTGCTTTCACGTGATTGCAATGTTAATAAGCTCCGCTCTGCTCTAAACTGTAAAGATAAATTAAGCCATGTGTTAAATATTGTATCTTAGAATAACTTTACTATAAAAAGGTAATCTGCTGTAGAATATAATAAGATGTATAGTAGTGTATCATTAATAATAAATTAAAAACTTTTATTGTTATAATCTGTTCAATAAATCCGTTGTTTAAATCCGTTGAATAAAATAAATAGATAAAATAATGATAACAGTAATGAGTAAAATAGTTTTTTTTTACAGAATGGAACTACTTGAAAGCTATGAATAATCTTTTGTTATTTCTATATAAAATGGTAATTCGAACAATAAGTTCCTAAATGTAAAAAATCCCATATATGATGCATGCTGCTAATATGCATATGCAGTGTACTACAGAATATTAAAGGCCATTACATAAAAGATTATAATGGAAAAGTTAAATAGGTATAAAAGGATATTTCAGGCCACAGAAAGCCTACCGACTGCAAAATTTGTTCTATAATTTATTTGTCAAAGCAAGAAATATACAAATATACAAAATTCATGGTTGTGGGGGATACAGCAGTATACTTATAATTGAAGTAATAGTTTACAGTACAATTAACTATATTACAGTTATAATTAAAGAATGAACTTTTTGAGAGCAATGAAGAAGGGGAAGCTACCGTAAAATCATGTCTAATCCATAAGTTGCCGCATTCTTTGATGGTAGAATTCAAAACCTCATGCCCCGATCCAATAGTTGCCTTAATTGGTTGGATGACAGTCCCGGAGGGCACTCTAATGTTTATTAATAACATGTAAATATGAATATATAGCTGTTCTAAGTAAGAAAGTATAGGAACTTGCTTCCTGAATAACTGTCGTAAAAAACGTAATGTGAGTTGATGACTTAATTAGTAAATATTTCATAAATACCTCTAATAGAAGCTCCTTGCAGGATTAAAAAAATTTTAAGTGCTTTTGTTTGTTTGTTCTTTATCTATTAAGACATTTATTGTACACAAAATTACATAAACCTATTTAAAATGTTTGGGCGTTTTTAGCGCCTTTATCATTACACTGTCAAACATGGTTTACAAGAATAGTATCAATAAATATAAATCGTAATTATTCATAATGGAAGGTGGTGGTATAAGTCGATCTTAAGGGGAATAAATGACTTTAAATCTTAATTACAAATTTTAGGTGCATTTTTACGATAAACATAGATAGCTGTTTAATATAAATAATAAAACAGAGAAATCTATTAAAAAGTAAATATTAATCATAAAGCAAATTATTTTTTAATATAAACCCTTTTACAACATTATTTAACGTTTCTCTGGCACATTGAAAATTATATAACTACTTTTTACTTCATGCTTTTCTTTCATATAGAAATATAATTGTCAAATTTCACGAGTGTTATTTACAATTTTTATAAAAAATATTATTAAAATTTGACAAAATTTTTAAGAATTTTTTTCGTTGTTTAAACATGTTCACATTCTGAAGCCCCAAGAATTTAAAATGTTTATAATGCATATAGAGGATTATGATAAAATCTTTAATTAATATTTAAAAGAGGTATTAAAAAATAAGGCGTTTGGAATAGAAGACAACGGTAATCGAAAAATCGAGACAAAAGTAGCTGGCAAAAACATTTTAAACCAACAAGGAGCGGAGAATAACATTTTATTAAAAGAAAATATTACTTCAACAACAAAAAGTTGACTTGATTATGAAAGTAGACTTTTAGATGGATGCTTTCGGAACAAAAGTATATTCTTTTTGTTAGTCGATGTCTGCAATTTTGAAGGTCCTTTGTCTCTTTAAATAGCTCATTTTTACTTCACAGAGTATCTTCAGTACACTATTACTTAAGAATCATATTTGTACACTCCAGGATACATTATACGTTTCCTTTATCGTGGAATAATTTATTACATATGTTTCGTATAATCGTATTCAAGAGATTTTTTAATATAATTTACGTGCTACCCAAAAATCAGAATATAATAAGTTCTTTGATAGAAGCCGAATTCACTTCATCCATTATTCATTTTATAAAAGATATTAAAATTCGGACTTTTGTATCCATAGATGTTAGCAAGAAAAGTACGTGAGAAAAATGCTTCAAGTTATAATCTAAACTATTATACATGATCTATTGATAGTTGTTACAGGATTTTGACATAGAAATAAGTAACCTACGGTCATCAAATGTTCTAGGCATATTTATATCAGTTGAAAATAATTCTTTGTCAAACTTAATTGTGCACAAAGCCCTTTTTTTGATTTTTGTTTTTTAGTAATAAATAAGAAAAATTCAAACCTGGGTAACCTGCTGTGTGATAAGCCATTTTGGAATTTTAAGTTTTTTTTTTTTAAAGAGAGATTCATTCTTCGATTTAAAATGTGTTTCTCAACTTATATAATAATTTTTATTTATAGAAATATTTATTTTGACCATACCTTAGTAGATTTTAATCCCTTACTTATAAAACATTTTGACCAGTCATTAATGCATTTCGACTAGTTTCTCCATGTCGTCTATACATATGTTTGTAAGTGCGTGCGTACGTATCTTGAGTAAATTAATAATTATTATCCATAGAAGGGTAATTTTCTATTTCGCACCATTATGACAATTAACTGTGCAATTTTCCTATTGATTGCACACAGTACTATGTATAGAGAAATATTTCAATAGAACTTGAATTAACACTGCCAGGCATAACTCAAAAGCAATCAGTTGTAAAAATGTTGAAATTTTCTATTTAGGACTTGTATAACATCTGATTCTAAACCTCCATTTTTTATTGCAATTTACTCTCTGTGTAATATAAAATTCCAATATATTGAGCATTAAAGCTACCGGTTTACTACAATAAAAATAGAAAGATATAGTCATATTTCTCTGGATTTGAATACTTTTTAATCGGTTGTGTCAATGATTTAGATCCATTTTTAAATAAGAAAAATATAAAATTAAATTAAATTAAACTAACAGCAAGTAATTCTTCCATATTTTCACTGTTTACTAGTTGTGCACGGCCAGTGTAGGTAAACGGAAATGATAGAAAAAAAACTCATGTCTTTAATATGTTTAATTTAATGACACTGAGTGGGATTCGAATTATTGCTTTCATTCTTAGGTGCCAGGAACTTTACTACCAAGCCAAACATACAGCAGCCAATCAAAATGCTGGGAGACACACACAGATTTCAAACTTTATATATAAACGGTGTGAATAAAAACATACCAGGATTCTAGTACAATGTATGCCAAAATTTCAAGCCAATCGCTGGATTATTTTCAGAAATTTTGGGTTACGAATAAACAATTTCCTTTTTATTTATATAGATTACTGCCTTGTAAGTAACAAAGGAATAACTGTCAGCTTCAAAAAGTTTCGGTCGCAAGAATAAAGAAAATAAAGAAAAAAAAATCTCAATGTACCTAATATTAATGCAGACAGTTATTGACAGGTGGCAGTACTTGAACTCTATTCAGACAAATTCTGACCTTCGGAAAAGAATTTATTTCAATCCTCTAAATGTATGTGTAAAGGATAATCCTGATGCACATTGAATATTCAATATTTTAAATGTTATCATTTATTAGATGAATCTATTGCATTCTAAAGTACATAAATATGGTCAGAAAATAAAGAAAACTAAAAATCTCATTGCACCTAATTTTAATGCAGACACTTATGGACAGAAAGCAGTACTTCAGCTCTACTAAGACAGATCTTGATCTTCAGAAACGAATTTTGTTTTGATCCTTTAACACTTTTGCGGACAATGGTTTCACACCGTAACCTCTTGTTAAACATTTTTTCTCTCATTTTTGGAGAAATATGAATGGTTTTTTCGAAATTTTTTATGTTTTTGACATTTAAAACTTACAATAGATGATAGTGCTGCATGGAATTTATTTTTTTTCGTCATTTAATCTATTTTTCTTTTTGTATTTATATTTGCTGTATCTGGAAAGTTAGTCATTCGATTTTTTTTTCACTTATAACCCCACACAAAAGTATTTATTCAAACAACACTTATAAATTGTTGAACTATTTATTTATTATACTTTTTAAGAACACTTATTTATTGTTCTTCCAATATAATTAAAATTTTAAAAAGTATTGTATTCTAGCTGTACACGGGGATGGGTTTGTCAGTTAACCCCCTCAATCCCTCCTATGGTATCCTCTAAGGCAAACCCTCTAAAGATTGTAAAAAAAAATTTAAACATTTTGCATTTATAAGGTTTATAGATAATATTTATAAAGTAATTTCATTAAATTCCAAAGAATTTATGTAGGTGACCTTTAAAGAGTTAAAGAAATTTGTAAATGATAATCCTGATGACGCATTGAAAGTTTCAAGTTTTTTTCAATGTTTGTCATTTATTAGTAGTAAAAGGAAGTAGAATGAATTTATTTATTGAATTCTAATGCATACCAATATGGTCGAAAGTAAAAAAATAAATATCTCATTACACCTAATTTTAATGCAGACACTTATGAACAGAAAGCTGTACTTGAGCTCTACTCAGCCAGATCCTGATCCTCAGAAACGCATTTTATTTTGATCCTCTAAAGGAATTTGTAAATGATAATCCTGATAACGCATTCAACATTCAAGTTTTTTTAAAAATGTTTATCATTTATTAAGAGTACAAGGAAGTAAAATGAATCTAATGCATTCTAATGCATATAAATACGGTCGAAAATAAAGAAAATAAAGAAATAAAAATCTCAATATACCTAACATTGATTCAGACAGTTACTAACAGATGGCAGTGCTTGAGTTCTATTTCAGACTGATCCTGATCACCAGAAAAAAAAATCATTTTGATCCTCTAAAGGAATTTGTAAATGATAATCCTGATAACGCATTCAACATTCAAGTTTTTTTAAAAATGTTTATCATTTATTAAGAGTACAAGGAAGTAAAATGAATCTAATGCATTCTAATGCATATAAATACGGTCGAAAATAAAGAAAATAAAGAAATAAAAATCTCAATATACCTAACATTGATTCAGGCAGTTACTAACAGATGGCAGTGCTTGAGTTCTATTTAGACTGATCCTGATCATCAGAAAGAAAAATCATTTTGATCCTCTAAAGGAATTTGTAAATGATAAAATCCTGATAGCGCATTGGACATTCAAGTTTTAAAAATATGTTATTTATTTAATAGGAGTACAACGAAGTAAAATGAATTTATTGCATTCTAATGTATATAAATATGGTTGAAAATAAAGAAATAAAAATCCGAATATACCTAATATTAAGGCAGGGAGTTATTGACAGAAGGCAGCAATAGAGCTCTATTCAGACAGATCCTGACCTTCAGAAACGAATTTTATTTCGATACTCTAAAGGTATATATAAGCAATGATCCTGATGGCCCATTGAACTTTCAATATATTTTTAAATGTTTATCATTTATTTTGTGTTCAATGAAACAAAACGAATCCATTTCATTCTAATGTATATAAATATGGTCGAAAAGTAAAGAAAATAAAAAAATAAAATTCTCAATATATCTAATATTAATTCAGACACTTATTGACAGAAGGCAGTACTTGAGATCTATTCAGACTGATCCTGATTCTCAGAAACGAATTTTATTTTGATCCTCTAAAGGGATATATAAATGATAATCCTGATGGAACATTGAATATTCAATTGTTTTTGATGTTATAATTTATTAGGTATACTAGGATGTAAAATGAATCCATTGCATTCTAACGTATATATTTATCATGGATATTTTAATTCATATAATGTGGTTTGATAAAGAATTCTAATGACTTAAAAAATAAAAGACATGGCATTTAGAAACAAGAAAGGTAGTTTTTTATAGTTATTTTCTTGTTTTTTGGATGCACCTGACGCAAAACCTACCACGCATGGTCGAGTTTCGTGTAAGGTGGGTTGAAACT
Source organism: Pardosa pseudoannulata (assembly GCA_032207245.1). Lineage (NCBI taxonomy): Eukaryota > Metazoa > Arthropoda > Arachnida > Araneae > Lycosidae > Pardosa > Pardosa pseudoannulata. Next base: position 147,289,806 of record CM063508.1, read on the forward strand.
TCTCAACTAATGGATGGTAAACCGAGTAAATGATTTTGCTTCCGGGAATAACGAAGGTGAAATGGTGCGTCAAATGTAACACTGTACACTTTCTGGGACCAAAAATTCTCGTTGGAAAATTCTGCTTTACTATTAGACATGAATGAGTACGTAAACACTAAGTAGTCAAGAATCTCTGACAGAAAAACGATAACTATTATGTAGCTATTATAATAGGCGTGAAACGGTTATCAGTGCAGTCAACGTTGTAGAAATGCACAAGATAATTCTAAGCTTAAGGAAATTGCCATTTATAGTTAAAAAAATTTTTTTTGAATATTTATTGAATTGAAATTGACTCCGGGATTTTACTTCATAGATAATTAATTTTCTATTGCATGACCTGTTTCACTAAAGACTTTCATTTTATAGAACTTTATTCTAAGTGGGTAGTCACAATATTATTTTATTCATAAGCTGTAATATATATGAATATATATATTGTATATATATGTATGTATTCATATATATGTATATAATATATATATACATAAATATATACATATATACATATACATATATATATATATAAAATATATATATATAATATATATATATATATATATATATATATATATATGTATAAATATATATTTATATATATATATATATATATATATATATATTATATATATATATATATGCTTATAGGGCCAGAGCTATAGCTGTGCAGTTAGTATATATATATATATATATATATATATATATATATATATATATATATATATATATATATATATATATATATATATATATATATACAAAATATATATATATATATATATATATATATATATATATATATATATATATTATAATATATATATATATATATATATATATATATATATATATATATATATATATATATATATATATATAATATATATATATATTATATATATATATATATATATATATATATATATATATATATATATATATATATATATATATATATATATATATATATATTATATATATATATATATATATATATATATTATATATAAAGAGAAGATTGAATTATAAGATTTCAATATAATTATATACGATAAACTATATTATCAACGCTAAAAATAAATGGATAAAATTGCAAGTTTCATATTTATAAAAGTAACTCAATAAATAGTAAACTCTTAATTACTAGAAAAACTTTTATTCTTGTAATACCGATATTACTAGGTAATTATATAATACAAGATAATATGATAAAACAATATTTAGATGTAATTCGAGTTATTAAAGACACAGTGCACAAAAGTATAAGAGTACTTACGTGCAGAATTAAATGCTATTTATATAAATTCAGTCTTAGTAACAGTGAGGTATCTAGTATCAGAAAGTTCAGACGATCTCAATTAATTCTACAAGTGTAGAACACCTGTTCTTTTCTGCCTTTATTTTAACAGATGTTTCGTTTGTAAGACGTATATGTTAAAGTATCACTAGAGTATTTAAAGAATTACAGAAATAGAGTATTTATAGGTAGAAATAAAAGCAGGTTGAAAATCTTAAATTTTTATTGGAGTACATATAATAATTTAATTATCTTTAAAAATTTTTACTTCACAAATTTTTAAAACAATTTATTTTCATTCGTATCTTCCGAAGTAATGATAATTAGAAACATAGTGATATATTACAAGATAAAAAAAAAAGAAAATTGAAATTTAAGTTGTAAAAATCAATAAAATATTCTAAGTTTCAATTCTTTATTGCTAATAGAATCGCATTTGAATTTATTTATTGACAGAGATAAAAGAATATATTTTTAAAGTTTTAAGTTTTATAATTTATAGAATGATTTTTCATTTGTTATTAAGATATAAATAATAAGATAATAATAATAATATAAATATTAAGATATAAATTTTGAGATACATATGAAATACGATAAAAGAGTAGATGAAATAATAGTTAATAGATAATATGTAATAAGAATAATTCATCGAGGAAAGTTTTAACTAAAATGTTTTACTCCTGATTTGCTTTTTATCTGCTTTTCTTAAGCAAAGTTTTTTTTTTTCATATAAAACTATTTCTCAATGCTTTATTCATAATAATATTGAAACATCTATTCTCACCTAAAGTGATTTATAAAATTTTATAGGTGATTGCATAATTCTTAACATTATTTTGATTGTTCATAGTCAACATATTTAAAAATTTAGTTTTTAAATAGTAATATAGTCTAAAAATTCTGGTGAAACTTTCATGGTTTAAATAGTAATTTCTTTAAAGAATAAAAATTATTAATTATTTCAAAAGTAACTATATTGATAATATTCCCTACTCATTCCATTTACAAAAATGATTAATTTTATTTATATAATATGGTATAGGAAGCACGCAAAGAAAATATAAATAGATAAAAAAATATAAATTAAAATTACAATTTTCCCAGGGAAAATGTCTATAATAATGTTTTGAAAATCAGAACTGACAGGCTTTGTAAATTAAAATATTTAGGTATTTATTTTGTAAATTAATATATTTTATAATAATATTTAGTTTTACTTAATTTTATATTCCAGAAGGTAAGTAGCCAATATTTTTAAAGAAGTTTACTTAAAATGTACTTAATAATTTTAAATAATAATAAATTGTAATAAAAGTTTCAACAAAATTATTAATTATAACTGTATTTTATATAAAATTAATATTTGTTGTCTTTAAAGAATTATGGATAGTAAAGACCATTTTCATTTGATACATATTTAGTCATATTTCACAATTTTGTGAAATAGAAATATCGAATTTTCAGTTAGATTCCACTTAATTATTATGTGTACTTCATGAAAAAATTGATGAAATTTCTTTAAAAATAACTTTTAATTTCTCTTATAAATTAGGCAAATTTATATAATTTTTTAGAGATTACCGTAGCTTTTACGGTTTTGCTTTTTGTAAACTTGGTTATGAAAAAAAATTTCTTACTGACAAAATTATCTCATCAAATTGTTCAGTGATTATTCACTATTCCATGTGCAATTATTTAAAAAATTGCTACTTTTATCTTGCTTTTTCTCAATATAACATTTTCTTTTAGGCATGCACGAATTCATAGTAAATGACTGATCTAATATATTTGATTGCTATGACGTGCTAAGTACAGCTAAAGATGTATAACAGATACCTGTACCATTTAGAGATTTATATCAGTCTAATGATTATATATTGTTATAAATAACATTCCTATTATTAGATAAATTATAGTATCATTAGTAGAAACAATTGATACATATAAACAATGCATATTTAGTAATCCAAACGCATATATAATAATATATTTCAAACTATCTTCTAATTTACTGTATTTATTGTTAAAACATTATTATTATTATATTGTTTAATAATTTTATGCTCTCAACAATTATCCTGTTAAAATAACTATAGCGAGTTCCTTTATAACATAAAATTAAGACTTCTTACTATATAAATTTGAACAACACATCTTAAGTTTGAAACAAATTAAACTCACTTTTTAAAATTTTATTCATAAATGTGTACATATATTATACTTATAAATAGATATATTTATATATATATATATATATATATATATGCATATGTTATTATTATTATTATTAATATGTATAGAACTAATGACTCTAAAATATCAAAAAGGTTTATCAACGCATTAAAATGTTCTTTTAAGCAATGAACCCAACTGCTTTTAATACAATGAAATTAAAGTAAAAATAGAGCGTCACGAGCGGCGAGTATTTACCGTTTTACGGCAAGATTTTATACCTCTTTATTTTTTATGATCTGACATCTAAATGTGAAGGATTCTTCATAGTTTATTTCTCTTTGTTAGACATTTCATTCGCATGAAAGACTAATAGAGAATAACATGTATACCGCAGAAGTTTTTATGCAAAACAGACAGATATATATTTTGTTATACTTAATAAATTTTTTCTTTAAAAGATATTATTATTTATAGCAGGGTTTTAAAGCTTTTAGTAAATTCTACCCCTTTTCGTCTCCAATCCCATATATATATATATATATATATATATATATATATATATATATATATATATATATATATATATACATACGTATATATATATATACATATATATTATATATATATATATATATATATATATATATATATATATATATATATATATATATATATATATATATATACATATATACATAGTATATATATGTATATATTACATATGTATATATATATATATATATATATATATATATACACATATATATTATATAATATATATACATATGTATATATATGTACATGTATATATATATATATATATATATATATATATATATATATATATATATATACATATATATATATATATATATATATATATATATATATATATATAAATATATATATATATATATATATATATATATATATATATATATATATATACATATATATATATACATATGTATATATATGTACATGTATATATATATATATGTATAGATATATATATATATATATATATATATATATATATATATATATATATATATATATATATATATATATATATATATATATATATATAGAACAGTAATTCAGTTAAATAAATATTTCGCTGGTATAACATATAAAACTATTAACCATAACTGAAATTAAAAGTTTGGGATGTTTATTTAAATGCAACAAGAAAAATATTTTTGGTAATAAAATATTTTTGTATTAACTAGAAATTTAATTTTTGCCTACTGTTGTTTAATGAAGCATTTTAACTATGGGATTCTCCCACATCGGCTTAACTACCCCGATTGAGAAAATCACATCAAGCACTACCCAACTGCATATTTTTGTTCCCTATCAACGTCAATCGCTCGTTAGCGTCCTTTTGTAATGCTTACACTCTTGGATGCACGAAAAAAGAAATTCGGTCGCGTTGAAATATTTCACAATCGGTGCTATGTATTCACTTAAATTGTCATCGGAAAATCTGTTTTGAACCTTGCAAAATAATTATATAATTCTCCAACTTGTGGGAGAAATAAAAATATTTCAAAGGAAGAAGAAGAGAGAACAGAAGTTGTAGTTTCAACGTGATTTGTTTAGTAATACTATGCACCCTTCATTTTCTGAGTAATAGGGTGATGAAAAATGGTTTATTTATCAGTGTCATGTTATCAAGCCAATTTTCTTTTATTTATTTTTACGGTCTACGGAACGTTTTAAGTAGCAAGATATCCGCCGGATAGATCTGAGTTTTCTCAGTATTAATCCGGGGAAGAAATATTTCTCCGAAAGGATGTATTGCTTTACAAAAAGTGATTGAAATGATAGCAGATAGCGAAACAATAGTATTATTTACTGCAGTACACCTTTAAGTAATTTTTTTGTAATTTTTAACTATTCTGACAAATTAGATATATTTATTTTCTGTAAAAGCAAATAATTGTTTACGGTTAACTGATAAATTGGAGAAAAATTAATAAATTAAAAAATATTAAAAATTAACTATATTATTTTTTCCTAAAATGATCAAGTTTTAAGGAGTGGTGAATACCTCTGAATTTTTTTGAAGACATGGCAGATCTTAGCGTTTTCACCGCTGTCGGCAAACTTCAAAAATACCACCGTTCGAGCATAAAAAAATTAAAAATTAAATAAAGAGATCTACAGGGACATAACTGAATTAAGATATTAAAACTAATACAGAAAAAGGGTTGACTGAAAAATGTTTACTGAACGTTTTAAGTAGCAAGATATCCACCGGAGAGATCTCAGTTTTCTCTGTATTAATCCGTGGAAGAAATATTTCTCCGAAATGATGTATTGATTTACATAAAAAGATTGAAATGGTAGCACATAGCGAAACAATATTATTATTTACTGCAGTACACCTTTAAGTAATTTTTTTTAATTTTTAAACTATTCTGACAAATTAGATATATTTATTTTCTGTAAAAGCAAATAATTGTTTACGGTTAACTGATAAATTGGAGAAAAATTAATAAATTAAAAAATATTAAAAATTAACTATATTATTTTTTCCTAAAATGATCAAGTTTTAAGGAGTGGTGTACTATACCTCTGAAATTTTTGATTGCATGGCAGATCTTAGCGTTTTCACCGCTGTCGGCAAACTTCAAAAATACCACCGTTCGAGCATAAAAAAATTAAAAATTAAATAAAGAGATCTACAGGGACATAACTGAATTAAGATATTAAAACTAATACAGAAAAAGGGTTGACTGAAAAATGTTTACTGAACGTTTTAAGTAGCAAGATATCCACCGGAGAGATCTCAGTTTTCTCTGTATTAATCCGTGGAAGAAATATTTCTCCGAAATGATGTATTGATTTACATAAAAAGATTGAAATGGTAGCACATAGCGAAACAATATTATTATTTACAGCAGTATAGCTTTAAGTAAGAATTTTTTTTTTAATTTTAAGCTATCTTGACAAATAACATATATTTATTTTCTGGAAAAGCAAATGATTGTATAAGTTCAACTGCTAAATTAGAAAATTTTTTTTTAAAAAGTTAAAAATTTTTTAAAATTTTTTTAAGTATTAAAACATATAAGTAAAAGTTCTAAGGAGTGGATGACTATATTTGTTTGAAAATTTTTGTTTAGAGATTTGGTGATCATTTTTTGATTACATGGCAGACATTAGCGTTTTGTAACTCCAAAAATACAAAGCATAAAAAAATAAAAATTAAATAAAGTCATCTATGCATAACTGAATTAAGATATTAAAACTAATACAGAAATGTTGACAAAAAATTACTCAAAAAAAATTTTGTAACAATTTTCTAATTTTTTGTGTGTCGAACTTCTGTCTGAGAGCGCTTTTTTTCCTACAGAACATTTGTATTCAAATTATTTGAGATGTAAGTTTCATTTATTTTTAAATAAAAATATTTAATTTCTGATCTAGTAGAGTTTTTCAAATTAAATTTAATAAGAATTATCATACATTACTTAAAAGTAATTTTTTTTTTCACTTGTAACACGAAACCTTCAGTAGTCTGAACTATATAATAAAAATATAGAAAAAGAAAACATGAAAAATTAAATCAATTCAATCATAAATCAAGTATAAAAATGTCAATAAATTCTGTAATTAAATTTAACATTTCGTAACAATTTAACATATATACACAAATATTTAAATATACATATGAGTCGTTTAAATATTTTTTACATTTTTAAGAAACATTAGACATATATCTATAAGCAGTTCCCTTAAGAAGTCTTAATTTATGTAGTTAATAAAATTGAAAATATATTTACTTTGAAAATAGTGTAAGTTTTCTTTCTACAGACGCATACTATTTAGTTCTATATTCTAATGAATTAAAACGTTTACATTATAAAATTAAATCAATTTATTAAATCATAAAATGTGCAAATTAATGTACACTAATATTTCCAAATCAACATATATACAAACACTTAAATATTTCCATATAATATAAAATATTCTTACATCGTTTTCAAAGCTAGCGGCTCATATGCATAAAATTATGTTGCACTAGATTAGATGAAAAAAAAATGTTACCTGCATGTTCCATTGTTTTGGCACATATTCCTTGTTGCTGTTGGACCGCACTCTGCATCATACTGACACTCATCCCCAAAGTACTTTGAAAAACAGTTGCAGTAATACTTGTCATACCCAGGTGCGGCATAACAATTTCCAGTGAAAGAACAGTGGTGGTATAAACAAGCATCTTTTCTCACGCTCTCATTCCTTGACAGAAATTCATAGGTTATATTAAATCCAAAAACATCCAAAAGATATTCTCTCACTCGCATGTGTATATTTGCCGTTTCTCTTACTGCAAAGTCAAGGACAAGAACTGGTTTGTTGCTAACCAAGTACGTAGGTTCTCGCTCGGAGCTGATTGTACCGAATTCCGTTTTGCCCATCTTTACGTTCTGCGAATAATAAGCGTATTCTGTCGCAGTGAGTCCCTCCCGCATGTAAAACTGGGTGAAATAGATGGCGATGACTT
>CM063508.1:147302841-147310341 GCA_032207245.1 Pardosa pseudoannulata
AATCAAGTTTAATTCATTTAGTCAGACCATATGGTTATGTATAAAAAACGAACACGAATTTCTTAATTTTCAAAGATATATAATTTATACGCTAGATATTTATTATTTCGTGAATTGGACTCCTAGACTTTTATGAAAATAATTTGTTGTTAATACTGGTGATAAAATTTTCATTGCAACAAAAAATAATAGCTGATCAAATTTAATATAATTATCACATATGTAACTAATCTATTATTTAAGCCATATATAAAAAAAATTGGTTAATATCTAAGTTCAGTGACAAAACGTATGAAAATAATTCAGACGATATTTAAATAATTTAAAATAAGAGATGTTTAAATGAGATGATTAAAGGAATGACTTCATAATGATAGAAAAAAAAATTACCTACTTGTTCTGTGATAAATTGATTAAATGCTCGTAGCCGAGGGCCGAACGATGGCCGATTGTTTAACGAGCTAGCCTTCAGTACCGGAGTTCGTGGGTTCGAATCCCACTGTAGCATGGATGTTCGTAGCCTTTTGAAATCGGCTTTAAGCTGTAGGCCCCGGTCTGAATAGCCCACGTGTTGCAATATGTAGACCGTAGCACTCTGAAACCTGAACCTTTCTTAGCCTGAAAAAAAGGGCTTGAAGTAATGGCATTAAACGCTCGAAAAGGGAGAAGAATTTTGAATGTTTTAAAGACTTGCTTTGACTTTTGATAACCTTAACTCATTAAGAATCCAATATGGATGCTCCTTTCCATTCCAGGTCCAACTGCTTCATAAATTCGATGAAACACAGCTTAGGCTATGATTATAGGGGATTATAACATGCATTTGAAATGCAAAACTTTCAAGCTTTTTCAACATTCACAAACAATTGAAGGAAGTTATTAATTGTAAACTATGAGATTCGTTTAAAATCTAACATAAGTAATGAAAACCTTTTAATAATTGCAACATATCTAATAACAAAACTTGGAAGCAAGAAAAATTGAATTTTGAAAAACAATTTGAATAAAGGGATATATTTTTTGTTATTCCTTGTCATTTTTTCACCGTTTAATTTTTTCATTCAGGTTTGCCATCTCTTAGTTTCATTGGACTTTATTGGCTATTTACAAAATAGAAGTTTGCATGCGGGTTTCCTCATACATTCTAATGATTTTAAAGAACAATAATTATATGGTTGGTATATTTTTGAAGCTCTATTTTGACATATTTTTAAAGAGTACAATGAACTATACTTTACGAATAGAAAAACTATGGATGTTTTTCTACTGCTGAGTTAGTCAAAACAATTTAAGGATATTAGTCACAATAATTGATCTGAAATGTAATAACATAATACAAATAAGCTTATTTATTTCTATGAAAAATATAGACTACACTTATTTCTGAGAATACTCACATATATAGTAAATAAAAATACCTAAGAAGTTTTAAATGTGTTAAATGCTATAAAATTGTTAAATTTATATAACAATTTAATTTTAACTATTAATTATCAATAAATTATAAAAAACAGCTCTGAAAATCTTTCTGTACATCGACAGTTATAGACCAAGTTATGGAGTATCCTATTTGTATTATTTATGGATTCCTTACGATTATTTCCTCAATACTATTATATTCGTCATATTATGGATGATTTAAAATATCTATTAAAAAGCCTATTTGAAATTTATGACTTTTGATTATATGCAAAATAAACCAATATAAAAATATTATAGTATCAATATTATTTTTTAAAAGTAAAATTAGATTTAAGCTTACTTATTTATTTTTACAGATTTTTTTTTAAGAATCCCTATGCATAATACTAAAGTCATATTTATTATATAGCTAATTATTTTTTTGTAAAGCTAATGTAATGCTTATGTCTTTATAAGAACTCGAGTAGCTTTGCGGATAACAAATGTTCACTTATAAATGGTGATGCATTGTAATTTCTGAAAATGTTGATGTAATAAAGGTATTATAAAATTTTTATTTTAAAACCAAAAGTATTTAATTTATGAAGAAAGTAAATTTTAAAATATTCGTAATAGCAGCAAACTAACTTCGTCAATTGTAACAATATTATACAGTAATCCCTGGTTTTTCGCGGTTAATGGGGACCAGAACCTTCCGCAAAAAAACCGCGAAATAGCATTTCCCCTAGGAATTTTCATATATGCGTGTACACGAATGGTTAAATATGTAAGCAATATTTATGCTTTACACATTGAAGACAAAAATTAAAACGTGTTTACTTAAATGTGTTAGTGCTAATTAATAAGGTTAATTACAAAACCTTATAGTGTAATAAACATTAATCAACATTGCTTTCTGAGAGAGGCAAAGAGTCTTGTGTCGGTGGCGGAGGAGAGGATCACTTGACTTGTAGAAATTTTAGGCTCATTCGGAGACTCTTCTGCTGGAGGCGCTGACGGTAGAGCCAGGGGGCTTTACCTTGGAGAGAAACATGGTAATGGGTAGTTGTCTTTATTTTCCCTTTTCCTTCAAAATTCCCCTGTACAAGTACATAACCCAGTCAACACGATTGCTGGACTCGATAGCTCGAATCACATTGCCGTCAATGTCTTGTGAAAATTCTTGCCATGTTGCACAATTGTTACAGATACTCCAGGATAAGGCCACGCTTTTCAGTTAGTTCTTCTTCTTCCTTTTCATTTTCTTCCTCAATTGCAGACTTTGTACTCTCAAGAGCCCGTGGTATGAACTCTGAGTCAACTCATCTCTTTGTTTGACATGCAGTCATACTTCTCTCTCACGAATCGAAATCAGAAAACTTTCTCACTGTAATGTAGAAAATTAAATACACTGAGATTCCTCAAAGATTATGTTTTGTATGACTGAACTTTTTACAAAAATTGTAATTCGACAAAATATGTTTTGTTTTGTTTTTCCAATGCAATTGTCAATACAGATACATATATACTTATGCTGGGAAGTTGTTACCCATTTAGCAATGAGAAGCACGTGTATATTAAGGAAGGCTACGGGCTTGAGTAACATTATCCCTGCTCGGTCCTCGTAAGTTAGAAGCAGGGGCTAAGCAGAAGATCCCCAGGCTTGGCCTGTCACCCACAGAGGTATCGTTTGAGAACATGGAGGACATTGTGACTAAGAATAAATTTTAAGTGCCCCAATCGACTATAACGAACAAATCGGATCTTAGGCCGGCTAGAACCCAGAACCCACAAAGTTTAATTCACGATCGCTAATTTGTCGACTCAGCTACCAAGGCATTCATCAGAATATAAGAAATTGAAATTTGAATTTCAAGGATTTAGTTCATTTATTAAATTCTATGTAAAATATGACCAATTACATTAAGTTATACTGTATAAAATAGATAGCAAACAGTTATAAACATCTAATTCTAATTGTATTATACAGAACAAAAATAGACTGAAACACTTCGATGTCTAACCAAAAAGTTTCCCAGTTTGCCATTTTCTTTGTACCAAACTAACTCCAATTTCTCTCAAGGTCACTTTTAACTCACTGAGCTTTTAAATCCACGCTTATATATTTTTGTGGAATGGCCATCAAAAGAATGGCAAAAACTTGAAACAAGACTAAAGGATCTTGCTATATTTCTCTTTGTGGAAATTCGTGATTTGCAATTCTCCCCACGAAATTAAATTTTACAAAAAATAGCTATTTTCAAATATTAGATATTTTTGGAATCTTTGCAAAACTTTTAGATAAGTTTTATTTCAGTTTGTGTAATAATTTTGTTGAAAATTTATGTTTACTTATGTGGAACTCTTTTTGTACTATAGAACTTGTTTTTTCCAATAATTTCTCATTAAATAGTCATTCATATAAACTGTATACATCATAAAAAATCCTACATCATAAAAAATCAATTTTAAATATTACATAAAAATGCATGTATAGATATGTATCGTCAGTAAAAACCTAAAATGTACCCACAACCTTCAGTACACAGAGAAGGATACAGTAAAAAATTCTAAGAACTGGAAATGTTATATTCTTTCAATCAGGATTTATTTCATATATTTTACGAAGTCAAAAAACTGCTTCGTCCCCAAAAGAAGAGAAAATTAAAACTTTTTCTTATATTAAATTTCTAATTAACTGACAATTCGTATCTTTTAAACTTTTTACACCAGTGAATAGTTACTGTTAACATTTCAATAATATGTGCATTTGGAATAAAAGATTGGTTTCTGACACATTTTCTTAATCAACTATGTTATTCAGAAACAAAAAGTAAAAGCAAAAGAAATATTACCAACAGTTATTAACAGCTGTTTCTGGTAGCAGGAATTTCTATGTAAAATAAATCTTTCTATGTAATTCAGAGTTTCAGTATGATGTTTAATACCTCACACATCATATTTTCAATAATATGAGTTCAATAATATGAGCATTTGGAATAACAGATTGGTTTCTGACACATTTTCTTATTCAATTATGTTATTCAGAAACAAAAAGTAAAAGCAAAAGAAATGTTCCCAACAGTTATTAACAGCTGTTTCTGGTAGCAGGAATTTCTATGTAAAATAAAACTTTCTAGATACTCCACAATTTCAGTATGAATGTTTAATATTTCAAACTTTATATTTTCAATAATATGAGTTCAATAATATGAGCATTTGGAAAAACAGATTGGTTTCTGACACATTTTCTTATTTAACTATGTTATTCAGAAATAAAATGTAAAAGCAAAAGAAATGTTATCAACAGCTATTAACAGCTGTTTCTGGTAGCAGGAATTTCTATGTAACATAAATCTTTCTAGGTACTTCACAGTTTTAGTAGATGTTTAATATTTCACACTTTATATTTTCAATAATATGATTTCAATAATATGGGCATTTGGAATAAAAGATTGGTTTCTGAGACATTTTCTTAATCAACTATGTTACTCAGAAACAAAATATAAAAGCAAAACAAATGTTCCCAACAGCTATTAACAGCTGTTTCTGGTAGCAGGAATTTCTATGTAAAATAAATCTTTCTAGGTACTCCACAGTTTCAGTATAAATGTTTAATATTTCACACTTTATATTTTCAATAATATGAGTTCAATAATATGAGCATTTGGAATAACAGATTGGTTTCTGACACATTTTCTTAATCAACTATGTTATTCAGAAACAAAATGTAAAAGCAAAAGAAATGTTCCCAACAGTTATTAACAGCTGTTTCTGGTAGCAGGAATTTCTATGTAAAATAAATCTTTCTATGTAATTCAGAGTTTCAGTATGATGTTTAATACCTCACACATCATATTTTCAATAATATGAGTTCAATAATATGAGCATTTGGAATAACAGATTGGTTTCTGACACATTTTCTTATTCAATTATGTTATTCAGAAACAAAAAGTAAAAGCAAAAGAAATGTTCCCAACAGTTATTAACAGCTGTTTCTGGTAGCAGGAATTTCTATGTAAAATAAAACTTTCTAGATACTCCACAATTTCAGTATGAATGTTTAATATTTCACACTTTATATTTTCAATAATATGAGTTCAATAATATGAGCATTTGGAATAACAGATTGGTTTCTGACACATTTTCTTAATCAACTATGTTATTCAGAAACAAAATGTAAAAGCAAAAGAAATGTTCCCAACAGCTATTAACAGCTGTTTCTGGTAGTAGGAATTTCTATGTAAAATAAATCTTTCTAGGTACTCCACAGTTTTAGTAGATGTTTAATATTTCACACTTTATATTTTCAATAATATGATTTCAATAATATGGGCATTTGGAATAAAAGATTGGTTTCTGAGACATTTTCTTAATCAACTATGTTACTCAGAAACAAAATATAAAAGCAAAACAAATGTTCCCAACAGCTATTAACAGCTGTTTCTGGTAGCAGGAATTTCTATGTAAAATAAAACTTTCTAGATACTCCACAATTTCAGTATGAATGTTTAATATTTCAAACTTTATATTTTCAATAATATGAGTTCAATAATATGAGCATTTGGAAAAACAGATTGGTTTCTGACACATTTTCTTATTTAACTATGTTATTCAGAAATAAAATGTAAAAGCAAAAGAAATGTTATCAACAGCTATTAACAGCTGTTTCTGGTAGCAGGAATTTCTATGTAACATAAATCTTTCTAGGTACTCCACAGTTTCAGTATAAATGTTTAATATTTCACACTTTATATTTTCAATAATATGAGTTCAATAATATGAGCATTTGGAATAATTGGTTTCTGACACATTTTCTTAATCAACTATGTTATTTAGAAACAAAATGTAACAGCAAAAGAAATGTTATCTACAGCTTTTTCTGGTAACAAGAATTTCTATGTAAAATAAAACTAGTAACCCCGGTTTTCAGCTGTTTAATATTTCACTGTTTTCAATAATATGAGCTTAGTGATTGGTTTCTGACACATTTTCTTATTAAGTTATTCCGAACAGTGTAGTGTTGTATTTCTGTTTGGTAGCGGAATTTTAAAATACATTTCTAGGACATTTTTATAAATGTTTAATATTTCACACTTTATACATATGATTAATACATTTGGAAAATTTATCTGACACATTTTCTTCAACTATGTTAATAGAAAAAATGTAACAGCAAAAGATGTTAACAGTGGTAACAAGAATTTCTATGTAAAAAAGAAAGAATGTGAGCAGTGAAGACTTGTCAAGAATAGATAGAAACAGTGTATTGTATTGATCATGAGCAAAAAAACAAGCATATTGTAATATAAATTTATATGATACTTCGAAAAAGAGCAAAAAGAACTTTCTATGGCATTTGTAAAAAAGAGTTTGACCACTACAACCAAATTATGGACCAATTTGTTGAAAAGGATTCAAATTGTGACAGGAGTTCAAAAGCAAGACTCGTGTTATAGATGCTTTATCCACTTATCAACAATTTCTAACATAATGCAAAAGGAAAACGCAAACTACATTAAATGCCTTCTTGACAAAAAGGCAGAAAATTGGAAACACAGAATAAACTGAATGATCTGACTGACTTAGAATTTTATTTTTTTTTAAGTATATTTGTTTATATTGTTTTTATTTTTGTAAGACATAATTATTTATTTTTATTTTTATTAAAAAAACATTATTAAATTTAATACCTAACCAATTTTTTCTCCTATTTATCCTAACACCTTTATTTACATATTAGGCGATGTTTCGCATTATGCTCTACTTTGATGGAACGTATCCCCCGCCTTAAGCGGGGTTTTACTGTACAACTCTCTAGGTACTCCACAGTTTCAGAATGAATGTTTAATATTTCACACTATATATTTTTAATATTATTATTTAATGCATCTCATGTAGTACAAGCGTTTGTTTCCTCTCTTTTCCTTCAAACTTAATACAATTTTTTAACATTAAGTCGATACATATCAAAACGTTTTTAAATATGTTTAAATGACATTCTGTATTGTATATTAGTAAATCTAATCATATAACTTGAATAAATGAAATATTCATAATCTTTACATATTTTGTACAAATTTGTAAAAAAGTAGGATA
>CM063508.1:147315341-147330341 GCA_032207245.1 Pardosa pseudoannulata
TCCACCCCTTCAAAAATAACATTTTTTCTATCATTATGACGTCATTCTTTTAACCATCTTATTTAATCATTTCTTATTTTAAATTATTTAAGTATCGTCTACATTATTTTCTTACGTTTTATCACTGAAATTAGATATTACCATAATTTTAAAGACCTTATAGGTTACTTTACAATTATGGAAAATTAAAAATTTTGCTTATCCCGTCATATGACGAGCCATATGCTAGTGTGGTAGTAAAAAATTTAAATTAAAAGTGAAAAATTTGAATATTAGAAATCTTGGACATTTTTATATTCAATCTGTGAATTATAGATTCACTCATTCAAAAATTTTTTGTTATCAGAATTCAAATATGTTAATGGTATTTACGCTTCCTTTTTTAATTTAACCCCTTGAGGACCAGCACGTAAAAGCTATACAAGTCGACCGTTGTGAAAACCATTTCCGTTCACGCCATCTAATATCGTTTAAAAATTGAAATAAAAACGTTTAGATCTCCGATTACACATACTCGACTTTAGTCTCGGAATATCAACCGGAGACGACGCTAGGTTCATAAGGGTGGAAAAAAACGGAGATATGTCACGTGATCATATGGGAAGGCAATCCCATCATTCCGTGCTTATACTACTTCCGCGCTGACTAGCTACTGCTTACAAAATGCGACAGCTACGCCACAAAAACTGAAATGTCCTATTAGCCCTGTGCCAACATACATTATAAAACAGTTTTAAATTATTATTCAACCTTATTACTTAGATATTAAGTTACTTAGATATTACTTAGATATCAAACTGTTATTAGACAATTAAAGGAAAAGCATATTTCAATTTTTATTTTTCAGCAATGGATCGCAGAATATTAATTATTTCGTTATTTTGATTTAATATAATTTCACAAAATTGCTCTCTTTTTTTCTTCAGCTGCGTCTCAGCATCTTATTCGAATTTTAAAATTCTATCTATTGTTTCTTTTAAAACATTTTTTAATGTTTTTTCCAGCCCCGTTTACATGTGCCAAAAGCAGCGTAGAATGCAGGGCAGATACTCGAATTGTACTCCCCTTTCAAGAATTATCCCTAGCTAGGGAAAAAATTGAGGGGTAGAAAGAACCCACCTTATTACCCGGGTAATAGCAGAGTTTACTCTCCTTTCCCATCATACTTTGAGCTTACAGATGATTGCCGTATGATCACGTGACTTCTAGCGACGATCCCGGCGAAATGGAGGGTAGAAATAATTGACCATGTAAACGGATTTCTCCGACCTTCCAAGCAAAATCCCTTTTACTTCAGCGCTGACTAGCTACTGTTTACAAAATGCAACAGCTACACCACAAAAACTGAAATGTCTCATTAGCCCTGTGCCAACATACATTATAAAAGAGTTTTAAAATATTATTCAACCTTATTACTTAGATATTAAGTGTTCTCAATCTGTTATTAGACAATTAAAGATACATTTTAGCATATTTCAACTTTTATTTTTCAGCAATGGATCGAAGGATATTAATAATTTCGTTATTTTGATTTAATATATTTTCACAAAATTGCTCTCTTTTTTTTCTTCAGCTGCCTCTCAGCCTTTTCTTCGAATTTAAAAAATTCTATCTATTGTTTCTTTTAAAACATTTTTTAATGTTTCTTCCATCATATTTATCTTTGTTTCCTAGAAGAACATATAACAAAACAAAAATTTTACGTTTTATTAATAATGAGTTAAACTTTATTTGAAGTGTTAGCTAATAACATATATGCTTCTTTTAATTTCATTCAGTTGAAAATAATGATTAATTATAACACACCAACAAGCTAATAGTTGGTTTCAGGTCGAGGTTTCCTTTTCGGACCAGCACTCAATTTTTATTACACCTTTAGCAGCAGCGGAGTCGTCCATTTTGGAATAAATAGTCTACAAGCGCAAAGGATGATGGGACAGGAGAGTAAACTCTTCAATTACCCGGGTTGAAAGGTGGGATCTTTCTACCCCTCAATTTTTTCCCTAGCTAGGGATAATTCTGGATTGGGGAGTACAATTCACGGATCTACGCTGCATTCTACGCTGCTTTTGGCACATGTAAACGGGGCTGTATATTATTTTGTCTCGGTAGTATGTTGTATGATGCCGGAACCCTATATAAACTCTTGTATTGTTTGATTAGAATTAGTAATCAGAACCTCATATTTATATAATTCAAAATTATTTACAAATGCATTGTCATCCATTAATATAATTGTTATCACAGTGTAATCAGAAACTCATATTTATATAATTCAAAATTATTTACAAATGTATTGTCATCCATTAATATAATTGTTATCACAATGTAATCAGAACATTATATTTATATAATTCAAAATTATTTACAAATGTATTGTCATCCATTAATATAATTGTTATCACAATGTAATCAGAACATTATATTTATATAATTCAAAATTATTTACAAATGTATTGTCATCCATTAATATAATTGTTATCACAGTTTAATCATAGCCTCATATTTATATAATTCAAAATTATTTACAAACGTATTGTCATCCATTAATATAATTGTTATCACAGTGTAATCAGAACCTCATATTTATATAATTCAAAACTATTTACAAATGTTATGGCTAGAAATTATGAAAAAGTTTGTTTCTTGAATTCCTTATTTATCATATTTTTTACAAATAAAAATTTGATACTAATGTGGGTAATTTGCAGATTCTTACATAGTGCTGAAATAAAAATACTCCTTGTACCAATTTAAAAAAATGCGATTCAATGAAAGTATTATTCCAATTTTATAAAACAGTAATTTGTTTCATGAAAATGAAACCTCAAGCTAATATTTACCCACAAAGCGAGTTTTAGACATTCAATTTTATCCCTCCAAAATTCATGATCTGAATATTTTTTCACCAATTTCAAGCAAATTCTCTAGAATTTCACTGTAGTGATTACTAAAAGTTTATATCTATATGCTTATATAAATGTAAATACACAAAAAGCATAATTATGTAAAATATTATCACATGTAAAACTATTTAAAAATAACTTTTAATAAACAAAATTTATATTTGGTATAAAATACATATTAAACAGTTAGAAAATCTATGTTGAAGTAAAATAGTTTTCAACAAAAAAGCTGTTTTTAATATGCTAGATGTGATAAACATGCTTAAATAAGTATACGTCAAAGTATCGACTATATAAAGATTTTGAATTAAAACTCATTCACATATGTAATGTCAACTCTTTTTTCGCTTACAAAATATGATAAAAGCACAGAACAATGCATCATTAAAGGTATTTACCAAAATCTGATAACTCTATCTTTAGAAAAGGAAAAATGTTCAACCATTAACCCTAGTCAAATTTTATCTTTTCTCTGTCCAAATAGTGGGGCTAACCTTGTAGATTATGTTCATGTAATGCCCTTGAACTGGTCAAGTTATCTACTTGAAAATCTCGAAATCATAGGTTACCTTAGTATTATTTTCAGCGATATTACAATCATTTGTATTATTGAGTCACGGTGAAATGCGTTGGAAAATGATATTGTTGAACTTTTGCGTATGAACCTCAATTGAAAACGTGGTTCTGTGTCAGTAATATTATAATTTAGAATATATAATTTTTACATTTTTTTTGTTGACCACTGCCCCCTCCTTCCCCAAAAAAGAATCCGAATTAGTTGCACGTTCAGACATATGTATGTATGTTATATTTTCTATAAGTATTTCATTTTCCGTCTGAAATCTTTTGCAATCTTCTAAGTTCTACTATATTTATATTAGAACACATAGTATTTTTTTTAACATTCTATGATCTATACAGAAGCCTAACTGTGCTGTTATATTTGTTACGTGTACGAGCACTCACAATCATCGTGTATGATCACTTACAAGATGTCAAGATCTAATAAAATATGGATGTCACCTGATTATGTTTGCACTGCCCTTTCTATATAAATGATCCCGATATAATCCCGATATATCTGTCCGTTTGTCCTCGAATTTATGAAGCAGTTGGACCTGGAATGGATAAAAGCATTCATATAGGTTTTGGATGAGTTAGGGATAGCAAAATTGAAAGCGAGTTCGAAAACGTTCGAAACCCGCCCCTTCCCTCCTTTTCGATCGTTTAATGACATTATTTCAAGCACTATTTTCAACGGTTAAAAGCAGGCGATTAAATTCAGGAATTTATCACATTATAAGTAGATTAAAATAATATTTTTCTAGCATTATGACGTCATTCCTTTAACCCTTCTATTTAATCATTTCTTATTTTTATTTATTTAAATATCATCTGCATTATTTTTGTACTTTTTATCACTGAACTTAGATTTTACATATATTTGGCTTAAAGACTAGATTAGGTACATGTGTGATAATTATAACTTTAATCATTTATTATATTTTATTGCAATGAAAATTTTATGATCCGTATTAATAGCAAAGATTTTCATAAATGTAGAGGGGTCTATTTCACGGACTAATAAATATCTAGCGATTAAGTTATATATCTTTGAATATTAAGAAGTTTGTTCGTTTGTGTGTTTGTTTTTTATACATCACCACAAGGTTTGCAATCGATTGGCGAAGTTTTGGACATCATTCATATATACCGCCAAATAAACACTGTCAATATTAAAACCTCTGCTGTTCATCCTGTCAAGTAATATGACAAGAAAAAGTAAAGTTGGCAACTAACATGCGGTCAGTAAAGATAAACAAGTTATGGAGAATGTTCCAGATAATTCCCATCCAAAATAACAAACCAATATTTTACTTATCTTTTAGAGTACATTACAATTCTGGAAAATTAAAAATTTTACTGATCCCGTCATATGAAGGGGTGTATACTAGGCTTTAAAAGATGTTTTACAGCAACAGTTATGGATATCAAGTTAAAAAATGCAAAACTGTCGTAATCATTCAACGTGCAAATTTGAGGAAAATACAATTTCTTAATGAAATATTTTACGTTGATTCATATTGAATTACTTTCCGAATTTATTATTATTATGCCCATGTTGCGCATATTGTATATAATTATTTATTTCTTTGTTATATATATATATGTATATATATATATTTATATATATATATATATATATATATATGTATATATGCATATATATATGTATATATATATGTATATATATGTGTATATATATGTATATATATATATATATATATATATATATATATATATATATATATATATATATATATATATATATATATATATATATATATATATATATATATATATATATATATATATATATATATATATATATATAATATATATATATATATATATATATATATATATTTATATATATATATAAATAATATATATATATATATATATATATATATATATATATATATATATATATATATATATATATATATATATATAACCCAGGAATTATAGAATTGATGGATACATTTGAAATTATAGCCTCAATTATTTTTACTTTCCCGTGGTACTGTGCCAGATGAAGCCTAATCATCCTGACATTAATAACGAAATGCAGTAGGCCCACATTGAAGAGCACGACATAAGTCTAATTAAAATTTTACTTTAGAGATACTAAAAAAGGACATCATTACTAGTGAATGACAGACAAAAGAAAGACACAAAAACCACTTTGCTCGAACAGAGATGTACCCAAGAGCGAAGACAGATATAATTTTCCCAAGAGATAAGAAACTTAGTCAGAGAATTGTTAAGATTAGGAGAAAAGCCTAGCCATTTGCCGGAGACAGCAGGTAAACGTGTTGAATGGACAGTAAACTTACATCTACTGGACAGAAAGCTTTCGAAAATGTATTGAAAGAATTTTAAGTTGGGGACGCTAATTTGATTAAGACATTTTGATTCTGGGAAAAAGATTTTAAGGAATTAGAATGGGAGAGGAGGGTTTTAAGGACATAATAATGTGGAATACTTTTGATATGTTACGCACACACTCATATATATATTAGCAATAACAGTAACAATGAAGCAGTTATAACATATATATATATATATATATATATATATATATATATATATATATATATATATATATATATAATATATATATATATATATATATATATATATATATATATATATATATATATATATATATATATATATATATATATATATATATACATATATATATATATATATATATATATATATATATATATATATATATATATATATATATATATATATATTATTTCATTGTTACTATTTTTCTTAAGAAATGTGCGATCATATTTGTGAACATCACTATTAATATTGTAGTTTTATTTATTTAAATTTTTTAGAAGTTCTTCATTGTCGATGTTCTAGATAATGCGTCTTAAAACTTTGTTTATTATTGCGTCACTTTGATGTCGCTTTTCGTGTTGGACAACTGTTGTCAGAATCATTTATTTTTTAATCTATTTTTGGCAACGGTCTTTTAAAAATGATAACGGTGTTTAAATGCCTCATGTATTACTACAATAACTTGAATCCAAACTTATAAGGGGAATGGTCCCTTAAAAAAGTGATAACGATTAATGGTTAGGAAATATCACAAGCATATCAAAATTGATCTATTAAAGCCTTTTTTTATAAAACAAGTATATATTTACTGGTATCCTTGGATTAGGTTTTTACTTGTAAACTATGGAATTCGGTGAATGTTCTTGGAAGCAGGAACAACCACTTTATATGGAAATGAAGAAATAAGACAAAGAAAACTTGAGTATATGTATAATTTTGTGAAATGGAACAGCTGTTGTAATGCAGTTTTTGATCCTCGCTTAGTTTAAAGGTAGTTTAAATTTAGTTTTACAACAAGTTCGCTATCTAAATTCCTAACTATATCTATAATAAAACTGTGTTTATAACAAATACATGGTTACATATGAAGCAAATTAGTAATTTAACTTTCTATTAAGTTTAAAATTGCAGATCGTCACTAATGAAAACTTCAATAATCTATGTTTTTTTATTTCACTTCATGTACTTCTTGCCTGAGTGCAGAATATCTAAATCTTTGGATATTCATGGATATATATATTTATCAGAAAGATTTATTAGAGTTACATTTTGTGGAGGTGTATTACATTGCTAGAGTTTTAAAAAGAAAAATCATCAAAGTTTTTTTTATTTTACTTCATGTACTTCTTGCCTGAGTGCAGAATATCTATATTTTTGGATATTCATCGATATATGTATATATATATATATATATATATATATATATATATATATATATATATATATATATATATATATATATATATATATATATATATATATATATATTTATTTATTTATTTATTTATTTATTTATTTATTTATCAGAAAGATTTATTAGAGTTACATTTTGTAGAGGTGTGTTACATTATTAGAGTTTTAAAAAGAAAAATAATCAAAGTATTGTTTTTATTTTACTTCATGTACTTCTTGCCTGAGTGCAGGATATCTACATTTTTGGATATTCATCGATATATATTTATCAGAAAGATTTAATAGAGATACATTTTGTAAATGTGTATTACATTGTTGAGTTTTAAAAAGAAAAATCATCAAAGTTTTTTTATTTCACTTCATGCACTTCCTGCCTGAGTGCACAGTATCTAAATCTTTGGGTATTCATCAATATATATTTATCCGAAAGATTTATTAGAGTTACATTTTGTAGAGTGTATTACATTGTTAGAGTTTTTAAAAGAAAAATAATCAAAGTTTTTTTATTTTACTTCATGTACTTCTTGCCTGATTGCAGAATATCTAAAATTTTGGATGTTCATCGATATATATATATATATATATATATATATATATATATATATATATATATATATATATATCAGAAAGATTTATTAGTGTTACATTTTGTAGAGGTGTATTACAGTGTTAGAGTTTTAAAAAGAAAAATAATCAAAGTATTGTTTTCTGTATTATTACCTAACATTGAGTTATTTGGTTGCTATGGAACGCTTTCTAAAATCCCGTTATTAATTATAGAAATTTCGATTATGCAACTCCCTGAAAGTAAGATAAAGTAATAATATGAAAATATAATTTATTACATATTTTTATTATCCCAAAAAAAAGAAACATAATTAGTTTCACATTCTGATGTGTAGGTTTATTCTATTTTTTCTTGGCCTTTATCATCCGTTAGACTTTTTTCCTATTATGAATGAAAAATATAATATCAGATCATTTCATAATTTTTCAACATTTTCGAGGTATACATCAACCTGCCTTCGCTACTATTAGCCACTATCAGCAGGCAGAAATGTTTATATGTAGTCAAGAAATAAAAAAAATAGATATAACCTAGTTAATTAAGTTTACACAGCCTTTTCTACCTAACTAGTGTCAATAAATGTGTTTTAACATCTGTTACGGAAATGAAGGTTTGAAAGGATTTTTTTTTGTCTTGCTTTTTCGGTTTGAAAAGTTCTAGAAATATTGTAAACTCAACAGTTTTTTTCTACAATGGTCAGTTAACAGACGTTTGAAAATATTTTCAAAATCATCCAAATGAAAAAGAATTATTTACTTGACAAAAAGAATTATTTCCGTGTAATTTTAAAGGTTATTACACTTTTTTTCCTGTTGGAAAGAAAATTATGATCATATTACATAATGACTTCTAATTCTTTTTAATTATTACTGACTTAATTCATAACCCCTATTTTAAAACCTGACACACACACACACACACATATATATATATATATATATATATATATATATATATATATATATATATATATATATATATATATATATATATATATATGTGTGTGTGTGTGTGTGTGTGTGTGTGTGTGTGTCAGGTCTACAAAACGGGTAATTGGAAATTGCTTGAGTTAAAATCGATTATAAAAAGGAAACTCTTTTATAATATTAAAATAAATGAAAAAGACCCACGCTCGCGTAAGAATTTGGGGTCATCCGGTCAGGCGGCAGCGTTTTTGAGCTATTTGATGAGCTTGCAGACAGATAAGTTTCAGTCAGCGAGTGGACATGGAAATGTGAACAACTTTCCACTCTTAGCTCCGCCACGAACAATGAAAATGGCGCAGGTTTTGCTTTTAGAAGAAAAGATGATTTAATAAAATTATTATTATCATAAAGACTGTTTTCCATTCGCCTTAACTCTGGATCATGACATGTCTCTCTCTCTCTCTCTCTCTCTCTCTCTCTCTCTCACACACACACACACACACACACACATATATCTATGTATAAAAGCATATATATATTTTTCAAAATGACACATTTCAGGTAATTATTACTTTTTTTTTACATGACATAATATAGCATTTGAGATACCTTATATACAAAAAATTTCTGTAAAACTAAATGTTGAAAAACATTAACAAAAAATTTTATCATAATGTTAGAAGAAAATATTTTGTATAAAAAAAACTGAATAACATAAGAACAGATTGTTTAAAATATGAAAAAGTAATGTATCATTTACGTTAAACATTTTAACCCTAAATTTGATTGACTAAATTGGATCATCTGTGAGATTTACATACATATTTCATAAAGAGGACTTAAAATTCAGCACAATATTTAAAATTTTATATTAACCTGTTGCGTGCATGCTTCCCATTTGGTGGTTTTGTGTTTTCTCCCTAATGGTGAATCGACATTGTTTGCAGTTGACACAATGGATAGTAGTTCCTTCACGTGAGATTTTTTTAAAACTTAAAGATTTTAATGCTTTTTTTAGTGAGAAAATATAACTATGAATTCAGTAACAATTTAAGTAATTTTTTATAAGGTAATATAAATAAAAGTTTCAAGGCACTCAATTTATAAAAAAAATTGTATTAAATTTGAAATCTACTCAAACATTTACTTTTGATTTTGGTAACAAAAATTTAAAAAATAATTTAAGTTTTTTCAACATGTAAAAATATTTAGTAAAAATAAATACTAGGCTAAGATTAAATATTTTTTTTAAAAAAGTTCAGTTCAGGCTTTGGAAAATTCAAGTTATGCCTCCGTGTGTAAAATATGCTGTTCAAAAGATACAAAAAAAAATATATTTTAGCCTGAATTTAATTCACTAAAAATTATAATTTATTTGTACATACATATATTATTCATTAAAAAGAAAATGCAATAATTTTTATAAGGTCATTAATTCATTGCGTGCAAACTTTTTCTGTGATTATTTTGCATGCTTTCTACTGCAGAGTGATTTATGTCTACAGTTAATAGAATGCAGTACGGATATTTTACATGAACTTTTACATTTAACTGATTCAAATGCATTTTTTATGCGTGAGTAAAAGCTAATAATTCAATAGAATGTTAGCTATTCTAATGTGTTACCAGGGATTTATTTGTTTCTACAAATATTTGTCCTCTAAACCATTACTCTTATTTTTACTTTCCAAGGTAATGTTTATTTTCATGCGGTTGTGACAACTTAGCTTAATTTCCATTCGCACTGTGTGATGGGTAAAATATGCTTGCGAGTTTGTATTAAAATATATTTTATAAATACAAATTTAAAT
Organism: Pardosa pseudoannulata; assembly: GCA_032207245.1. Taxonomy (NCBI): domain Eukaryota; kingdom Metazoa; phylum Arthropoda; class Arachnida; order Araneae; family Lycosidae; genus Pardosa; species Pardosa pseudoannulata. The sequence goes on from CM063508.1 coordinate 147,325,891, forward strand.
TTTATTTGTAGAATATAAAGTAAAAATAAATACAATTGGCATTCAACATATATTTGGAAAATTCACCCAAATTTTTTTTAATTTCAATATTATCTTTCTATTTACTCCTCATTTGCTAAGATTATTTTTCAGAATATCTTTAAAAGGATAATAAGATTGATAAAGTAGGCTAAGATTAAGAAATTAGCATTTAATATGCGGGTATACTTCATCGCCAACTTACGAGTGCAGCTGGCGTTTTTTCGTAAATCGAGCGAAAGTTTAGTTATTCAGAAAAATCGCAGTAAATCGAAAACTACATTGTTTTTATGAACGAAACTTTTTGAATATATGATTATTTAACAAAACACATCGATATTTTTACGAAATCACAAAAATAAACGATTTTTGTAATTAAAGTCCGATAATCTGTCAGCGCATATTTTTTCATCACTATATTTGTCACAACGTCTCATTTTATAAATTTTGTATTCAACAATAAAAAAAAACCAAGCTTCAAATTGACAATACACGACTTGTACGCTCTGGAGCTAGGAATTCGATTGGAGGCGTAATAACGCAAAAAAAGACCGAGTAACTCGACAATCATTACTTGTGGAAAGAAAAAATGCAAAGCGTTTTATAGCAACGCAAATATATATATATATATATATATATATATATATATATATATATATATATATATATATATATATATATATATATATATATATATATATATATATATATATATATATATATATATATATATATATATATATATATATATATATATATATATATATATATATATATATATATATATATATATATATATATATATATATATATATATATATATCCTTCCTGGAATCAATCCCATAAAGCTAACTTTAAATCTCCCGGTTTATAACACGGGACTGCCAATGGATATGTTTAAATATAAATAAGTAGATAAAAAATGTAGAATAATGTAGCAAGTCAAATACTGACATGATATTTTTCTTTTTCTTTTTTGGCTCTGATCCCTATTTTGTACTTGAAAATATAGATTGAAGAGAAGAACCAATTATTAATTTCAAAGAATTTTCATACTTATTACAAGATGAAATTTTATATCAATTAAAAAGAGCTTGGCGACAAGTATCTAATTCAAGTGATTTCAAATTAAATAATTCTACTCGAGGTGAATACTTAATGCTAGATAAAGAGTACGAAGTTCCATGCAATATGCGTACAACCAGATAAATATATTTTACAGCAGATTTAAATAAATGCAGATATTTGGTGTAATGTAATTCTTGTAATTCCAGAAATTTATAACAACAGATAAGAATTGAATAGATAAAGATTTTACATCTATAGGACAGAAAGCTTTGGAAAATGTATCGAAAGAAATTTAAGTTGACGACACTACTTTGATTGAGACTTTCAGAGGCTGGAAAAACATTTTAAGGGATGGGAGAGAGGAGGATTTTAAGGAAATATTAAAGTTAAATAATCTTGATATATTACACACACACACACACACACACACACACACACATATATATATATATATATATATATATATATATATATATATATATATCCTTCCTGAAATCAATCCCATAAAGCTAACTTTAAATCTCCCGGTTTATAACTCAGAACTGCCAATATATATGTTTAAATGTAAATAAGTAGATTGACAACTAATAGATGTATTGAAATAAAATTCCTTGTGAATTCAAAATTTTTAATATATACTTTAATTTATGTACTTATATACTGAAAAGATGAATCATCACTGGTCCTGGAAATTTTCTTTCTTATGACAACTTATTTGTTGAGATGGATTTCATACACTTATAAAAAGAAACATATACGCAGAGTATAGAAATAATACATTAATAATCTAGGGTCATTTAAAGAGTCAAATTTTACTAATACTGTACAACAAATTGCTCAAACCCTTTTTAGTCACAGAAATAAATTCAGTCAAGAAAAAAAGTGTAACATTGTGTCAACTACTGTAATAACCAGGAAGCACCATGATAAAGGTATTCTACATATAAACATATATGCAAAATCCTTGAAAGTATTTGAAAAAAAATTACGTGAATATATATACATTACAAGAAAATCACCTGTCATGGTATTATGAATGCAAATTGCTTGTTCCACCGAGAGATTCGGTGATTTAAATAAATTATAATAATTTGTTTATATTTTTGGACCAAATGAAGACGTTTAAAATGTTGCTTGCATTTATTTTCAAAACCAACCCCGCATTAAGCTCAGCCTAATTCCCATTATTAAGTAAGAAGTTAGTCAATTATATAAATAAAATACATAAAATATATTTTTAGTACTGGATATTTTTATATATTATTAGATAGATACATTTTTGGTGGAAAAATCACCATTATCGTTACCAGATCCAAGACAGATCTCAGCTATTAAATTATTAATGTTAATGTTCGTTGTATAAAAAGCAAAATATAATAAATTGTTTAATAATGACTATCTGTTCATGTAAAATCTTCATAAAAACGTAAAAAATAGCCATTTTTAAAAATTTAAAGTATTACTTTGAATGAAATTCTATTATTAAATCTATACTAATAGAATCTATACTAATAGAGTCAATTGATGAAACAGATGAAAATAAAAAAAAATATTTATAAATATATTTTATTTAATGTCTATCTAATATATGTCAAAAGCAGATAAAATTTGTTAATATTTGCATATTTTATTTAATATTTAGTTCTTACCTTGAGTAAAACAATGCAAATAAGCTTCTTATTTTTTCATTTTCAAAAAAGGTAAAACCTTTCGTCCTTTGCATGTGTTTCTAATTGAGCCCGTAATATAAAAGAAAACACAGTAGCTGAATTGAAAGGAAAAAAAAAACGTATGTAAAATAATGTATCAAGTCAAATTTCCCTGACATGATATTTTTCTTTTTCTTTTTTGGTTCTGATCCCTATTTTGTACTGGAAAATATAGACTGAATAGAAGAATCAATGATTAATTTCAAAGAATTTATATCAGTATTACAAGATGCAGTTTTTATATCAATTAAAAAAAATGACGACAAGTATCTAATTCAAGTAGTTTCAAGACAAATACGAAAAATTCAACGTGAGGTGTATATGTAATGGTACAAAAAGAGAACAGAGTTCCATACCATATGCGCATAACTAATTAAATACATTTTGCACTAAATTTAAATAAATACAGATATTTGGGAAATGTTTTTCTTGTAATTATGGAAGTTTATAACAACAGTCTAAGCTATAAGCTTTTTGAGTAGAGACATAATTAAATCAAGCTTAAATGCGAATTTGATAGCATAAGCGTGCAATGGAAAAACTATTTTACTGGGTATGATCAAACACATACTCTCTCTCTCTGTATATATATATATATATATATATATATATATATATATATATATATAATATATATATATATATATATATATATATATACATATATATATACATATATATATATATATATATATATATATATATATATATATATATATATATATATATATATATATATATATATATATATATATATATATATATATATATATATATATATATATATATATATATATATATATTGTAAAGATCCATTACATGACCCGAGTGTAGGGAGAACGGAATTTCACTTTTTGCAGCGGACAACTATGGTTAGAGGTAGGTAGACACGCGTGGTACGAACAAAGCCTTTCGCGTAAAAGGTTTCCTACACAAAAGAGAGGCAGTCGCCTAAGTGAAGGTAAAATAAAAACTGTCAGTACGCCGAAGCCAGTGCGTCTACGTCTTTATGATGTCTACTGCCGTCAAAAGACTCGGATAATAATTATAAATAGAGTGACGTCTGTCCCCAAGTTAACTGTTCCACTAATGGATTTAAGATGGTTGGTCAGTGATCTTAATGAAGAACTTCGGCCATATATGGAAACGCTTCAGCTGATCCAGGCGGGTCGGTTGACCGCAAGATTGTGTCACCCGGGTTATGAAAGGTTCAGTAGGAATCACTCGAGGGGCAGCCTGGACCCCTATATAAAGCGATTGGCTGAGCCAAAAGAAGGTAGTTGGAGGAATTTTTGTTTGGTGTGGAGCTCGAGAAGAGTCAACTTGTCTCTCCGAATTGACGGAGCTTACTTTCGTTCAGAGACCACCATTGTCTCTGCTTTCTTCTAAGAAGTCCACATTCGACTTAGGAATCTCTTTTCCGCTATCTGTGATATTGTTTTTTTATTTCGTGCTTTGAAGTATGTCACTGAGAGTGACACTTGCTATTTATATATTATATATATATATATATATATATATATATATATATATATATATATATATATATATATATATATTATATATATATATATATATATATATATATATATATATATATATATATATATATATATATATATATATATATATATATATATATATAATATGTATATC
>CM063508.1:147332841-147342841 GCA_032207245.1 Pardosa pseudoannulata
GGCCAATTTCGGTAAAATTCTACAAGTAGGTCAGAGGATGCAATGTGAAATAATATGCATATCTTAATTGAAACAAGATGGTATTTATTCTAAATTCTTAAAACAATAATAATTCAAGGTATTCTGAAAACATTTCTGGAGACTGAGCCTACCTATCATGACCGACCAATTCCGGTAAAATTCTACAAGTAGGTCAGAGGATGTAATATGAAATAATATGCGTAGCTTAATTGAAACAAAATGTTATTTATTTTTAATTCTTAAAACAATAAAAATACAAGGTATTCTGAAAACATTTCTGGAGACTGAGTCTACCTATCATGCTTGGCCATTTCCGGTTAAATTCTACAAGTAAGTCTCATGGAGAAATATGAAATAATATACATAGCTTAATTGAAACAAAATGTTATTTATTCTAAATTCTTAAAACAATAAAAATACAAGGTATTCTGAAAACATTTCTGGTGACTGAGCCTAACTATCATGATTGGCCAATTAAAGTAAAATTCTACAAGTAGGTCAGAGGATGTATTATGAAATAATATGCATAGCTTAATTGAGACAAAAATTAGTTATTTTAAATGCTTAATAAGAATACAAGGTATTCTGAGAAAATTTCTGGGGACTTAACACCATTTCTCTATTTCGCCATAATAATTTTAAGAATATATATGAGAATGTAGAAAGTCAAAATGATATTTTAAAGTTTAAACAAAATGCTTTAACCCCTCTTAAAACTAATTACCTTAAAGTTGCATAAAATAATGAAAATAAAAAAAAGAAACTATTATATCCGAAACAAATCAGTTTTTAGGGCAATCCCTCCATAGTGTCAATTTATTTGAATTGATATTCAGAAACGGCAATAAAAAATACGTAAAGACGGTACAGAACTAATAATCAAAATTTTAAAAAGATTAATTTTGGAGCATTCTTGATAGTTACCTATATCAGAAAATGAATGATTACTCAAAAGTAGTTCTGTTAATGCTAAGATAACTCAAGGATGAATCTGCAGTTTTCACCCAAAAGGTTTTACACTAAACAGGATAGTTTGAACTTGGCACATAGTTTGAAACTTCCTATATTTCTTAGAACTCATCATATCCGTTAACAGATGAACCTTCCTTCCAGGATACATATATATAGTCCTATTTCCTGTTGGAAAATGGAAACCTGTAATGCCTAGTTGGTTTTCAAAGAAATATATCAGTTTTACAGTTTTCTACTGTAAAGCATTCAAAATGCTTAAACCGTTTTCTCCCTTAAGGAATGAAGGTGTCTATCATATGCTAATACGATTCTCTAAACTAAAATTTTGTATATAGATCAACGCGAAATTGACATCAAGATAATATATCTTGTTACACATTTACATTACTTCCGTCAATTTGAAAGTTTTCATTTTAGGAACTCTATTTCAATAAATTTGATAATGATAAATGAAATTAAAAATTAATTGATAATTTGTCTTCATAAGGAGATCTAAAATAGTTTTATATTTTTTATGGTAGTAGTGTCATTTGATAGAAAAAGCTGAACATTGTACTTTTCTGTGGCTTTCGAATTTTATATTTTGATTATTTTGGAAGAAGGAATGAAATATTCAATCAGAGCTAGACTGGTGTTATTGCTTTTCTTTAGAATAATTTAAAATAGTTGTAAAACAATTTTAAATTTTGTATGGTAGAACTATCATTATGAAAGAAAAAGCTGAACATTGTACTTTCTGTAATTTCTGATTTTATATTTTGATTATTATGGAAGAAGAAATGAAAAATTCACTCAGAGCTGGAGTTACATTATTTATTTTCGTGAGCGTAATTTAGTAAAAAAATATATAATTCTTATATTTTTGTTTTGTAATTTACATTTCCCATTTCATCGTTACGTTAATTCTTTTCGTTAGCATAATTTAGTAAAAAAAATATAAGTTTTATATTTTTGATTTATATTTTACTTTCCATATTTCATAGAAATATGAATATAATTAAAGAAATATTCTCTTTATTGATATAATTGTTGAATGTTTTTAATAAAAATGCAGTTTTCTCATAAAGGTGTATTATCGATTTGGTTTCCAAAGCTAAGACATATTTCTTTTGTAAACTCTAAACTAAAATTCTATAATACTTCAATGCAAAACTAAATTCAAAATAATATATCTTGTTAAACTACTACAGTACGGTTATCAATTTGAAAATTTTCATCTTAGGAATTCTATTTCAATAAATTTAATAATGATAAATAAAAACTAAAAATTAATTGATAATTTACGTTTATGAAGACATCTAAAATAGTTTTATATTTTGTATGGTGTTCTACCATACAAAATATAAAACTATTTTAAACTATTTTTCTCATATTTTGAAAATTTTCACTATAGAAAATCTATTTCAATAAATTTAATAATGATAAATAAAACTAAAAATTAATTGATAATTTTCATTTATGAAGACATCTAAAATTGCTTTGTATTTTGTATGGTAGAACTATCATTATGATAGATAAAACTAAACATTGTACTTTTTTGTAATTTCTAATTTTATATTTTGATTATTTTGGAAGAAGGAATGAAAAATTCAATCAGAGCTAGACTGATGTTATTTCTTTTCGTTAGCATATTTAAAAATGGTTCTAAAGAGTTTTACATTTTGTAAGGTAGAACTATCATTATGAAAGAAAAAGCTGAACATTGTATTTTTCTGTAATTTTGAATTTTATATTTTTTTTATTATTTTTGAAGAAGGAATGAAAAATTCACTCAGAGATGGAGTTACGTTATTTCTTTTCGTTAGCATAATTTAGTAAATAAATATATAAGTTTTATATTTTTGATTTATATTTTATATTCCATTTATAATTTGAAATATGAATATAATTTGAAATGAAAATTTATTGCTTTTTTTGATATAATTGCTTGAATATTTTTAATAAAAATGAAAGAGAAATGTATTGTATTTGGTTTTGGAAAAGAATGAAAAATTCACTTTGTACTGAACTTTTCGTTAGCATAATATAGTAAAAAATATATAAGAGATAATATATCTTGTTAAACTACTACAGTACTCTTATGAATTTGAAATTTTTCATTTTATATTTTCTATTTCCACAAATTTCATAATGAAAAATGAAACTAAAAATGAAAATCTAATTTCTCATTTTAAGGAGATCTAAAATAATAATATTGGGTAGATTATTATGATAGAACAAAGGTAAAAATTGTATTTTTTGAATTTAGATTTTTTATTTTCGATTATTTCATGGAATAAAACAAAAATTCAATCAGTGCTAATTGTTTTCTTTTCATTTTTAAAATAGTTTTACATTTTTTTATTAGAACTATCATTATGAAAGAAAAGTGAACATTGTACTTTCTGTAATTTCGGATTTTATATTTTTGATTATTTTGAGAAAATGAAAAATTCACTTATGGAGTTACGTTTTTCTTTTCGTTACAATAATTTAGTAAAAAAAAAAAATTATATAATTTGTAATATTTTTTGTTTATATTTTGTATTAAATTTCATAAATGATGAAACTGAGAAATATTTCTTTAATTGATTTTATATTTGAATGTTTTTGAATAAAAAAATTTCAGTTGCTCATTACGTGTATTCTTTTGGTTCGCAAAGTAAAATTATTTTTTTTGTATTTATATTTATACATATAATGAAAAAATATTAATATTTCTTGAAATATAATCTTTATCAATTTTGAAATTAAAATTTTCTCATAAAGGTGTAATGATTGATTAATTAAGATATTTATTTTTGTAAACTCTAAAAATTCTATAATTTTCATGCAAAACTATCAAAATAAAAAACTTTAATAAAGTTTTTTGAAAATTTTCATTTTATTCTATTTCATTTTAATAAAAAAAAAAAACTAAATTAATTGAATCTTTTTTGTAATTAAAAGTCTAAAATAGTTTTATATTTTGTATGGTAGAACTATCATTATGATAGAAAAAGGTGAACATTGTACTTTCTGTAATTTCAGATTTTATATTTTGATTATTTTGGAAGAAGAAAAGAAAAATTCACTCAGAGCTGAAGTTACATTACTTATTTTTGTGAGCGTAATTTAGTAAAAAAATATATAAATCTTATATTTTTGTTTTGTATTTTACATTCCACATTTCATCGAAATATGAATATATTTAAAGAAATATTCTCTTTATTGATATAAATGTTGAATGTTCTTAATAAAAATGCAGTTGTCTCATTAAGGTGTATTGTTTATTTGGTTCGCAAAACTAAGAGATATTTTCTTTTGTACACTCTGAAATAAAATTCTATACATACTTCAGTGTAAAATTGAGTTCGAGATACTATATCTTGTTAAACCTCTCCACTGTTATCAGTTTGTAAATTTTCCTTTTAGAAACTCTATTTCAGTACTTTTAACAATGATAAATAAAACTAAAAATTAATTGATAATTTGTCTTTATAAGGAAATCTAAAATAGTTTTACATTTTTTATGTTAGTAGTATTATGATAGAAAAAGCTAAACATTGTACTTTTCTGTAATTTCGAATTTTATATTTTGATTATTTTGGTAAAAAGGAACGAAAAATTCAATCAGAGCTAGATTTGTTATTCTTTTTTAGCATAATTTAAAAATTGTATTTTTTTTTGTATGTAGAACTATCATTATGAAAGAAAAGCTGAACATTGTATTTTTTCTGTAATTTCGTTATATATTATTTAAAATGAAAAATTCACTCAAATTGTTATGTTATTTCTTTTCGTTAGCATAATTTAGTAAAAAAATATATAAGTTTTATATTTTTGATTTATATTTTACATTCCACATTTCATAGAAGTATGAATATAATTAAAGAAATATTCCCTTTATTGATATAATTGTTGAATGTTTTTAATAAAAATTCAGTTGTCTCATAAAGATGTATTGCTGATTTGGTTCGCAAAGCTAAGAGATATTTCTTTTGTAAACTCTAAACTAAAATTCTATACATACTTCAATGCAAAACTGAGTTCGAATTAAAATATCTTATTAAACTACTACAGTACTGATATCAATTTGAAAATTTTCATTTTAGGATTTCCATTTCAATAAATTTGATAATGATAAATTAATTGCTAATTTTCCTTTGTAATGAGGTCTAAAATTGCTTTATATTTTGTATGGTAGAACTATCATTATGAAAGAGAAATCTCAATTTTGTATTTTTCTGTAATTTCGGATTTTATATTTTGATTGTTTTAGAAAAAGAAATGAAAAATTCACTCATGATGATGATATTATTGTTTCATTTAGTAAAAAATATAAATTTATAATTTTGTTTTTTTATTTTACATTAATTTTAAATATAATAATTAAAGATTCTCTTTATTGTAAATTTTAATTATAAAATTTCATTTGAAATGATCTAATAAAATATTTCTTTTGATCTAAAAAATTTATCATATATAAAAGATAACTATATCTTGTTAAAAATTATTTATCATTTGAAATTTTCCTTTTTATTATTCGAATAACATGATAAATAAAACTAAAAAAGCTAATTTTCTTTTAATGGATCTATGTTTTATCTTTTTTTATTATTATAAAAAACATTGTATTTTCTATATTTTATTTTTATTTTGATATTAAAAATAAAAATTCATAAGATAGTTTTTTATTTCTTTACTTTTACATATTAATAAAAAAAATTTAGTTTATTTTTTATTTAATATTTTTTTAACTAAAGAAATTAAAGAAATTATTGATATAATTATTGAATGTTTTTAATAAAAATGCAGTTGTCTCATAAAAGTGTATTGTTGATTTGGTTCGCAAAGCTAAGTGATATTTTCTTTTGTAAACTCTCAACTAAAATTTTATGCATACTTCAATGCAATACTTCAATGAGTTCGAGATAATATATCTTGTTAAACTACTACAGTACTGTTATCAATTTGAAAATTTTCACTTTAGGATTTCTATTTCAATAAATTTGATAATGATAAATTTATTGCTAATTTTCCTTTGTAATGAGGTCTAAAATTGCTTTATATTTTGTATGGTAGAACTATCATTATGAAAGAGAAAGCTGAATATTATATTTTTTCTGTAATTTCGGATTTTATATTTTGGTTGTTTTGGAAAAAGACACTCAGAGCTGGACTAATGCTATTTCTTTTCGTTAGCATAATTTAGTAAAAAAATATAAAAGATTTAATGTATCTTCTTAAACTACTACAGTACTCTTATCAATTTGAAATTTTTCATTTTATATTTTCTATTTCCAAAATTTTCATAATAACAAATGAAACTAAAGATGAAAAGCTAATTTCCCTTTGTAAGGCGATCTAAAATAATTATTTGCGCAGTATGGTTGGATTATTATTTTGAACAAGAGAACTAAAAATTGTTATTCTCTGCAGTTCCATATTTTTTAATTTGATAATTTTGGAAGAAAAAAAGGAAATTCAATCAGAGATGGACATATGTTATATCTTTACTTTTACACGATTTTGCTATAAAACATAATCTCTATTTCTTATTCACACTAAGTAACCCACATTTTATAAAAACATGAAGATAATTAAATAGTTTCTTTCTTTTATGATAATATTGATTTTTACAAAAACTAAAACTTTTAAAAATTGTATCAAACTTGAATGCTCCTAAAATGTTATGTACTAGCAAATACGGGATGGTTTTCAGTATGAAAGCTGTTAAGGTACACAAAAACATAACTATGTGGCGAAAATAATTGTAGATCAACAGAACATTTTAAATGGCTAGTCTTTAAAAATATTCTCAAGACATCTCAGACTAATGAAGGCTATGAAACTCACAATAAGTTTTATATTTTGTTAATGGTATTATTATCTATAAATATTAATTTAGGATTTTGCCATAAAAGTTATCTACATTCTTTCCCAGATAACCTTGCTTACTATACGTGTAGAAATTAGGAAACGAACATTTAATAGGTACTTCGTTTTCCACTGATAGATGATTGTAAGAAAGCACAGCATAAGTGGCATTATATGATACTTTAATTAAATTCTCTATATAACAAACACCGATTGTATATTGTAATCTAAAAATTTTGTTCTTTTTTATATACAAACGTTAGACAATTGATTCATGAGCACGTTGAATGGAATATATTAATTATACATACCCCTTGAAGCAACACTATAATAAAGGAAAATATATTACACTCGTACCATTTTTATAGATTAACTATTAGTTAAATTATAATAGAATAAGTTGGAGAATATAATTTGCAGTTAAATGAAGAATAGATTAATTTCATTTGGTTATTTATATCTTATGTTAGCCACTATCTAAATATATATATTATATATTTTTTAAATTTAAATAACTCGGGAGCATTCACCTAATAAGCATTCACCTATACAATCACGGGTTTTGAAGGCCAATTTATTACTATGAAAGATGTGTCTAAAACAAGTAACTTTTAATTTTATGATTAGTTATTTATTAAAATCTTTAATGTATTTTGAATTAAAACTCTTTTCAATATAAGCTACCTGAATGTACTAATATTGCCCATAAATATTTTTTAAATTTACCTATCAAAAATTCTAACTCCTTGTTTCAATTTGAAAATTATTGCCTTTATTGTTTTGCTATTAAATCCCTTCATTGTTTTGCCCGTACACCGTACGGGCACAGCTTTTGGGCCTTTACTGATTTGCCCGTACGGCGTAAGGGCAATTTGATTTCTATTTCACGTGCACTTTTTCGGTCGTATTTTTTCCAATTTTAGTAACAAATTATTCGTATAGATTCGTGTAGATGTCCAGTAAATGATAGTTTGCAGTTTATTGTATTTTCTACTCTGGTGCAAAAGCGAGGGTTTTTTCCCATGTTTTGTATCAGAAGACGAATTGTTATCTTTCAGTATATAGCTTTTTGGTTATATTTTACTAACCGCCTGATAATTTTATTGATGTAAGAGTTGAATAATACATTTTTGCTTTTAAATAATGGATAATTCAGAGAGTATGGAGCTAATTTCTTGTGATTCGAACTGTGACTTGGAATCAGAAACTGAATTATCTGTAAATGTAGTAGCGGAAGTTTACTAGATGACCTAGATAGTAGTGACTCTGATAGTAGTACAGATGGAATCAGTCAAGCAAGACAATTTTTTAAAATTAAGTGTGATAATCCTTCGGATCCGCCTCCTAGATTTGCTTTCGCTGGAATTCCAAAAATTAACTTGAATATCGATGAGACTAAAGGTAAACTTCAGTTCTATGATGCTTTCATAGAAAGAAAAAAGTTGTAATAAATGCTTAAAATTTTTAGAAATGTTAATTTTTATAACATATCTTTAATATAAAATGTAAAATGAACAATAAAATGCAATAAAAAATGGGACAACTTTTTGACTAAATTCTGGAAAAAAATGAAACTGTTAAAGGGTTAAAAACTTTTTTATAATGGAAAATAAGTAATAGGAAAAATGCTGATTTTGCCCCGTAATGTTTTAATAAGATATATATGTTAAGAATTGCAAAATAATTATTAAATTATTTTGACTATGTTAAGGACAATCTATTCCATGTTATTATGTATTTTATTATTTCCAAGAATTTTTCAAATGCAGTACACAGAAAAAGGTTAATATGTATATAAAAGACATGTCTCCCTACGCCATACTCGAGTTGTTTAAGCTTTACAGTTGAAATGTTTGCCTAACAAGCAGGTGTGCTATTAAACTAATTGAGAGTATACAACGGATATTTTACTGAGGTAGAGTGAAAGTTTGCTGACCCAGTCAGATAACTATGTTCTTAGAATGAGAGAAATCTTCCCTTCCTCCGACCTAATTGCATTCATTTTCGGTACTTCATACTGTCACTGTGAAGCTTTGAAATAAATTTTAGTATATCTTTATTATATACTATTCTTTAGAATCATTATTTAATAATTACAATGTTTAATGTTTTAAACTTCTATATCTAGTGTCACATATAAAATTAAATTACTTTAAAAACTTCACCTAGTCGACTCAAACACGTCTGTACGGATAAAAATTACATCTTAATCTTCTCACTATATGTCCGAATAATCATAATTATATATTTATATGAGTAAATAATTTCGCGAGATTTGCAGATCTATTTAAAAATGATATTGTCTAAAAAATATTGTCATGTGTGTTAATGAGAGGCCGACATAGCGTCAAGCCCGGCCGTGAGTCTAGTGGTTTTTGAAAAAAAAAACTTACTCTTCCTGCTGAATTTTGTTTATTAAATGTTAAATAAAGATTTAAATGGCAATATATATATAAAATGGTTTTAGGGCTATGATGCCAAATTAACCACGCTAGGTCGAAGATTTAACAAACATGGCGCCTTGATGAGAAAAAAAAAATGGTGCTCGAACTCTTGCAGAAGATCTAAAAATCCAAGCTCCTTCTCCTTTGCTCTCTCTCCGAGGGGGCCTGCAGATCTCTCTAAACAAAGTTCGTTGGGGAGCGTTGCTGGGCCGAAGCAGGCTACTCCGAGGTTAGCAACCCCTCTTGACCAATAGGGTCGAAGGAGGGTCACTCCGCTTTCACCTCTAGGTTGGTTTCGCTCTTGCTTTGTCCAGCTGTAACTCTTTGTTACAATGTGCACAAGTAAATCATTATATTTTTGATTATTAATTTCAAAGGAATCTTTGAAATAGTGTTATGCAGTTTAAATATCAATGGTGTAATGTATGTAAGTTTTAAAAAGCATGACTGTCCTATTTGTAAACTTTGTATCAGGCATAAGTTTTTCATCACTTCTAGAATAAAACTTGTTGTTGATAATAAAATAATCTTAAATCCCTGTTACTTTAAACAAAAAATATTTTCAAGTGATATGCTTATATTTTAAATAAATCTATTTCAAAATAATTATATGGTCTAGCAAAAATTCAGATTTATCTCTAGTTTTAATACTGTTCTTTGCAGTACGATGCCGAAAAGTTGAGCTCTGCTCTTCTATACCGGATTTCGCGTGTTCGAATCTCGTT
>CM063508.1:147347841-147365341 GCA_032207245.1 Pardosa pseudoannulata
AATAACACTTTTGTAGTTTGGTTTATGTTTAACATCTGAAGTTCATTCACCTATGAACACCTATAAAATATAATTATTTTTTTATAATTTAAATAAAAGAAAAAAAAAATTGGTAAGAAAACTAAAATTATAAAAATAAATTGAAAAAAGAAAATACTAAAATGAAAATGAATAACTAAAAATAGATCATTATAAATATAGAATTTTGAAGTTGTTTTGTTTTTAAATGAAAATGTATTAAAAAAATTTAGGTAATTTAACTTAATTTGAAGGTTAATAATATTGAAATAAAATTTACAGAACGTTATAAGGTTGCAGACATAAATAAAATTTATATAAGAAAATGCTTTAGGAATATAAAATCTAGATATTATCAAACAAAAAATTTAATTATAAAGAGGAGAGATAGTTAAAAAGGTAAAGAGTACCTCTTAGACAAATCTTAATAAAGTTAGCTTAGTTTAACTAGAAATAAAAAACTGATCAAATAATTATGAATTTTATGTATTTGCAGGAATTTGGTGCAGAAATAAAATTATTTTTTATGTATTTAATGGAAATAATTATTAAATCTGAAAGAAAAAGTATTAAATAGACTTTACAAAAAATGAGGTAAAAAAAGAGAAATAAAAACCTGAAAATAAATGACGAAATCTGAATAAAGCAATAGCTGTAGATTAACTAAAAAAATGGAAACCTAAAAAACTAAAACAACAAGATAATTCTATGAAGTTCTCTTAGATAAATTGACAGAAGCTTTTTAAGCTTCAGTCAAGAGTAGAACATTTTTTATTTCTCCTTGTAACTCCTTTTAATGGGAAAATAAATTATTTAGATGAATCTTCATAATGCATACAACATATTCCAGGAATAGAGTTTTTACAAAAAATGAGATAAAAAAACTAGGAAAATAAACCTGAAACTGAGAATTACAAAGCTTTTAAGAAAAAATTAGCTGTAGTCCAACTGGAAAACCTTATTAAACTGAAACCAACTGGTTCAGAATTATATCGGGTTTCTCTGAAAAGGTTGGCAGGAAAAGTTCACATGGTGTCCAAACCTAAAATGATTACCATGGAAAATTTTTCATATTTCTTATATGACTAAAGTATATCAAGGAAAATAATATGGAATTCTCGAAAAATAAAAGGATGGGTATGTTATAATGAATCTATTCCTTCATGTAGGTAATAAAAATAGGGGAAATATTAAAACAATATATCACACAATATGTAAAATGAATTTAAAAAAAATTCTCTCAGAATATATTTAGAATTTAATTTTCTGTATTTTATGCATAACAGTGCTTTGTAAAATAAGATTTTATTTAATTTGTAATCCATCCCGAATTTGCAATACTAAAAGCAAGGTGGCATTTTGTACTGTTCTCCTGTATCAAATTTCTTGGCTACTTGGCTACTTTAATTGTATTTAAACTTTGAAATTTAGTAATTTGAGGAAAGAAACCGAGAAAAGCAAAAGTTAATTAACAAATTAAATGACAAAACAGTGTACTTATTTTTTAAACATTGCATTGCATAAAACAAAAGAAATGAAAATTCATTTCCTAATCAGTATTCTTTAAGCTATGTGTCATATTTTAAATCAAATATTTTCAGTTCGTCCAAAAATAATGTGGTATCACTGAAACTAAAAGACTGAAATAAGCAGGGATTGAAGTAGTTTCGTTTATACGGTTTTTCATTAACTAAAAAAAAAATGTTCACCCTGGTGTTTCATCATTCTACATTTTAGGTTTGTGCATAGATGAACAATGTAAATCAATATAATCAGAATTAGAAACTCAGCTTTATTTATGTAGTTTTTGTAAGAATCATCTTGTTTTCGAAAATTTTTGCCTTTTTTCAATTATGTACGTATTGAAATGAGATCTGAATAATAAAACATTAATATAATTTATGATCTACAAGAAAATTTATCTTTGTAAAAAACAGTTTGAGAATCATAACAATTCTTGTGGTCTCTCAAACAGAAGCAATAATTTGTTTAATTTTTGTCTTTTCATTCTCAAAGTGTTAAAAATAACCATTCTTTTAGTTTTTCGAATGCGAATTCTTAAACAAATAAGAACGAACATCACTGTAGGCCGAATTAGAAGCTGAATTATACTAGAATAAGAGCATCTAAATAGATACCATTCACAATTAAGAAGATATCTCCAGGAAAATTTATCTATGAAAAAAAAAGTTTGAGAACCATAATCATATAATATTCCAAGATATTTATTGCTTAATCAAAGCATTATTTATACATTTTACATTACAGCAATCGGAGCGAAATAATAATTAATTTAACCTAAATGTGTGTAAGCAAATAGGGTGCTAAATTTAACAATTTATTTTGTCTCTTAAACTGAAGCAATAATTTGTTTTTTTTTTATGTCTGTTCATTCTTAATATGTTAAAAATAACCATTCTTTTAGTTTTTCCAATGCGAATTCTTAAACGAATAAGAATGAACATCACTGTAGGCCGAATTAGATGCTGAATCATACTAGAATAAAAGCATCTAAATAGATACCATTTACAATTAAGAAGATGTCTCTAGGAAAATCTATCTATGAAAAGAAGTTTGAGAACCATAATGAGAATATTCCAAGAAATTTATTGATTAATCAAAGTATTATTTATCAATTTTACATTACAGTAATCAGATGCAAATAATAATTAATTTAACCTAAACGTGTGTAAGCAGTTAAGGTGCTAAATTTAACAATTCTTTTGGTCTCTCAAACTGAAGCAATAATTTGTTTAAATTTTGTCTTTTTATTCTCAAAGTGTTAAAAATAACCATCCTTTTAGTTTTTCGAATGTGAATTCTTAAACAAATAAGAACGATCATCACTGTAGGCCAAATTAGAAACTGAATTATACTGGAATAAAAGCATCTAAATAGATACCATTTACAATTAAGAAGATGTCTCCAGGAAAATTTATCTATGAAAAAAAAGTTTGAGAACCATAATCATACAATATTACAAGACATTTATTGCTTAATCAAATCATTAGTTTTACATTTTACATTACATCAATCAGAGCGAAATAATAATTAATTTAACCTAAATGTGTAAGCAAAATTTAACAATTCTTTTTGTCTCTCAAACTGAAGCAATAATTTGTTTCTTTTTTATGTCTGTTCATTCTTAAAGTGTTAAAAATAACCATTCTTTTAGTTTTTCCAATGCGAATTCTTAAGCAAATAAGAACGAACATCACTGTAGGCCGAATTATAAGCTGAATTATACTGGAATAAAAGCATCTAAATAGATACCATTTACAATTAAAAAGATGTCTCCAGGAAAATTTATATTTGAAAAAAAGTGTTTGAGAACCATAATGAGAAAATTCCAAGACATTTATTGGTTAATCAAAATATTATTTGTCCATTTTACATCCCAGCAATCAAGCGAAATAATAATTAATTTAACCTAAATGTGTGTATATACTTCAGCGGCTAAATTTAACAATTATTTTTGTTTCTCCAACCCATATTCTTTAATTTAAAATAAATGTAAATATGGCCAGGAGAGAAGTTCATTACTCCTGAGATTAATTCTTCTTGGTGCTATTAATGGCTCAGTGTCTAAATAATGATGGATTAGTAACTAAGCCATTTATAACAAATCGTAATTATGTTTAAGCTTTTATTTTGAAGCATGAGAACTTATTAATTCAACTATTGATATAGATAATTTTTTAATTCTCAATCCTTAATACTGATATTGTTTATCCATTGTTCACTAACTATTCTTATGAAGAACTATTAATAAAGTCAATGATTCCCTACACATGTAAAAGATAATAATGTGATCTATCAATATATCTTAGTGTTTTAATCTATGAAGAAATGTCTGAAAGAAATAATGGCAGTGTATGAACAGTAAAAAACTACTATGTTCCACTTTTGTTTAAGTGTTGAAGACTGTGTATTATCAGTACTCACATCAGCAATCGGCAACTAAATCTTTTTATCATCGTGATAAGGCAAAAGAAAAAGTAGAAGCATATGTCACTGTGCAAATCTTTATAATAATAACTGTCTTACATAAAATATACTGGGCAATGGATGTAAAATCTGGTTAATGCTGGAAATTTAAGAACAAGTAAAGGGGAACAATGACATACATTAGAAACTTTTCAAGCTTATCTGATGAAGAGCTTAAGCTTGGAAACATGGTATTAATCTGTCATTTGTTAAGAACAGACAATGTTACAAGACTGAAGGTATAATCTCTTCAAAATTCCCAGGACCTTATATTCATGATTATGTATATCTTTAAACCTCTTGTAAACAAGATGAGTGGTATATAAAAATTAAACTTTGTATGGATGAATAATTGCTGTGTACTATTAAATAATACTCCTTATACATTGCTTTAAATAATAGTTGAATTTCCTAGGTATGCAAATGACACACTTCAAAATTATTTTGAATTTGTGCCAATTTTCAAATTTTTACTAGAGTGATAGCTTTAATAGCTGTTAATAAACTCATCGTTATTGGAGATTGATTAATTTTCATTTGAAATATAATTTAATTTTGTCCTATTTTGGCATGCAGATAAACACATTAAATATAAAATATTTAGATATTAAAAATTAAGATGAATTAATATAAAGGAATCCAATATATTGGATAATAAGTAATTAAGTTTTATTTATAAATTCAATTTAAACCAAAGGCTTCCTTGCATAGATTTATTGCTAAATAACTGCAATTCATTAGAAACGTTCGGGTTCCATATTACATATATGTGGACGTATAACACAGATCTAGTGATTTATACTATTTAAAAAATTTGAAAATGTATAAATCTAAGATAAGTAAACACAACTAGTCTGATCATTTTTTTTATATAAATCACAGAAAAAGACGTAATTCCCTTGCTAAATATATATCTGCAGAAAATATAGATATAAAACTTTCCATATTAAGGTATTCTAAAATATGAGTTTACAGTTTCTGATTCGTTTGTATGGGATGTATTCGTTTAAAAGTCCTTTAAAAATATTTTATCAGGTAAAAATATAGTAATTGAACTGAAACCCAGTAAAATAGTTTATTTGTACAAGTGTAAAAGCATAGCATTCGTTCTAGAAAAAGGAATTGGAAACATTAAAATCTTGATAATCAGTTACAAGCCGAAAATCACTAAGCTGAAATCACAAGCCGAATATCCTTAATGAGGTTAAACTCTATAACTATTTTTAAACGATTTAAGGCGAATTAAACCAAGACTACCAAATGACAGCAGTGACCTTGAACTAAAATATCAAATACTTAATCCATATACTTAACATACGGTCATAAGGTAAGCGAATAACTTTAGAGAAGTAAAATCAAATGAATCCTCTCTAACTGACAAAAACTTTAGTGGAAAATTATAAAGAACCTCTAGAGAAAAGAATTCATAAGTGTATGCAAGGTCCAATAAAGGTAAATCGAAATTTCTAATCTATGAAGGACGATCGAAAATTCAGTTATACATGCATGTTTTTTATTAAAAAGTGACAGTGAATGCGAGGCAATTTTGAATGATCATGCTGTGTAATCATTATTTTTAAACGATTTAAGGCTAATTAACCAAGATGGAACCAAAATGATAGCAATGAACTTGAACTAAAATAACGAATACTTAATCCGAATACTTAAAATAAGGTCATCAACCAAGCGAATAACTTTAGAGAAATAATATCAAATGAATCCTCTCTAACTGACAAAAACCTTAGTGGAAAATTATAAAGAACATCTAGAGAAAAGGATTCATAACTGTATGCAACCTCCAATAAAGGTAAGTGGAAATCTCTAATCTATGAAGGACGATCGAAAATTCAGTTATAGATGCATGTTTTTTATTAAGAAGTGACAGTGAATGCGAGGCAGTTTTGTATGATCAAGCTGTGTAATCATTATTAAATAACTATCAATATCAGTAATTTTAATTAAAAACTCATCGAATTCCTGATATTCCGGTTTTATTCATGTTTCAACTACTAGATGAAATTAATTTTTTTTCCTTTTTATGACACACATGCTTAAGATGATCTAGATTGATTCAAAAAATTTAAAAATCTGAATTAATACAATTTTGGCAATTGGCAAAAATAAGAATCTTATGGATTCTTTGCAAGTATTATTCACAAATCAATTAATACCAGCATATAAATTGATCAAATTGCAATTGTAATAAAACTTAAATGTTAAGGAAAATCTCTGCTTTGAGGATTTTCCTTTGTTATTTTTCAGTTTTAAATAAGGAGCTTATATTGCTATCGGCTAAGTAAACACGAACGATTTTGATTTTTCTATATGATATTTTTATAAAACCGCTAATTTCTATATTTCAAAATGAATCTTTCACTACAGATAATTTGTTTAAGCGTAATGAAGAGCTGCAGATCGCAAAACACCTTTTATTAAAGACACCGAAATAATAACGATAATAATAATACTGATAATAATGATAATGCAAAAATACTAGGTACATTGGGCTTTTATAGTTTTATAAAGATCCTGAGCCCAGCCAATCAAATTACAGGCACAAGACAAAACTAATTAAACACAACCAATGAAAACACAAAAAGATCAACTCAAAAAAACCGCGTGCTTCCGAGAAAGCTATTACTTAAATTACAATAAACAGCCCAGACACCTAGTCGCCAAGTATAAGTGTTATTATATATTTTAACATTATTAAAACATAATTACATATCTTTCAATTATTTTTCTCAGTTTTTATATTATGTCACAAGTTCTTTTGTTTAAGCCAGTGCAGCCTCTAATTAATTGCATTAAAATGATTAAAAATGATATAATCAATTTAAATCCAATAATGAGTAATGCACAATCAATTTAATAGGGAAATTAACACTGAAACACTTAATTTTAATTTTTAAAACAGAAGTATAAACAACAAAAAGAATAATTTTGAAAGAAAATGAACCTAATCAAATATTTTATCTGTATATTATAAAATATGTTCGAATTGAAAGTTTGCAAAGTATTTTCTGAATTTCTTTTTGGTCTTCCTAAATTCCCCGCTACAAAAATTTTACTTTACAAATGTCTAATAACATCAGTTTTAACTTATGCATATGATAAGCAGCCCAAACACCTAGTCACCAAGTATAAGTGTTATTATATATTTTAACAGTATTAAAACATAATTACATATCTTTCAATTATTTTTCTCAGTTTTTATATTATGTCAACAATTTCTTTTGTTTAAGCCAGTACAGCCTTTAATTAATTGCATGCGAACCTAAAAAGTAAAATAGGATAAATGTGGTCAATTATTAAATTTTCAGCTAACTTTTGTATATTATTGATATCAAAATATTAATCAATTAAACTGAAGAAGAACAGGATGATAGAAAAGTGAGGAGAAATAATGAAATAAGAGTAAATGCTTAACAAAATAAACAACACTTATTTTAAAATAAACATTTATACATTATAAACTTGCAAATATATATTAAAACAAAGCATTTATTTAAACGAGTTTAAATTTATGTAATAGATTTATTTATTTTATACCTGGTTAAATTTATTCTTCAAAGTATACGCATTAAAAAGGATACATAATATATGAAAGTACGTGATAAAAGATACACCAAGTCTATTAAGAGGATAAAACATCTTGATAAATCCGGCGATATTACTCCCCAAATTTATTCTTGTTTCGATCTATTTACGCTTGATAAGCCCAATTCGAATCGTCTTTCTTGGAGCGTAAACTGAACTTGACAGTTCACAAACAAAGATTTTTAAAAACAAATATCGGGAGATTCCCTATCGCTTTTTAAATTTCATCGCAGTGTTAAATAAGATAAAAGTTTGCTCTCATCGTTTCCTTCATATACACATCCTGTCTTGCATCTGGGCTTTCATTTTCTGAAGCACATGTTATTAAGGAATATTATAAACTTGGAAGCTTAATTTAGTTCGTCTGTGTTCCGAAGATTTAGGAATGATGCTTTTTAGATTAACACATATATAACTAGGTATCGGTATTAAAAAACAGCCGAGAGGATGGAAATGTTTTTGAAAAGTGTTGAATCTTAGAATTTAGAAAAGATATTTACGGTATTTACCCATATGTCAAGTTTTATATTAAGTTAGATTTAATGAAAATCTATATTTCTATTTTACATTCTAATTTGATACATGCAATATATTCATCATTGAAAACAATAGATATTTTGTTATTTTTAATTTTATATTTTCAAATGATTAATTTAAAATATTAAATTAACAATAGCTAAATTTAGAAATTGACACAATAACAATATCTGTAAATAAATAAATAGATAAATAGTTATTTATTATTTTTTCAAAATTTTCATAAATGATAAAATTATTTCCTTTTTTTATAGTACAGTGTTATATAAACTGAATTCTAAATACTAGCACAAGATACATAAAAAGAAAATTAGCTAGTTATAATAAATATTCGAAAAAAATTTAATTACTTACATTATTGATTAAAATTTATTATCTAAACAAAAGTTTTAATAATTGCATCAAATGATTTTGTTATTAGATTTAATTCAGAATACCCAGACGTTGTAGACATATCTATGACTAAATAAAAATAAATAAATGTAAAAGTAATGAAATAAAATTATTAATAAAGAAAGAAAAGATTTTGGTTATAGAATCTTTCAGAATACCCTGATGTTTCTCATATGGATAAAACTAAATAAAAAGAAATCAACTAAACAAAATATTTTGGTTCTACACTGTTTTAGAATACCCAGATGTGTCTGATATGGATAGAACAAAAAAAAATTAAATGAAAGATTTTTCAACTAAATAAAAGATTTTGGTTGTAGACTCTTTCAGAATACCCAGACGTTTATTACGTAGTTATAATTGCAATGATACCATTTCGAGCTACGTATTTAAGCAAAAAAAAATGTTTCTCAACACTTGAGACACTAGAAAGAAAATAGAAAACAAAAAAAAATCATAATAAAAATAAAGTGCAAAACGTGAGAGATTATCCCGGTCACTAAACATAATGCAAGGTCATGTGACACCTGAGAAGTAGTTAATGTTACTAATGAATAATTTATATGAAATTATGCGTAAAACATTTTAGTACAAAAAGTTCAGTATTTTTTTTCATTTGATTTTACATGTCGTAACTATAATAATTTAATTTAAATATGTTTTTAAGATATAATTTTCTAAGAACAAGATGGAGTTCCCAGACAAAAACCATATAATTCTATCAGTGTTATGAAGGAGAAAAAGTTTGAAGATCACAGATTTAAAACATTCAGCCTTATTCTATGCAATACAGCAAATAGTTGAGTCTCAGTTGTGAGTCAAGCTCTTTAACCGATTGAGTCCCAGGGGGTTTTGTAAAAACACTGTTGAAGAATCCCAAACAGCTCAATCACGATTTATCTTCATGGGTATCAAAAGACCCCAGCAGCGCTAATTTTACTTTAAGTTGATAAATTACAAGAGGCGGGATAGCTCTTTTTCTATTTTACATTCTAAACATATATGATTCAATATTGCAGTATTATTATAGTAATGTACCTGTTGTAAAATATATTATTTACATAAAAGGAGGAGCTGTGTGATGTACTTTCTTTAATAAATCGGAAGCACTTGTGCTTTGACAGTCGATGGAGCACCATCAGTGGTCCACTACACTCGGAATATGTTGGGTTTTCTGGACATAGAAACTTGGGTTTCAAACGGTTAATAGCAACTCCGTATAATCCTGTATCAGCACCATAGCCAGAAATTATATCCGGAAGGAGACCGAAGTGTAAGACATTGTTTTTTGTGAATGATACTAAAACTACAGGTTTTCTTATGTTTGTACACCCCTATTGAGTATCATAATACAATGGTGTTTTGAAATATACAAATGATTAAAAAATGATATAATGAACGAATTTAAATCCCCGAATGCGTAATGCACAATCAATTTAATAGTGAAATTAACACTGAAAACTATACATGGTTTTCAATTCTAATTTTTAAAACAGAAGTATAAACAACAAAAAGAATAATTTTGAAGAAAATGAACATAATCAAATTTTTTATCTGTATATTATAAAATATGTTCGCATTGAAAGTTTGCAAAGCGTTTTCTGAATTTCTTTTCGGTCCTCCTAAATTCCTCCGCTACAAAAATTTTATTTTACAAATGTCTAATAAGATCAGTTTTAACTTATGCATATGAAACCTGGGCAACAATTTTGTCAGATGAAAAAATACTGGTGATCTTTGAAAGAAAAATCCTTAGAAGTATATTTGGAGGAATACAAAAAAATAATATATGGCTCAAGAGAACAAGTTTAGAACTATATAATTTATATAATGAATCTGACATAATAAATTTTTTCAATTTGCAAAGAATAAAGTCAGGTCATCTAATCCGAATGGACAATGATCGAACAACAAAAAGAGTCTTCGATACAAACCCTACAGAAACACGAAGATGAGGAAGATACAACCTGAAATGGACAGACTGTCTGGAAAGAGATCTTCAGGTACTTAAAGTAAAAACTGGAAGAATTTGGCCTCCAGAAGGATAACTTAGAAAAAGCTTATTAAGAAGGCCATGGCCCATCCTGGGCTGTCATCCCACTGAAGAATAAGGAGAATACCATATTGCCTACGACCTTGTCTTGCATCCTATTAGTTTCAACTACATTTTATATTTGACTAAAATTCATATGTCCAAAATATGGACATTAAAAGTACTTTCCGTTAACTGATACAAGAATTAAACCTTGAGACACGCGCTCTTATACTGTTAATGAAACTGCTTTTATTATTCACATCCTTCTTTCGGATAAGGGAAAAAATCTAAGGGTTTAGGGGTGAGTGGGAGAGAACATAAAGCTGAAAGAAGTTGAAAATAAATACCTAATCCATCATCTCACCGACCATTTCATCATGTCTGTTCATGAATGCAAACTTGAATCACGCCCCACGTGCTGCCATTGATCAGGGTGCAGTCAGGTATGTTCGAACGTGGATTACAAAGAGAGGAAAATGACAAGAAGCATTACTGCAGAGAATAGAACCTTATCAAAAAGAGGAACCCCCCAACCTCTGTGCATGTGAACAGGATTGAAAAAAGTACCCCTATTGAAATTTACTGGAGACCTTTATCTTGATTTACATCATGAATAGAATTTGGAGAGCTATTCATGCTGTAGATGTATTAGATGTGATTTTTAACTTCGTAACTGCATTTTTTGACATATTTGCTCTTCATTTGTTAGTAAATACTGATGACCTTGTAGGAATATTTTAATACAGAAAATAAAATTAATGAAAAAGCATAGACTTTAAACAAATATCACTTACGAAAATTCTATGTAATGATGGCTTATTATACTATTTTTAAACAATCTTAATTTATTTTAACTGAAATTAAAAATGAAGTTTAAAATTAAGATATAATTAAAACAGAAACTTGAGTAGAAAATATTTGTCTGCATCAAAGTACAAGGCACTTGTACTATTTTTAAGTTTAGATCTTTGCCTAATCGTGTATAATTTTTTTTTGTCTTTTATATAATAAAATGACTACCTTCTTTTTTTTAAAAAAGTGGGGGATTTAGTGAATTGAAAAAATAAAAACTATGAAATACTATGGTTTTGACATAGGTCTAAAGAAATAATCATCTAAATAAACTTTACGATTTGTTTAGTTTTTCTAAATATATGTGCATTTTTAATGACACCTTATATTTTATTTATTAAAATCATCATGAGCAAATTATTTTGCCTCATAATCTATAATACTGTTTAAATGATAAAATTCTGTATAATAAAAAATTAAAAAATGTATATTTTTTACTCAAGGTTCTTAATTTTAAGCTTCATTTTTAATTAAAGTTAAAATAAAACAATATTGTTTACAAATATAGTATAATAAGCCATCATTACATAGAATTTAAGTAAATGACATTTGTTTGAAATCCATGCATTTTCATTAATTATATTTTCTGTAATAAAGTATGAACAGGATTGAAAAAAGTATTCCTATTGAAATTTACTGGCGACCTTTATCTTGATTTACATCATGAAATAGAATATGGAGAGCTATTCAAGCTGTAGATGTATTAGATGTGATTTTTAACTTCACAATTTCAAATTCAACGGCATTTTTTGACATATTTACTCTTTATTTCTTAGTAAATACTGATGCCCGTGTAGGAATATTTTAATACAGAAAATATAATCAATGAAAATGCATAGACTTTAAACAAATATCACTTTCGAAAATTCTATGTAATGATGACTTATTATACTATATTTTAAACAATCTTAATTTATTTTAACTGAAATTAAAAATGAAGTTTAAAATGAAGGTATAATTAAAACAGAAACTTGAGTAGAAAATATTTGTCTACCTCAAAGTATAGACACTTGTACTATTTTTAAATTTAGATCTTTGCCTAATCGTGTATAATTTTTTTTCTCTTTTATATAATAAAATAACTACCTTCATTTTTTTTAAATGGGGGATTTAGTAAATTGAAAAAATAAAACCTATGAAACATCATGGTTTTTACATATTTCTAAAGAAATAATCATCTAAATAAACTACTTTAAGATTTGTTTAATTTTTCAAAATATATGTGCATTTTGAACGACACCCTATATTTTATTTAATAGGATCATTCTGAACAAATGATTTTACCTCATAATCAAGATAACTGTTTAAGTGATAAAAATTAAAAAATGTTTATTTTCTGTGATTTTCAGATAAATTACTAGGATAGTTAGATATGTACAGAAAACACAGAAGTCGATGTATCCAATAAATGAATTTAAAACGTTGTGTGCTGAGATTAACAAGTAGAAATTTAAGCGGAATTTGTTAAAATCGTTCAAGGGGGAATAATAGAGATGGTATTTTACATTAGTCAGATTGAATCTAGTCAATAAAACACATTAAATTAATTAAAATTATGACAGAAAATTGCAATAATGAATGCCATTTTAGTGTTTTATTAAGTAATCTCGATGTATCCAATAAATGAATTTAAAAAGTTGTGTGCTGAGATTAACAAGTAGAAATTTAAGCGGAATTTGTTAAAATCGTTCAAGGGGGAATAGTGTCTTTTAAGCTGAAAAAATCTTTCTTATAATAACATACTTTTGATTTAATATAAAGTACAAAGTTTCGTTCTGTTAAGAAAAAAAATTTTGAACATCAATAATATTTATCTAACTTTAAAAAATATTAGCTTCGTTTTATGAAGTAATTTTTAAAAAATAAAATGTATATAAACCAATTAAAAAATTAAAAATTAATGTATCCGAAAAATAAGATTTGAAATTAAAAAAATTAAAATGTTTTTATGTTAAATATAATCTAATAATCCTTTTTATTCTGTGAACCTCAGGTATAGGAATGCTAGTGATATATAAATATATTTTGCATGCTAAACAATGTTTTTTTTTATTTAAGATTTCTTTAGGGTTTACATCTTCTTCTCATTTTAAAATGTTAAATATCTTAGAAATTTTGATTTACAAACTAAAAAACCTAATACATTTTAATTGGATATGAAAATGTAGTTTCTATTATACATATTTCAAAAGTGATTTTCATTTTTTTAGTTTCTATTATACATATTTCAAAAGTGATTTTCATTTTTTTACACTTCTTATATATTTTTTATGTTATTCTGAAAAACATTCTATTTGATATGACAAAACTTATATATTTATAAATCTTATTAAAGTCTTATTAAAGAACTTTGAAAAAAAACATTGCATTAGCAACAGAACATGTTATTATCTGAAGAATTTTTTTTACAAAAAGAAGCTTCTATGAATATTTTAGAAGTCGAAAATACTATGTTACCTTAAATAACCGTTTCCTTTATCAATGAAACTATAATTTTTTCAAAAAATTAATATTGACTGTATAATTCCATTCCAATTTTGTTGCATCTTTAAATAATTTTGATGTATCTGGTGTAGTTAAATCTAAAAAATAGGTATTTCACTGATAATTAATAACGTCTTTTAATATTTGCTATATGTTTTTGATATGGTAATTTACATACGTCAGATTGAATCAACTGTCGAGTTACATGTGGAAATATAAAGAAAATCTCTTAAATAATTTTAAATAATCAGTTACTCTGTTTTTTTTTTAGTAATATTACAGTCAATTCTGAAAATTAAACTTTAGTTTGAACTAGTAGCGCTTGTGTTATTAAATGCAGTTAATTTTACTCCTTCACAACATTTTGCTATTTCTGGTTAATTAAATATAAAAATAAATCAAGTATTTTATGATTAATTTATAAATCAGGTAATAGTTGTTATATTTGAGATGGTAATTTACATTGGTCAGATTGAATCTATTCAATAAAAAACATAAAATTAATTAAAATTTTGGAAGAAAATTGCAATAATGTATGCCATTTTAGTGTTTTATTGAGTTACCTCAATGTATCCAATAAATGGAGTTAAAAAGTTATTATACGCTAGTTACTAATGTCACACAATATTTCCTAAATATTATAACATTTCGACAATTTCTTAGTGTTTTATTACACCTTAAAAAGGATCTTTATTCTATGCACGAAAGAAAAGAAGTTTCAAATTGGGTATGTAATAAAAAAATTCGTATAAAAAGTCGTGGAATTTAGTCTCATTACTCTGCGGTGTCTCGGCAGTACTATGCACGTACATATTTATAATTGGGATTCTATATTGTTAATCTATCATATTTGTCAAGAATCTGCCACATACAAATTTATTTAATATTTGTATCAATTTATTTATCTCTAGTAGTTGATTTATACCGTTATTAAGAAACATTTTTCTACCCAGACCGAAGGTTGGCTTCGAAGCAGCTAGTTAGTAATATCACGCTAAATTTTCTAAATGTTATAACATTTTGAAAATTTCTCAGTGTTTTATTACATTGTAAAAGGTATCTGTATTCTATGCAACAAAGAAAAGAAGCTTAAAATTGGGTATGTAATAAAAATATTCATACAAAATGTCGTGGAATTTAGCTTCATTAAGCTGCGGTGTCCCGGCAATAGTATGCACGTAAATATTTATAATTGGGATTCTATATTGTTAATCTATCATATTTGTCAACAATCTGCAGCATACGAGTTTTTTTAATATTTATATCAATTTATTTGTTTATA
The DNA here is from genome assembly GCA_032207245.1 of Pardosa pseudoannulata. Classification (NCBI taxonomy): domain Eukaryota; kingdom Metazoa; phylum Arthropoda; class Arachnida; order Araneae; family Lycosidae; genus Pardosa; species Pardosa pseudoannulata. The sequence goes on from CM063508.1 coordinate 147,363,030, forward strand.
GTAGTTGATTTAAACCTTTATTAAGAAACTTTTTTCTACCCAGACCGAAGGCTGGCTTCGATGCAGCTAGTTACTAATATCACGAGATATTTTCTAAATATTTTCTTTTCAGAGGCATTCACTATGATCAGATTAAATTTTACAGATAAAATAGTATAATTACTGCTGTAACATAAATATTACAATCATATGTCAATAAAGATTTTTAATGTATAAAACTGGATTAGATTTTAATTATTGAACATTCAAAGTTTTTCCTATACTTTGTATAAAGTATATTTAATGCTATGGTAGTAGAGTGTGAAGTTACACTGTAGCGTGAAAAGCTGATAAACCGTAATCGTACTTTATTCAGAGAGGCGACATACCCAATACCCCTTGCACTTTACAACAATATTAATGAGGTGAAAGATAAGAAAATATTGGGTGAGGAAAAGCAAAAGAAAAACATATCTCCGCTACTCTCTGCCTATTGTCTATTATCCCATTGTTATATATCAGCCAGTATCAATATTCGGCTAGAAAAGTAGAAAAGCAGATTCGTGTGTACAGAGGAAAGGATATCTCATTTTGTAAGAAAAACCAGATTCATTCCTCAACTCATAATTTTCGTGATATTTTCTCTCGGAGAAAATAAAGGAGCTCGAATAATGAACTGATTTTGAATTTCGGTTCTGCTTTAGAGAGAAAACACATTGAAAATTCACCCCTACTAAAGGATAGTCAAAAGGACATAAAGAGTTTATAGAAATTTTAGAAATGATATTGAAATATAAATTGATAATAAATTTTGAAATAATCTTTAAAAGGATTGTTATACATGATTTCTAAGTTTTGAAGTAATAACAAATTATAACTAAACTAAAATGAACTCCTCGGCACAACAGTACCTAGGGGGGGCCTACTCCAATCTCCGTTTCTGAAACCAAGGGACATGGGGTAAGCATTCCGGTTAGGGTCAACCTTACTACGTGGAAAGTGTTTAGTTCTCAAGCTTGCTTGATTCTCAGTTTGTCTACTCACTGAAGGGATGAAAGTCTAAGTCAACTTTGCAAAGTCCGAGGATTGAACCTCGGACCTGTGTCGTGAGTGCGCGAAGCGTTATTTCAACGCTACTGTTCTTCAATAACAAATTATAAAGTGACATTAAATATTATCATGAAAGAAGTTAGATTTAGCTAGTTGGAAGCACTAATTCCTAAAGGATAAGACCCAGACCTATTACTAAGACGACTTTTTAAGAGTTTCTAAATATAGTAAATTGGTTTTATGGAGAGCAGATAACTAGAAATAGCGCTTTAATTACTTAGCAGTCCTGGAGAAATATAAGGTATTTCTAACAAATAGCGAACCTGTGGCAACTTTAGTTCTTTTTATTCAAAGATATTGATTTTGGAGGTTCAATCAGATGTACTTCCAACTGTGGAACTAGGTAAGATGTTCTCATCTGACAGAGAGGTATTGGTTGCTACCAATACCAATTTCGAAATTCATTCTGAACTTCATCGTCCTAAACTCCGAATTGGTAAAACGCTGCACTTCTGTACCGGAATTCATGTATACGGAAACCACTGTTTGTATTAATGCTTGTAGCCGTTTGAAATCGGTTTAAGTATTAAGTACCTGTCTCATTAGTACTCGTGTTGCTAAACAGTAGAAAAGTACCACTCCAAACCAAACAAAAGCATTGTCCGACAGAATTTTTTATCTCCATACATATTATTATGTTCCCTGAATACAGAAAAATACTTGCAAATACACAAATATTTACAAGTACTATTTCTTTTCCAGTATTATTCATAGAATCAAAAGTATAAATCTCTAGGCTTTGTTCTTACATATATATTACCTTTTCTATTACGATTTAGCGTGCATTGAATGGATAAATAATTGATTGATACAAACCTTTATTATACACACACACACACTAAGTGACACCAACCAACAACAAAAAACAATTAAATTGAATTTTTTCCTAGTGTTTTTAAATGTTTAGAATCAAAGCAAAACAATAGTACCGTATCATTCATTGAATTTTTATTATTGAACTGACAAAATTTAATGGAATAAAAATTTTAGCCATTTAAACGTTATAACCTAGATGCTACTAACATCGGGCATAATATATGGGGTGATAAAATAGTTTGTAAAGACCTTACATAAATTTTGTCGTGATTCATATATCTTTTATAAATTTTCCTCATATTTCTAAAACTAAATTGAAAATATGCGTGTAAGCTGGCGTCTAGACATGGAGTTTAGCTTCAAAGTTAAATCCGAATAGACTTTAAATTAAAGTGAGGCATAGATAT
>CM063508.1:147367841-147370341 GCA_032207245.1 Pardosa pseudoannulata
ATATATATATATATATATATAGAGAGAGAGAGAGAGAGAGAGCTTTCGCTATCTAAAGCAAAGCCTGTCTGTTCAGTCAATATGCAATAAAACAGTTTGTAGGAAGAAATATGACAGATTTTGTCAAGTTATTAAATCGATAGTATTACGATTCTAGGGTTGCTAGAAAATAATTACGATGTAGTCACTCAGCGAAGAAGCTGAGCAATCCACAGAAGAAGAAACTATAAAAGAAGCTTTAAAAAGAAAAGTAAAAGGATACAAAAAGAAATAATATATAAAGCCAATGCAAATAATGTACTATCACGGTTGTGCATAAAGCATTGTGTATGATGTAGCATTAAATTGGCTTTTCATTTCAATGCTGTAATGCTCTAATATTTTAAATTGAAATGAAATTTGTGATTAAACTGATAGTAGCAGATAAGAGATCAGAGGAAAAATCAGCACTCAAAATATAAAATTAAGAATTAAAGTTAAATCTTTAGAAAAAATGAATTTTCGTTGTACTGTGTAATATAAAATTAAACAATAACGATTGGTTGTAGACTCTTTTATAATACCCAGACGTTTATCACATAGTTGTAAATGCCATAATATCATTTCGAGCTATGTATTAAAGAAAAAAAATTCTGAAAATTTGAGGCACTAAAATGAAAATAAAAAATTATAAAACTATTGAAATGCAGAATGTAACATAAAAATTATAAAGCTACGCAATTATAAATCAAAAATGCAAAACGTGCAAGATCATCCCGGTCACTGAACATAAAGTAAGGGCATGTGACACCTGAGAACTAGTTAATGTTATTAATGAATAACTTACACTAAATTATGCGTAAATTATGCTTAAAATATGTGCTTGTAGAAATGAAAAGAAAAATATGATTAACGAAAATAATTAATTACCTCTTCTACGAGTATCTGAAAAAGTCTAGGACAGACTGCTTCTGAAGTAAAAAAAGTCTTACAATTATTTCAGTAATAATCATCAGTAATTGATGAAACGGTGCTTAAATTTCGATAAAAAATAAAATGTATTATATTACATTCAAATGTAATATATTTAATGTGGATAATACAACATAAATTTGGGTTATTAGTATAACAGATTAGCAACAGCCATAAAAACTCTTTTAAATATCTCACAGAGTAAATGAGATTTGAAGATCTGTTACGCAAAAAGCATCTTTCATACAAAAAGTTATAAGCGTTGAAATGACACAAAAAATTTTGATATCCCAGATATAAGCTATTTCCTGTCATAAAAGAATTTGGGATGGAAAATAAAATCAAGTTATTAACACCAAAAAACATTTTTTACACATTCTTTTGATATTAGGATCTATGATACTTATGATAAATCGGAAAATCACGTTTCCACTTTCTCGTAAAAAGATATAAATTGCTGCAATGTATTTCCCGGTGCTAAAAAGAAAAAAGAATGTAAATGTATTAAAGCTCTGATCTAGCCAGAGTGTAATAAAGAAGGTAGATTACACAGGCCTACAAAAGAATTTTATTGTTTTGGTGCCTAGGATTTTAAAACTGGATTTAGCTATGTTTTCGGTCCTAATTCTAAATATGAAATCAGTTTTTCTGTATCTGTTATACTTTCATGGATATGCATTTTTTTTGTACAGTACTACAGGAAATGTCAACCATATAGCTTCCGGAAAATCCACCAGATATGCTTAGCATATCTGGTGGATTTTCCGGAATTATATATATATATATATATATATATATATATATATATATATATATATATATATATATATATATATATATATATATATATATATATATATATATATATATATATATATATATATATATATATATATATATATATATATATATATATATATATATATATATATATATATATATATATATATATATATATATATATATATATATATATATATATATATATATATATATATATATATATATATATATATATATATATATATATATATATATATATATATATACATATATATATATATATATATATATATATATATATATATATATATATATATATATATATATATATATATATATATACATATATATATATATATATATATATATATATATATATATATATATATATATATATATATATATATATATATATATATATATATATATATATATATATATATATATATATATATATATATATATATATATATATATATATATATATATATATATACATATATATATACATACACACACACACAATACACACATCTGGTAATGTATAGTGACTCAACGTTACAACTGCAGTAGAAATCCTTTTGAGTTGAGTATACACTTTTTATATAGTATATAAAGTATATACACTTTGAGTTATAATATATATGTATTGAGATATATATATATGCATATATATATATTACCTCGTGTAATATTATATATATATATATATATATACTCTTAACTATATATATAACAGGATATACGTATACAGGAAATATATATA
>CM063508.1:147385341-147392841 GCA_032207245.1 Pardosa pseudoannulata
TGATAACCTGGCCGAGACCCGGGTGTGTCTCAGGTACTGGAAACTAGCAAACACGTTTTTATTAGTAGTTCATCACTATAGTTTGTTATTTGTCACATAATTATTAAGTGGTAGACATCTAGTCTACTTCTGGTATAGAGGAAAGAATGAAGAAGCAGATGAGCTGAACTAGATTTCATTCATAGGTACTTATTCTGTTAATAAGAGTCAAATTGTTCATAATTCCTTATTTAGTTCCGGTATAGGTGCTAGATAAGGATCCCTACCTGCCAAGTAGCGGACGACGCATGGTCGGAAACCAACAAAGACAATTTGAAACCAGGATTCAAGAATGTTTAATTGAATTTCAGGAAGTATAAAAACTTATCATTTTTCCTAGATTTCAATTACATTTACTTTGTCTTAATCAGTGTCAGACTGATTCTGGTAAACTATGCAAAGAACATGATACGGTTACGTTAAGAAAAAAAATTCCAAAGCTGGTTATTTAGCTTCTTTTTCTCCTTTTTTCCTTTGATATGATAGTGATTAGTCTTTTTCTTAGGATTTTGGCTAGAACTATAGGATACAGTAGCTGTAAATGTCACTCTGAAATCCTATTTAAATGTCTATCAAGAATATGTTATATGAGGACAAAAGTTCAATTTAGAAATTATCAATGAAGTAAGGAATGGATATATTATAAATTTGATAAATAAAGAAATGCAAATTAAGGAATTAAAGTATGTAATACTGACTACAAATGACAAGTAACTTTTATGATTACAATAAATAAAACAATATGAATGAGTCTGCTTTTCATTCAATAAACGAAATTCTAGATTTCGCATATTCTGAAGAGAAAATGAAAACAAAGGAAATGAAAATCCGAAGATTTCTGAAATAAAGAAAATGTTGATGTTTATTTACTTTCTAATCTTTTTAATTCAATTACATTGGACTATTAGACCAATCAATGTAATATGTTATGTATTTTTAACAGAATTCGACATTTCGACTTTTGAAATATTTAAAATATTTCGTATTCTCTTTGAACTTCTAATTAACCGAGTTTGACTGCATTTTCAAAAATTACCTTTTATATTTTTAAAATATAATATTTTTCTCCAGCTATACAAAACGTTTGAGATCTTTGGAATAATTTTTTGGTACATTTAAGGAAATCGATATAAAAATACACACGCAGAAACTACAATATTTTAATAGTAAATTACTACAGTTTAAATTTTAACTAGAAGCATAAGGAAATCGATTTTCGTTAAACGTTTATTCCCGTAAATTTCAATAAATACCTTTTTGAAGATATTTACGGAGCTGTTTCATAAATTTCGAAATATTAATTCACAACAGTTTCTGAATAATGATTTTGTTCTGTATGAATGAATTATTAAAAGCTCCCAATTAGCGTTTGGACAAGACTAATAGCTTAATATAATGAAATCTAATCAAATAAATCATGGTAATGACATCTAGGACATTTCAACAAAATTGGTCCTTGACTTTTATAAAGTGGAAGGGAGAGAATGGTGTTTGGCTTAAATAAATATAGGGAAGGAGACATTTTCCTAATATCTTTAGTAATGCCCACTTAAAATTACAGAGTACTAAATTTAGATCACAATAAATTGCTACAGTCATCTTTTATATTTCATATTAATGGTAATTATTACTTATTAATGCATCCAGGACGCATTCAAAAAGGGTTTAAATGAACTTTTGGGCGATCGCCACAGGTACACTAAAAAGGCCGAAGAGCAACTGAAATGTAGGGCTCAAAGGGCCAGAGAGTACGCAGTCCTACATTCAGAGTGTATTAGGGATTTGTCAAGAAGTCAATCCTTCAATGTCCGACGACGAGAAAGTGTCTCACTTAATGAAAGGCGTTGCCGAAGATATGTACCAAGTGCTCCTAATGAAAGATGTGAAGACTACGGCTGACTTCATCAAGTGGTGTAACTACATTGAAGACATGAGGCAAAAAAGAATTGGCCGAAAATTTGAGCGACTACCAAACGTCGTACCAGTTGCAGCCATGGAGGACGAGACCGATTTAGTATCTCTTATCCGTAGAATTGTACGCGAAGAGATTAATCGAGTAGTAAATCAAGTAGACGAGTTGCCGGACCCCTATTCCCAGCCGCTACAGACCGTCATCCAAGACGAAGTCGAAAAAGCTTTGGCGCCAGTGGTCGCAAAGTCTGCAGACGCCCAACGACGTCCCACGTATGCAGCCGCTGTAACGAGGAAAGCCAGAAGTCCTGTCCAGAGATCAGTACCCCAGCCCAGGAAAACGGACCTATGGAGAACGACCGACAACAGGCCAGTGTGTTTCCACTGTGGACGCCCTGGACACGTCGTACGCTATTGCCGTGAGAGGAAGGCCGTTTTTGACGATTATCGAGCCCGCCGACAGAACTTCGATGACATTGAAGATGAGTTTCGCCGACCAAGCTTCGAACGCCGTTCGTTTCCTAGTCCTACTAGAGGCCGATCACCAACCCGTCGTTCCCGATCACCGTCGCCATATCGTCGATCAGGTCAATCTCCAAGCCGTAGAAACGAGGAAAACTAAGCACAGCGACCTTTCGAGGAGGTGAGGCCGCATGTAATGAAAATCCTCCATCGGCCGCAAGGATGACGGGTAACCACCTCGACGTTCTAGTAGATAATCAACCGATCCGTGCTCTAGTAGATTCTGGAGCCTCCTTTTCTGTCGTCTCCGATAAGTTTCGTCGATACTTAAAGAAAGTTATGTTCGCTGACGTCAAGAACACTATGCTGAAAGTCGCAAATGGCAATTTTGTTAGGCCACTGGAAAATGTGTTCTGCGTGTCGTGATAAATAGACGAGAGCTGCCTGTTGAATTCATCGTCCTACAGCATTGTAGTCACGACGTAATCCTCGGCTGGGACTTTTTGGAAGCTTCTCAAGCTGTGATAGACTGTGGCAGAAGTGAACTGTTGTTAGAAGATACTGGCCAAGAAACCAAAGCACTAGACGCTTGGAAGGTGTATGCCACGAAGGACTACAGGCTTAAGCCACGCTCAATGACGAGAATAGCAGTATCAGGACTAGATGTCGGAAGAAACATAAGCGTAATTTTGGACGGCAATAGACACTTGCTGCTCGAAAGAAACCTTGCCATACCATCTATGGTATCCTTATACCATAATGGACGAAGTGAAATTTGGATTGCCAACATGCAAGTTAAAGATCAAGTCATTCCTAAAGGAATGTACGTAGGCGAAGCTGAGCTATTGGATGAAGGACATATATGCGAGATTGCGGAAACAACAGAAAGTACTAGTACTCTACAGGACCCGACGAATTCCAATATAGATTATACCAAGATGATATCCCCTGAGTTGAGCAGCGAAAGAAAACGCAAATTAGTCGAGCTTCTACAAGCCTTTCCGGGAATCTTTACAAAAGCTAACAGGTCGACAGCCGCAAAGACAAATGTGAAACACAGGATCAATACGGGTGACCATGCTCCAATCTACAAAAATTATATATATATATATATATATATATATATATATAAAATATATATTATATATTATAGGTGTGTGTTGTGGTGTGTGGTTTGTGTAACACACACTGGTCTTGTTATTAGAGAGTTATAATCCTGCGGAATTTAAACTCACTATTAGGAGTACTGTTTCGTAACATTGAGTTTAATCTCAGATATAGAATAACTACAGAAATCCCTCGGGTTTAATGACCCATCGAGTGGGAAAACAATCATCTTATTTCTAGAAAATATTCTGTAAAACTCTTTTTGTAACGCATTATCTCTGATGCAGATAAAAAGTTACAAAGACCGAGTGATAAAAATTTATTTCTCTCGTCAAACGTGCATAAAAAAAGAAGTTACACATTTGAATAATCCAGAAGACATTTCTTAAGTGTCAAGAAATAAGTCATTTAAATCTTTCCATAAACTTATTTTTGGATTGTAATCGCATTTCATTTCTTTGCATCTCCGACATATTATTCTTTACTTTACCGACTCTAAACTACTCATCCTGAGATTAACATTCCATTAATTTCTAATTGCTATATAAAATATTTTTTCGTCTTTTTTTTATAAAATATATTTCTTTGCTTACCCTAACTTACTTGTTAACTTAATTATTTTATTTCTTTCTTTAAAGTAATGGATGTATTGTAATACTGAAATATTTGAGTTTTTATACTTTCAAAAACAGTTGACCAGATTGTAAAGTAATTATCTTGTGTTACTTCTCGTTCGGTTTAGATTTGATTCCTAAGTAAAGCTTAAATATACTGTTGTAAGTACTTTTCTCCTACCTATATAGAGAACATCCTGTGAGAGGACAACACTACTATCTATATTTTGACGTCCTGAAGTGTGGGTAGGCGAGACCGTCAATGATACAGGCTGGACAACTGTTTACTCTGGATTAAATACTTTATTCGAGTGAATAAGTTATGTACAGCTATGTACAGGTTTCAGTAGATACTAAATCTTTTGAGATCTCGTGCTGAGTTAACGTTAACACAATTACAATGCGTCGGTACAGTGAAGCTAGTCCTTCTCGAACACTGGAACAGTTCACTAATTAGTGCCGGTACGAAACGCTGACACTATAATCTCCTGGCGGATGATCATTACAGTAGGCTTCCACAATGAGGCTCGAACGCTCAGAGTGCGCATCACGCTGGAGTTCGTTGAGGAAACTAAGGATGCAGGACAATCCAAAATGAGAGTAAGGGTCACTCTCAGCGACCTACTTCAAAGCACGAAGTAGAAAAAATATTAAAGTTAACGGGAATGAGATCCCAAATTCGAAAGTCACCTTTTTAGCAAAAGGAGAGATGTTTGCAGTCTGTAAAGCAAAGCAATCAGAGAGACAAGTGGATCTCTCTCGAGCTCCGCAAAATAACTCGTCCAATCAACTCTCAAAGAAGAAAGCCCTCTTCTTCGCTTAGCCAATCTTCTTTTATAGGAGTCCTGTTTCCCTTATCGTGATTCTTCTGGAACCTTCCATAACCGGTTTGATGCAATCTTGCTATCAACTTCCCGCCTGGATCAGCTGATGTGTTTCCAGATGTGGTCGAAAGGTTGTATTTAAGTTAACTGACCGAAACAGTTTCACACATTGGCGGCACCGGTAACTGGACTCATATATGCACTACAGCTCGATTAATAATTATTACCCGAGTCTTTTGACGGCAGTAGACATCATAAATGCGTAGACACACTGGCATCGGTGTACTGACAGTTCTTAATGAACCGCCGCCTAAGCGACTGCCTCGGTATTGTGCCACAAACGGCTTTGACCGTGTATACTTACCGATAATTATAATGGTCCACTGCGAAAGGTCACCTTACGTTCATCTTTCGCTAGGGTCATTAAACGGATAGTTACAATAAGTGCGGAATGATGGCCGAATGGTTATGGCACTGACCATCTGTACTAGAGTTCGTGGGTCTGAAAAATACACTGGCATGGACTTTTGTAGCTGTTCGGAATTGGTTTTAAACAGTGGGTACCGGTATAATTAGCTCTCGTGTTGCAAAACAAAAAAAAAATAGACCGTAACACTCCAACCTAAACCAAACCTACCTATATGGTGCTCCCAGAATAAAAAGAGCAGCGGAAATGCATGGTAAAATGCTAGTATAAGGCAAAAGATTTGAGCAAAAACTTCAAAGGAATTATTTTTTTTATTATGCTGAAATCTATTTTTACAAATTTCAATGTTTCATCTTTACGTCCTCAAGTTAAAATTGGATTTTGAAACTTCAAATATTACTTTTCCATTCTTTAACACATTTTGACTAGTTTTTTTATGGCTTCTGTACTTAATAAACATTAGTTTGTGGGTTCTTTATGTATAATTTTACATAAAGTTGCCATAGACCAAAGCTTTTTGGGCATAACTGGAAAAAAGTTAGCCATAGAACATTGGAAAATTGTATAAGGACGGTAATAATATTTAGTTGGGCACCTCTTCTTTTTATATTTTTTTAAAACTTTTTTTATGCAATCTACACTCTATGTTATTTATATTAAAGCTACTGGTGAAAATTTGAAATGTACAGCAGTTTATGATACCGAGGTAATCCCATGCAGTTGTAACTATGCTTTTTAAAAAAGTTAAAAATTATTAAAGATATCTTTCCTGGCACGGTGTATAATAAGCATTAAAATAATGAAAATTTTTCATTTTTAATGAAATATCTTTATGAAAAAATTTCAATATAATGGACTGTTAGTTGACGCTGTTAGTTGATCCCAAATTTACGTATTCAAGCTCTACTCAGTTAAAACCGCCACCTTGTGAAACGATGTCAAGTCTGAATCTTGAAGAGATGGAGCAAATAATAATTTTGCGACACCAGTCATATAATGAAACTAAAAATGTCCATCGTTTAATAGGAAGAAATGTAAGTCACCGTATTTACATCAATATTTATACATTAGTATTAAACCTTTATTTCAGCGCTCTGCGTACCTCCAACAAATGCAAAAATTAATGTATTTTCTATAGTGAGCATAAAATTATTGTTTTAGTAATAGCGGTACCCTGTAGAAAAACAACTATTACAATTTTTTTTCTCTAAATAATTATTTCTCCTAATTCTCTAATATATATGCAAATTAAATATTTACTTATCAGACATTAAAAACTTGTTATAATTGGTTCACATTACATTTCCCCTTAATTTTGTTGTTCGTTCGGTATATCCGGAAGTTTATTATGTGGCGGATTCACTATAATGTAGTTCAGCTGTACAATAGTAAACAAGAAAATAAAGTTTATTAAATTATTGATAATCACACATCATATATAAGTACTGATTGTTATCTCCATAATGCACAGTTTTTTTTAATAAAAGGCCGGCCAAAAGAAATCAATTATTTTTAATGTAAAAAACACTTCTTAGAACATTGTCTTACCAAAAAAATTACAATAGTACAAAAATAATCAAAATATTTTTTGCAATTTTCGAATTTGATAATATTGCAGAAAATAGTCGAATATAGCTTACAATCCCACGTAAATGATAAATATCAATAAAACGACTTTTGTTTTGTTTTCACATTGTTATTTTCTGTTCTCGATTGCATTCGAGGGTTAAAAATTATAGCAACATAAAGTATAATACCGCTCGAATTATCTCCAGGGTGAACAGTTTCGACAGTTAAGTGCGCCCGAGTTAACTCGAGCGTGCTCATTAAGGGATTAATTGTGTTATTCGTTTGGTTTGGAGTGTCATGGTCTACTTTTTGCATCACGAGGGCTAATGAGACCGGGACCTACAGCTCAAAGCCGATTCCGAACGGCTACGAACATCCATGCCACAGTGGGATTCGAACCCACAAACACCGGTTTAAGAAGGTCAGCACCCTAAACATTAGGCCATCGTTCAACGTCTTATTCATTAGTTATATCTTGAAGTTTATTATATGTCAAATTCTTCGTAAAGAATATAACTATACAATATCAAATATTCAAACGACTAAA
>CM063508.1:147397841-147412841 GCA_032207245.1 Pardosa pseudoannulata
CTCCAATCTGAGACCTGAATTTTAAAACTTTTACACTGCCAAATGCTCAAGAGTCAGTCAATGTAACCCTTGATTTACAGTTAAAAAGTATTTATTTTACAGATTATATTCCATAATGCATGAAAAACGAATAATTACAAAAATCTCGAAGCAACCAGTTTCTATCAAGCTTGTAGAAATATAGAATCTATTTTGAATTTAATTCTAAAAAAATATCGTGCTCATATCTCTTTTTATTTACAGTTATATTTGAACTCTGACATGCTCCGTTTAAAGCTTTATTTGAAATTATATAATACTTCACGTCTATCACGCATTTTTGGAGCATCTTGTAACACACTCTAAATTCAAACAAATTTGGTAGTCAGTACATATTTAAGCTACTGGGAAATAAATATCATTATTAATGAAAAGTGTTTCTCGTTGCAAGAAATATTCCTTAACTCTTCAATAAACGCTTAAAAAATCGGAACTATTTTCTTCCTAAATATCAAGAAAACTTTTATGAAAAGTTCATAAAAATATTGATATTTTCATTGTATGCATGAGCAGTCAATAAAGTTTACAGTAAAAATATTATTTTACACAATATATTCCATAAAGATGAAAAGCGAATAATTACAAAAATCTCTAGGCAACCAATTTAAAAGCTTGTAGAAATATAGAATTATTTTGAACTTAAATTTTAAAAAAAATCTTGCGCATATCTCTTTTTACTTATACTTTTTATCTGAAAGCTGACGTGATCCGTTTAGAGCTATACTTGAAATTATGTAAATATTTACGTCCATCACGCATTTTTTAGCATCTTGTAATACACTTTAAATTCGACAAATGTAGTCAACATAATAATCTGGAAATTAAAGATGGTTATTAATTGAAAAGTGTTTTCTTGTTGCAAGATAATATTAAACTTTAATAAACGCTTAAAATAACTGAAATATTTTTTCCTAAATATCAATGTGATTTTATGTAAAGTTTCAGATAAATCATTAAAAAATTTCATTCTCAAATGCTCAAGAGTCAGTCAATGTAACCCTTGATTTACAGTTAAAAGATATTTATTTTACTAAATATATATCTATAATGCATGGAAAACGAATAATTACAAAAATCTCGAGGCAACCAGTTTCTATCAAGCTTGTAGAAATATAGAAACTATTTTGAACTTAAATTCTAAAAAAATCTTGCTCTGATATCTCTTTTTACTTATTTTTTTATCTGAAAGCTGATGTGCTCCATTTAGAGCTTTACTTGAAATTATGTAAATACTTCATCACGCAATTTTGGAGCATCTTGTAACACACTTTCAGTTAGAACAAATTTTGTAGTCAGTACATACTTAAGCTACTCGGAAATAAATATGATTATTAATGAAAAGTGTTTCTTGTTGCAAGAAGTATTCCTTAACTCTTCAATAAACGCTTAAAAAATCGGAAATATTTTTTCCTAAGTATCAATGAAACTTTTATCTGAAAGTTTAGTTGGTAAATGCCTTGATAAAATTTCATTCTCAAATGCTCAAGAGACAGCCAACGTAACCCTTGATTTACAGTTAAAAAATATTTATTTTACAGAATATGTTCCATATTTCATGAAAAACGAATAATTACAAAAATCTAGAGCCAATCAGTTTCTATAAAGCTTGTAGAATATAGAATCTATTTCGAACTTAAATTCTAAAAAAACATATTGTGCTCATATCTCTTTTTACTTATATTTGAACGCTGACATGCTCCATTTAGAGCTTTACTTGAAATTATGTAAATACTTTACGTCCATCACGCATTTTTGGAGCATCTTGTAATACACTTTAAATTCGAACAAATTTGGTAGTCAGTACATATTTAAGGTACTTGAAAATAAAAATAATTATTAATGAAAAGTGTTTCTCGTTGCAAGAGATATTCCTTAACTCTTCAATAAACGCTTAAAAAATCGGAAATATTTTTTTCCTAAATATCAGTGAACTTTTATGTAAAATTTTCATTGATAAATGCTCTGGGAAATAAATATCATTATTAATGAAAAGTGTTTCTCGTTGCAAGAGATATTCCTTAACTCTTCAATAAACGCTTAAAAAATCGGAAATATTTTTTTCCTAAATATCAATGAAACTTTTATGTAAAATTTTCATTGATAAATGCATTGATAAAATTTCATTGTCAAATGCTCAAGAGACAGCCAACGTAACCCTTGATTTACAGTGAAAAAATATTTATTTTACAGAATATGTTCCATAATGCATGAAAAGCGAATAATTACAAAAATCTCTAGGCAACCAGTTTCCATCAAGCTTGTAGAAATATAGAATCTATTTTGAACTTAAGTTCCAAAAACAATATTGTGCTCACATGTCTTTTTACTTATATTTGAAGGCTGACATGCTCCGTTTAGAGCTTTACTTGAAATTATATAAATATTTCACGTCCATGAGGCATTTTTGGGGCATCTTTAAATTCGAACAAATTTGGTAGTCAGTACATATTTAAGCTACTGGGAAATAAATATGATTATTAATGAAAAGTGTTTCTCGTTGCAAGAAATATTCCTTAACTCTTCAATAAACGCTTAAAAAATCGGAAATATTTTTTTCCTAAATATCAGTGAAACTTTTATGTAAAAGAAACATAAAATTATATCTATTTACTTATGTATGCATGCTGTTAACTAAAGTTGAACTGATAAAAATATAAATTTACTTTAAAATACAGCTCAAGAGAAGTTATCATCTTTAAAAATATTCTAGAGGATATTGCATATCATCAGAAGTTAACAAGGTAAAAATTTCGTTTGGATTAAATTACGTTTCAAGTACCGTTTTCCTTTAAATTTTTATATTACATTTTTTGATGATTTTCATTCGATGCACATCTGTGATACATGATACGATTTGCAATAGTAGTTTATATAGTAAAAAATATTCTTGAAAAATGGTAGACTATATTTCATATCTAGACATATCAATCTTATACAGACTTCTATTTCTAAAACATTCTCATACTACATTATAAAAGCATATATTTTAAATTTTTTTATTATAAGTTCTCATATCACCATACATATATTTCAATATGCACATTGTATATATATAATATATATAAATATTAAATATATATAATATATAAATATTTTTATATAAATATATATATTATATATATATATATTTGCATATAAATATATTTATAGATATATATATATATTATTTATATATATTATATTTTGTATATATTATATAAATATATGTATATGTATATATATGTAATATATATATGTAAAATTTATATATTTATTTATAAATATATATATATAATATATAAAAAAATATATATATATATATAAATATATATATATATATATATATATATATATATTATATATATATAAATATATATTTATATAAATATATATAAATATAATAATATAATATATATAAATATATATTATATATATATATATATATATATATATATATATATATAATATTATATAATATTATTATATATATATATATAATATATATATAAATATTATTAAATATAATATATATATAAATATATCTATATATATAAATATAAATATATATAAATATATATAAACATATATAAATGTATAAATATATATAAATATATGTAAATATATGTGAATGTATATAAATATATATAAATATATATAAATGTATAAATATAAATATAGACATATATAATATATATATATAAAAAATATATATATATATATATATATATATATATATATATAATATAATATATATATATGTATATATATATATATATATATATATATTATATATATATATATTTATATATATGTGTATATATATAACATATATATATTATATATATATTTATATATATATATATATATATAATAACATATATATATATATATATACATATATTTATAATATAAATATACATATATGTATATATATATATATATATATATATATATACATATATATATATATATATATATATATATAAATATATATATATATAAATATATAAATATATATACAATATATATATAATATATATATAATATATATATATATAATATAAATATATTGTAATCCATTTGTATGATTTGTGAAACGTGCATTGTAAAGGGAAATAATTTGATATTTGTGTGATAATCATCACCTGTATAAAAATCATATTAACACTTGTGGATATCATTTTTTCTCCTGCTCCACATTGTGATCCTAGCCCTCTATCATATTGCATTTTCAAACACATTTTCCTATGTAAATCATTTTCATCGTGATATGACAGATCATTGTGTTAAGTTTGTAAATTGCCTTTTGGGATACCCTGTATATAAAAATACCCATTTAAGAAGTTTTGCTCCAAATTATATAGAGAGTAAGATCTTGTATAACTTTCTAAACAAACATCAAATAATGTTTGAAATAAATACTGCCGATGAGAAACTTGAAAATATTAGGTTAGTAATTTTACAAATAAGGAATTTTACTTTTTTTTAATTATATAATTGACATCAAATTGTTAAAAATATTGAAGTTCCTCTCATGAGTTTTAAGAGGGTATATCAACTAAGATCGTACTACTGTAAATTCTATAGTGAAGCGTGTGATTTGAGTCAATAAATAATGGATTTTCCGTCTCCTGAGACGGTGAAAACAGAAGGACGAAGAAACTTTTACAGGTGCTCATTGTTCATGGAATTCGGATATAAAATAAAGTTCTCGAGTTACATTGTCGGATACTAGTCAAGTGCATTCCCAGACTCGATAGGGATGGGCATAAGCTGGTTGTTTGAGGCTCATTTCCAGGCAAGATTACTTAAAGATGATAAGAAGACACTCCATGCGATTTCTATGGTGAATATTACAATGAACTTCGAATTCATATACGGAAGTGTACATACGTAAAATAAAAAACTATACCCTAAGGCTTCTCCTGCCATCTCCAAAAATAATTTTGGGAACTTCGAGCACATTACTATCATGAAACTTTTAATATCACGAAGTGTATAATCCACCATTAATGAATACGACAGTATTTTAGCTGGTTCATGCCTCGATCCTTCTACACTACGCTTACGAGCTCACTATCTTTTGTGTCTGAGATAGAGTTGCTTGTTTATACTGACATTGAGGAGTTACAGTTGACAATTTTGTCTACGGTGTCCCTCTACAATACGTTTGCTCAATTAATTGTGTTCTTAGAAATATCATTAACACTAAACATACCATATAACGGGTCAAATGACCCATGAGGTTTATGTAAGAAATCCGATGGTAAATGAATTAATAATTCTTATTCTTTGTGTTTGCAATGCATAAAAATTGACAATATACAATTTTGTTTATATATAATAAAGTTTATTTGTCTATTTCCTTCCAATTTTCATATTTCATACATTTATTATTAGAAAAAATGAAGTCCGGTCATTTAACCGGATATGGTAGAAATAGGTATGTATTAAGTTCTGGTATGTTTAGTGATAATAAATATATAGCATAAATTAAAATACCAAAATATTCGAATAGATATCAATTTATATTTTTTAAGAATGTTCAATTTTGTGTGTCACATTTATTCCATAATCATCTTCGGAATACAGTGAGTTTTATTGATTTGTTTTTAAAACAATGTTATGCAGACATTGATGTTTATGACAATGGTTTATAGTTGACAAATTTTGACTATTGTCCCTTTTAATATGTTTATCAATAAATTTTACTTAGAAACTATATATATAAAAATGAATTTGTGTGTGTCTGTCTGTCTGTACTCAATAGACTCAAAAACTATCCATCCAATCGCCGTGAAAATTTGGGAAATGTTTAGGTATATCCCTGGGAAGGTTTTTGTAAATTTTCAACGTTCGAAATTCATTCCTTCCCCCTTTTTCGAGCATTTCATGTCATTATTCCAAGCATTATTTTCCCCGGTTAAACGCAAACGATTAAGTTTTTAATTTATCGCATCATATCTAAGGGAAAGAAGCAATATTTCTAGCAATGTGACGTCATCCCAAGTAATTGTTTTAAACGCAGTTTTCCACGGTTAAAAGCAGGAGATTAAAATGTTCAATTCATCACATAATAAATAGGCGAAAATGATATTTTTCTATCATTATGACGTCATTCATTTAAATATTTCATTTATTCATTTCTTATTTTATATTATTTAAAATCGTCTGCTTAGTATCTATTCGATTTGAACTGAAATTTGAGATATAAAGTGATTCACTTTCATTTCTATGTGACGCAAATTATAGCATTTTTATATGAGAACTAATTTTAAATTTAATTCTTGGTTCATTTTTATGTTACAATGAAATGCATATCAACAATATTCTAAGTACAAAAAGTACAAATTTCAGTGACTCTCATGGCCAAATAAAACCTATCATTTTATATAGTTATCTTCATATTCATATGGTTGTCGATATGAATGTGTGTTTCTGTTTCATACAAAACTATGTGGTTTGTCATAAATTTCCTTAATTTTGGAAAACATTTATTACTACCAACAAAATTAGCACTGTTGCTGTCAAAACCTGTGCTTCCTATTCTATCACGTAATATGGCAAGATCTGTTAACTTTGCTAATCAACGTACAGTAGTAATACAGTAATGCAATTTAGGGTTAAGCTTATATTTTACAATAAAAAAAGTTTGAGCAAATTTAATATAAGACAAATTCGATTATAAAAACTGAATAATGTTATAATACGCTTATGATAGAAATATATAAACATGCCAATGACTCGAACTGAACTGTGACGAATTTAGAGAGTTATTCACGAAAAATAAATCTTTGTTTAAAAGTAATATATTAAGTTCACCGTAGCGAAGCACGGGCAAACTTGCTAGATAATAAATATTTAGAATCCTCAAATATAAAGATCTAAACAAATTCAAAATACCAAAATGTATTCGAACTAGACGCAATCAATTTATATTTTTAAGAATGTTCAATTTTTATTATAGTGTCACATTCTATTCCATAATCATCTTCGGAATCCCAGTGAGTGTTAGTTGATTTCTTGTTTATGCACCCAATGTTGTTTATGCAGACATTGATTTTATATCACAATGGTTTATAGTTGACAAATTTTGATTACGGTGTCCCCTTTTAATACGTTTGCTCAATTAATTTTGTACTTAGAAATATCATTAATAAATATATAGCATCCTCAAATATCAAGATCTAAACAAATTCAAAATACAAAAATGTATTCGAATTAGACTCAATCAATACATACTTTTAAGAATGTTCAATTTTTATTATATTTTCAAATTCTATTTCATAATCATCTTCGGAATCAAAGTGAGTTTTAGTTGATTTGTTGTTTGTGCACACAATGTTGTTTATGCAGACATTGATTTTTTATCACAATGGTTTACATTTGACAAATTTTGACTACTGTGTTTCCCTTTAATAGGTTAGATAAATTACTTTTGTACTTAGAAATATCATTAATAAATATATTGCATCCTCAAATATCAAGATCTAAACAAATTTAAAATACCAACATGTATTCGAATTAGACTCAATATATATTTTTAAGAATGTTCAATTTTTATTATAGTGCCACATTCTATTCCATGATCATATTCGGAATACCAGTGAGTTTTAGTTGATTTGTTGTTTATGCACCCAATGTTGTTTATGCAGACATTGATTTTTTATCACAATGGTTTATAGTTGACAAATTTTGACTACGGTGTCCCCCTTTAATACGTTTGCTCAATTAATTTTGTACTTAGAAATATCATTAATAAATAAATACCATCCTCAAATATCAAGATCTAAACAAATTCAAAATACCAAAATGTATTCGAATTAGACTCAATCAATTTATATTTTTGAGAATATTCAATTTTTATTATAGTGTCACATTCTATTGCATAATCATCTTCGGAATCCCAGTGAGTTTTAGTTGATTTGTTGTTTATGCAGACATTGATTTTTTATCACAATGGTTTATAGTTGACAAATTTTGACTACGGTGTCCTTCTTTAGTAGGTTTGCTCAATGAATTTTGTGCTTAGAAATATCATTAATAAAAATATATCATCCTCGAATATCAACATCTAAACACATTCAAAATACCAAGATTATTCGAATTTGAATCAATCAATTTATATATTTAAGAATGTTCAATTTTTATTGTAGTATCACATTTTATTCCATAATAATCTTCGGAACCCCAGTGAGTTTTAGTTGATTTGTTGTTTATGCACCCAAAGTTGTTTATGCAGACATTGATTTTTTATCACAATGGTTTATAGTTGACAAAATTTGACTACGGTGTCCCCCTTTAATACGTTTGCTCAATTAATTTTGCTTTTGAAAATATCATTAATAAATATATATCATCTTCAAATATCAAGATCTAAACAAATTCGAAATACCAAAATGTATTCGAATTAGACACAATCAATTTATATTTTTAAGAATGTTAAATTTTTATTATAGTGTCACATTCTATTCTATAATCATCTTCGGAATCCCAGTGAGTTTAAGTTGATTTAAAATCTCTCAAAATTTCCAGAATATTTTTTTATAAAAGTTTTATATTACTTATTTTTTGTTGACGGAAACATTTTCTATTCGTAAACTTTCTATAAAGTTAATCATATCATTTTTAAAAAATTCCGTTACTGCCGTCCACAACTTGTCACCACTTGTCCAGATCTATAAAATCTTGATCTATAAAATTTCAGTAAGTTCAGTAGCACTAGCAGAATTTCAAAATAATACTCTTGTCGCTAAACTTGTTCTTTAACTGAAAGGTAATTTTATTTTTACGTTAAAATTTCTAAACATTTGAAAGACAATATTTGCTGTTTTCGTTATAATTTTAGTGATGTCGAAAATTTTTTCGGGAATCCCAAATACGTTAGGCATATATTTTTTCAGACGTTTACGTCATCTTTACTTTTCTTTTTTTGCTCACGAAGAGAATTGAAGAATTTTCAAAATAAATACTACTGATCACGCATCTTAAGTTTCTTTTTTATAATATATTTTGTATAGAAGGAATTTCTTCTGTAACTGAACACAGTTTTTATGTTACTAGGATTATGTTACTAAAAGCCAGGAAATGAAAAAGTATATATTATAATTGAGAGAAATTAATTGTTTTGAAAATGGTTCATAAATTTCTATTATGTAAGTCTAAGAAAAGAATTTAGAAAAATCTGAAACTAAAATCATTAAAAAAATGAGAAGGAACTTGAGAAAAAAGTTAGAAATATAAATCAGTAAAACATATCTTGTACTAGCATCCTTTATCATTGGACTGCTGACTAATATTTTCCGATAAATGAGATTTACAATAAAAGTTTCTGACATTTAAAAATTAATAGCTTAAACAAGTCGACAGTAAAGAATGTAAACTTATGTTATGCTATTAAGATATGTTAAGCTTTTTATGAGAATTTTGATCAGAAGAAATATTGTATTCCAGTTTAAAAATAATAGTTAAAGAAATATAATTTTGTATATTATCCTCTGTACTAGCGTTGTTTAAAATTTATCATTACTGCTACGACTGGTATTTATAATAAACGTTTGTTACAGTTTGTACTGCTAAGCGCTAAAACAAATAGACCATATGAAATGTAACTATATATGTGTAATAACTATATATGTATATTATATGTAAAGGTCGCGTCCGTCTCTGTCGGTGGTCGGGCGAACTTTTATTCTTTTGAACAATTGGAAAACGGCAGTATTCTGAGAGCAATGGTCTTTTTGACGCACGGACGATTAGAGGTGTCAAATATGACGTTTTGTTAACGTACCGACAGAGAAAAGAAACTGTGCTTTGTGTGACCACGTCGGCTGAGCACCAAAGAGCGTTTCGGTGACTCCAAGGACAAAGGTCAAAGAGAGGGGGGTGTCGATCTCCCGTAAAACCGAGGTTTCCTGTTTGGAAATAGAGAAACGGGAGGGAACTCTCAGCTGAACTTTGAAATGAGCAGGTGGCCTAGACTGATCTCCTCTCTGGACGACTTTACGTATATTTTTCTCTAAATGTTTTTTTGTTGTAATAAATCAACATTGTTTAATCCTCTACGGCTGATTATTTCGTCTCCATACCTGCTCCCTATACGAGACCCAGGGGAAGTCATACCCAAATGTCTTACAATCGGAAGTAGAAACATCTCAAACCGCTCGGCGAGATTACACTATATTAACCCTCTAAGCGATTCGCACCTACAATTCCACCAAACCGATGACGTCTTCAAAACGTACAATTTTCGACCTTCAAAAACGCTCTGAAAATGAACGTAATGTACATTTTTGCTAGTGCTTCTCCCCATGGAGGTTTGCAGTAGGAGGATCAGGTAAATTGTTTAGGAACTGCACCCCTATTTGACTGATATTTATTGAGAGATGCACCCCTACCCCACGAGGCACAAAGACGCTGATAGCTTTTCTTGGCTTTGTAAATCTCTATTTCGAAGTATTTCGTTTGCGGTAACAGATGCATCTTTAATTGAACCACTTAAATGTTTTCGATGACTTTCGTAACAAAATGTAAATAAGACTCTCAAAGAATATTTTATTTGTATTTTTAGAATCTATTATTTATTATGGGATGATCTTCGAGACTTGACTAACTTCGTGTGTATTAAAAATTAACAATCTATAACATCTATATACATATCTATTTATAACCGAAAGGGACAATAACGAAGATGGGTTTCCCGTATTCCATTTTAGTCAACAAAGGGTGAAGGAAAAAATCATAGAACGTTTTGGCCAGTGACACAGTAAACCTTTAGAGTATTTTTGGAGACTTTTTCCTCAATGTGTTCCACTCGGAGGGTTAATAAGATTGTTTTTTAAATAGATGTTTTTCTTTAATTTTAGAAAATTACAGAGCAGAAGACAGTTTGTATCCTAGTTCAAGACCAATAGATTTGGACCTTAACAGAAAAATATATTAATAGTTTAAAAAAAACCTTGAGCGTAAGATATTGAGAAAAATGTATCGAGCAATTCACTAGACACTAATGTATGAAGATTAAAATTTAATACAGAAATAGAAATTTTTATAGACTATAAAGGTAAATCTATTAGACACAACTGTTATCTTGGCTTGGCGATATTGAAATACATGCTGAAAATCGGATTACCAAGTTATTACACTTGAAACCAATTTTCAACCTAGAGGAATACTTAAAAAAAGAGATGGCTGGGCGATGTTTTCAATGCCAAAAAAATCCATGAACGTAGTCAAGGGGAACATAAAGACCAGACTCAGGGCAGTATAGGAAAATTATTCTGCAGCAAGTTAAGGCTCATTCTAGAGTTGTACATGTTGAGGAAGAAAATGTTCAGTAACATTTGAATAAGTATAATTATGTAAATCACCAGCTTAACTGCCCCCTTTATCAGATTGTCGATTTTAACATTGCTTGAATAAATATACATTATAATGAGAAATTTGGAACTGAAAATCCGTAAAAAAAAGACTTATATAATCATGTACACTATGTATCGAAAGTGATTTATTTTTCATTTACAGAAGTTTTTGAAACAAACATATTCCGCAATTATAGTTTAGAATGCCCATTATAGGAAAGCAAAATCATCTCTTGACAATTTAAATATTTACATTTCGTTTATCAAGTTACATTACAGAGCACTACTTCCCTTCAATGTCTTCCAAAAAATCAATGTTTTTCTGAAATCTAATTTAATCTTTTCTCAAACCTAAAATGTTTACTTACAGAGTTATGCAGCAAATATATCCATTGTTTAGTTATATTATGGGAAATTTCCATGGAAATAAAAGTATTCTGCGAGAAAACCAATTGTTTTGAAACCACGTTCTTTAATCCAAAGAATCATTAGAGCAGAAAAAAATAGCTCAAGGCTGCCCCAAGTCGTAAATACTTGGAGTCTTTTTAAACAAAATCATTCTTGTATATTAACTGCTTGAATTAACTCCACTGTAGTAAATCAATAAATGCTTTAGACGCAAACAAATTGTGCAGTTAGTTCTTTTTTTTATTATTGGAACTGCGAGTAATGAATAAAATATTCCTTTTTTTTTAAAGTAAAATGCTTTTTAAACTAAGGATGACATGGCAGTTTTAAAAAAACTACTAGTAATTATTTTTTCGGTATACATTTTTTAAATTTTCACTCATATTTTATAATAGTTTACGTAATTAAATATTTATATGTAATACATAAAAAAATATTGCTCCTATAGATTCTCCAGATTAATGTTCCAGATTTGTGATGAAAGTTGAACCAAAGAAATTTCAACTTTCTAAGGCCCCCAAATTAAGCAAAAGATGACATTGAGTTTGCACTATTTCCCCATTCCTAAAATAATTGAATTAAAAAATGGTACTAGCTTCCTTTTCATTTCGTTTATTAAACCAGCTGTTATGTCTCCCAGGAAATATATACACACACACACACACACACACACACACACACACACATATATATATATATATATATATACATACATACAAATACATATATACACATACATACAAATACACATATACATACATATACAAACATACAAACATACTTGTGGGTGTGCAGCTTTCTGTGTTTTTCTCATTTATGTGCAGCACTGCAGATTTCTATTATATATATATATATATATATATATATATATATATATATATATATATATATATATAACAATATATATAATATATATATATATATATATAAATATATTATATATATATATATATATATATATATATATATATATATATATATATATATATATATATATATATATATATATATATATATATATAATATTATATATATATATATATATATATATATAGAGAGAGAGAGAGAGAGAGAGAGAGAGAGAGAGATAGACGGATTGGTAGATATGTCATGAAGAATCTAAACTATATTAGCCATGCATTTTTATATCGCAAAGAAGTAATTGCGCTATTACTTGATGTTATTTACTTTCATTTCCGAGAAACTTGCAAATCTACCTTTTTTCCATGGAGCTGCCACAAAAGCACACAGTTACTGATAATTTGACATCGTAAAATTCAAACATTATGACGTAAAACCAATTCATAGAGGAATGACATCTAGGTTATAGACGACAATACTTTTTCTGAGTAAAATTCGTTTAGATTTGTTGCTATACGGACAGCCCTCAATTGCTGTCTATGTACCAATATGACGGTATTAAATTTAGCTTTAAAAGGATTTACATAGAGTTTGATTACTGGCCTTTATTAGTTTTGTGTTTGGGGGAATCTAGAGCTGCAACGGGAGTGCAATTAAAGTTTGTTAAACTTTTCCTCGCGGAAATACAATATCTGCTCGAGTTCCTAGAAATCACATGACGGAAAATTAATAGGCATCTAACTCTTTCTATGTTGTATTGACAAAATATTTTAATAACAATGGTTTTGGTTTTGGTTTGGAGCGCTACGGTCTACTGTTTTGCACACGAGGGCTAATGAGACCGGGGACCTACCGGTTTAAAGCCGATTCCTAACGGCTACGAACATCCATGCCAGCAGCGGGATTCGAACCCGCGAACTCCGGTTCCGAGAGCAGCGCTCTACCATTCGGCCATCGTTCGGCATTAATAACAATGTGATTTTGATGTAAACAACCACTCTCGAGGTCAATAAGTTGGTGGGTAATTTTCTCAGATAGTCATTGACCCTCCAGTTGCTCTCTGTTTTGGCATAAAACAGATCATTCTGAAGTTACCAGACACTTGTTATGAGAGTTTATTCGTATCCATAGGGAAAAAGTATAAAATGGTTTCTAGCTTTTTAAAAAATGTATTAAATTTTATAAAAATTTGAAGACTTGATACTTTCACCACAAAATTAAATAATTGTATTTCCATGGTGTATCTAACATATAGTAATATGCAATGTTTTTTCATTATTTATTTTTAACCTCTAAATCAAGTACTTGAATTTCCGCTTTCAGCTTAATTACTGTACTTCAATTCAATATAGTTTTTTATGTTATGCTACTCTCAATTCAGTTTTTCTTATAGTACAAAATTGAAGTAATTGTATTTCGACCTTGTATCTAACATATAGTAATATGAAGCTGTTTTTCATTATTTATTTTTAAACCTTTAAATCAAGTACTCGAAATTCCACTTTCAGCTTTAATCACCGTACTTCAATTCAATATAGTTTTTTTTATACTATACTATTCTCCATTCAGTTTTTCTTATAGTACAAAATTAAAGTAATTGTATTCCCACCGTGTATCTAACATATAGTAATATCAACGGTTTTTCATTATTTATTTTTTAACCTTTAATTCAAGTACTCAAATTTGCACTTTCAGCTTTAATTACTATAGTTCAATTCAATATAGTTTTTTCTGTTATGCTACTCTCAATTAAGTTTTACTTATTGCACAAAATTGAAGTAATTGTTTTTCACCGTGTATCTAACATATAGTAATATGCAAATGTTTTTCATTATTTATTTTCTAACCTCTAAATCAAGTACTTGAATTTCCACTTTCAGCTTTAATTACCGTACTTCAATTCAATATAGTTTTTTATGTTATGCTACTCTCAATTCAGTTTTTCTTATGAGAAAAGTTTTACCTGAGCCTTAAACACAATTTATCATTTGAGAATCATTGAGAAACTATTTCAAGTTAAAATGCATCTCTGATAATTACACTCTAGCATTTTAAAATACATTTCTCACGGAAAATTGTTCACATTTTAGTCGTTTATTTATATCTGTTTCTATCAAAATTCTGCAGAACAATCCAGTAGAAACTGTTCATACATCAAATGATCATGCAAAGTTGCGCAATAGAATGATGAATATATGAACGGATTCTGAAATATTCATAACAGATGTGCATTTATGCGCTATTTGTGTTCGCAGGCAACGCAAATTTCATATGTTTCAAACATGAACACCAATCTTAAAAATTGTAGATATACGACGATTGCTGACGCTGCGATCGGGCATGTTATTAACTC
>CM063508.1:147417841-147430341 GCA_032207245.1 Pardosa pseudoannulata
ATATATATATATATATATATATATATATATATACATATATATATAAATATATATACATACATATATATTATATATATACATACATATATATATACATATATATATATATATATATATATATATATATATATATATATATATATATATATATATACATATATATATATATATATATATATATATATATATATATATATATATATATATATATATATATATATATATATATATATATATATATATATATATATATATATATATATATATATATATATATATATATATATATATATATATATATATATATATATATATATATATATATATATATATATATATATATATATATATATATATATATATATATATATATATATATATATATATATATATATATATATATATATATATATATATATATATATATATATATATATATATATATATATATATATATATATATATATATATATATATATATATATATATATATATATATATATATATATATATATATTTATATATATATATATATATATATATATATATAAGGGAAACGATCCTGCAAATACAACATGTAGTTTTTATTGAAGATAAGTACTAATCTTAAAGAATGTAGTACAATAGTATACTTTTTCATTAAATATATACAAATTTTAAAGTATATGCTTGTACATTATGAATAACACAATATAGAACCTTTAAAAGATTCATATGAATATTGTTATACCAAATTGTATCTGGTTAAAGTATTATACAGCATTAGAGGATATCTATAAAATACATACAGTAAATTTGTTAGCTGTAGTGTTTATATAAATATAAATAATGATTTTATATAAAATATATTAGTCACACTGTTTTAAAAAAATTAAAAATTAATAATTTTTTAATTCATTAATACCCGAGTTATTTTTTCCGAATATAGATATATTGATGAATATCCTAATCCCAAATATTATAAACTATACAAAGTTTAACCAACTCTAAAAATGTCCTCTTTACTGAACACTTGTCAATTTAAAAATCACAGGATGCCGGTTAGAAACAAAGAACTTTGTAATAAGAAATTTATTTGGCATCATATGTAAATATGGCAATGTAACGCAAATCTTTTTGAAAAGAATATTTGTTTAGATTTCAGTTGACGTACTGCTGAAAAAGTAAATTTATGTGCGTAAATTTAAGTACAAATTTAGCAAATTTGTTGTCCTAAGTCTTGTGTAGTTAAAGCCTATACGATACAAATAATAAATTTAATTCTTTATAATGACTTTAAAAAATCCAACTAATTCATTTTGACAATTGATTGGTGTTGTATAATATAGTAAAATGGACTTCTGTTTTATACAAAGAAAAGAAGTTTAGAATTGGGTATGTAATAAAAAAAATTTCATGTTCGTCAACATTCTGGAGCATACGAGATTTATTCAACAGTTCTATTAATACGTCTTATTATCTTTAATAGTGGTTCTAAACCTTTAATCGAAATTTTTAATACACAGACTGAAGGCTGGGTGAGAAGCAGCTAGTTATAAATATTATCAGATACCTGAAAATTTGGCATATTATTTAGCAAAATTGATCAAACTTTTTAGCTACAATATTTCTAGCATAATGATAGAAGACAGATGTAAATTTAGTAGATTTTTCATTGTAGTAGGTTTTACACGCTTACCACCGCTGTATCTCTGACATAAAGATGTCAGAAACCTGAAAATTTGGTAGATTTTTCTGTAAAAATGGTTTTTAAACTTCCCCTATGGAATGAATCCCTTGCATAATGATAGCAAATAACAGAAAAATATCAGATTATTTAATACAGCTGTTTTCAAACTTTTTTCTCTGTGATATGATGATATACGCTTGAGATAAACCATGTTATCTTGGGCCCCTCGAGATATGTAGAAGGGAATCTTTAGTTTTAACTTATAACTGTAGCACTGGAGGGAGAAAACAGCTTTAACTTTTCAGTACCTTCCATCCTTCTGTAATAGTTTTAGAATATTCCAAGACTATTGCCGAGACATCATAAAGTGCAGTGTTACTCCGCTTGAGAACCGCTAATTTACAGAATTACCAACCTCCTTCGCTGACAAGAAAAACTCGTTAGAACATAACATAAACTTCTACAAACTATTTAACTGTCACTAAAAAAGGTGTAACGGCTACCTCAAAGACATTCCTTCTCAAAAGAGATTGAGAATGGACTGCGCTTATGTAGGGACAAAGGTGTTGTTTTCCCCGGTACCACGATGTCTAGAATTTTGTATCCTACAGTTGAGAAACAATAGACCACACAACCGTTCGACCAGATTGACAGTCAGAAAGATGATCATCGGAACCACAAAGGGACCCCGTAACATTGGATCTTCGCCGACACAAAATTCAAGAGACTACCTGGTTTGCAGCCGGTGATTCACCATTGATTGACTATGTTCCTTGGGTTTTCTTTTAATTCGATCTTTTTCAGGATTGAACGTGTATTCCTCTTAGGAATTATGACTTTATTTTATCTTCTTCGAATATACCAATTGCTACTTCAAACACTCTCGTTTAATTGAGTGTACTATCTACATAATTACTACCGAGAGCTTTTACGCGAAGCTACCGAATTGTTATCTTCCGTCGGTTACTAAACCATACGACAGTGACTTTATGCATACGTCTCTATTCAGGCCTACATCTATTGTTTCACATACTTGTGGATGGTAATTGTATTGTGTATATAGATATGTATATATAGCTGTGAGGTGTAAATAAACCATTTAATAATGAAACACCTGCTTCTTCATTGTGTCACCTAAAACAGGGACCGGATACATTACAAGGAATTCAAGAGGTCAATGGGTTAAAGTATGCATCTTTCAACGAGACTTTAAAAAATATTTGCAGTGCACATTAATTAAATGATTTCGTTTCTAGCTCTGTATTTATTATCTGCTTAGATCAATATCTTTATTGAATTTTTCTTACGTTAAAGAAATTTAATAGAAAACAATTATATACATTTTGTGCGGTTTATTACTTTATTTTCCCCTCTTATCACATTACAGTTTCAATTTAACAAAACCCTAAACGTTTTATCATACGCAGTTTTTTAACATCTACTGTAATTCACAATATGCAGAAATGTTCAGAAATGAAGAAAATTCTCCGTCAATTGAACAGAATGTCATATCAGTGTATACAAAAATAAGTACTGGGAAAATTATTTTTAAATTAAAAAACGGAAATGTTTATAAAAGTCTATTTTATCAAAATAAATTTTTTTGCAATTTTTTCAACTTGGTTATGAAAACGTAAGCATATCCTGATGCTTTAGGTACAAAGACAAAATTCAAATATTTGGTCAGATTTTGCCATTTTCGACGCTTTATGTCATGTTAAAATACCCATACCACCAACCGAACTTTTAACTTTAACAAGTATCTCAAAATACAAGTAATAACTTATATTTGATTGGATTCCAGTCTTCCAATGTTAACACAGTTGTCTCAAGTTCTTAGTTAATCTAAGCTCTGGCAACTTTCCACAAATTTTTCTATCCTATACGTTTTATTCTATCTAATGGATTCTCTCATCCATTGTAACTAAACGATATGAAGCTCTTCAAATCCATCAAAGTGCCACATCAAGTTTATTCCTAGTTACCCAACTGATTGT
The DNA here is from genome assembly GCA_032207245.1 of Pardosa pseudoannulata. NCBI lineage: Eukaryota > Metazoa > Arthropoda > Arachnida > Araneae > Lycosidae > Pardosa > Pardosa pseudoannulata. The sequence continues at coordinate 147,421,508 of CM063508.1, forward strand.
TGTTTAAGGATATCGGAAGGTATCAGACTATAACGGAGACTTGAAAGGATGTTCGGTATATGTGGTGAAGCCAAATGTTATAAATATACAAGAATGCAATCATGGATTGTTAGAGTTTCTTGTTAAAAATAAATGGAAAAGAAATTGAATGGTAAAAATAAAATGGTTAGAGTATTAGACAATAAAAGTTTATATCTTTTTAAGATAATACCTTATTATGAATATTCTTTTATAATTAATGTTACTTCGTAATTATATACTTTATTGTTGTAAATGAATTATAATCACACTAGACGACGTAAGAGATGTTGTCCTGTTTCAACGCTGTAAATCCAAAAATGTTAAATTTTTTTAAATAAATTATAAATTGGACCGTTTTGATGGGGGAGTAAGGAAATAAATTATTTTAAAAATACTTGCCACTACAGTCAACACAAACGTAAATAGATTAAACTAAAATTCACTCACCACCAGTACGGTGATTCGATACTGGTACTTCTCGTACTGAAGCCCGTTGCTCTGACCATTGAGCCGTAGATAGATTGGCGTTACTAATTTTACCTCATACATTCCTACTGCAGACATGTGCTGGATGTTTTTGATTGAAATAACAGTGGGCATTGAAACAATCTTACATTCTTTTTAATCAGTCGGCTTAAAAATTTAATATACATATTATAATATATGCCTATAAATATAATTCAAATGAGAATGCATAATATTATTAATTTTAAAGTAGAGTTTTCAAATTAATAGTTTTATAAGAATCTTCATCAAAATGTTCAAAGCACATTCCCTTTTATATATAATATTTGACGACAAGACAGGCGTTGTTCTGAATTAACACTGTAAATCCAAGAATTGTAAAATACATTTAAGCAAATTATAAATTGGACCGTTTAGATGAAAAAGTAAGGAAAAAGTATTTAAAAAATACTTGACGCCATTACTTCGGCAATCATCAGAAACGTAATTAGATTAAATTAAAATTCCCGCATTGCCTGTACGGGGATTCAATCCTGGGACTTCTAGTACTGAAGACAGTTTAGTTGATCACAGAGCCACAAATATGTTGGCAGAGAAGGGTTTCAAGTGGCATTATTATAATCTCAATAAGCGCACTATTCTGGATTTTTAATAAAAAAAAACATTGTTAACCCCTTAAAGCACGAGTTTAGTTTAGAAAAAATTATAAAATATGACATATTTTCTTCACAGAAAAGGGATATATAGGTACAATGTAAGTTATTTTTTGCAATTTCAGTTTTGGGGGTGACTAGGGAGCTTGGAAAGAGTAAAAAGTATATAAAAAAATTGTTATACAAACAAAGTGTAAACGATTTTATTACATGCTTAATTTGAATTTCGCCCGTGTCAGACACGGGCAAATGCGTTAAGGGGTTAATCGGATGAAATTGTGACTCTAAACCATTCTCGAATCAACTTAATTAAGTACACAAAATTTCATCAAAATCTGTTGAGTCTTTTAGTAGTTCTCTTACAAGCACACCAACAGAAGAATTTTACATATAAGGATAAATTAATTTTCCCTTTATATACTACTACATTATTCTCTCTGTTATATTTTGCTTAACATTGTTAGGTATCATTTAACAATGGTTTTCTTGATAAGAAATTGAGAAAATTTGGACAAATTTAATAATTATTCTCATCTAGTTTCGAAGATATATTGTGTAGGAAATAAAATAATGAATGACATATTATAAAATAACACTGATCAATTTGAATATATATATATATATATATATATATATATCTAATATATATATATATATATATATATAAATATATATATATAGAATATAATATATACATATATTATATATATATATAAATATAAATATATATATATATTATATATAATATATTATATATATATATATATATATATATATATATATATATATATATTATATATATATATATATATATATATATATATATATATATATATATATATATATATATATATATATATATATATATATATATATATATATATATATATATATATATATATATATATATATATATATATATATATATATATATATATATATATATATATATATATATATATATATATATATATATATATATATATATATATATATATATATATATATATATATATATATATATATATATATATATATATATATATATGTAAAGGAAGATATGTATATATATTCCTTTTCATTGAATCTTTGATAAACGTTAAAAATGGGTTTTCAAGACTTTAACCGGCTTTTTTAGCTGTCATATTTTAAACAGGTAACAGAGAAAGTTTATTAATTTCATTAAACCTTAAAAACAAACATATGGCGATTACAGGTAAATTTGTCCATGAGTCAAAAACGTAAAAGGCAAATCCAATATCATATACTGGCATTGGAAGTACATGTAACATGATTTTCTTTTCTTCACCATGTCCTATAGTTAGCATGTCATTCAAAAAATCTATATTTAAAATAATACAGGAAAAATGCGATCCAAAATTTGTAATGAAACAAAGTAAGAAATTACAAACAGAAATAGAAATAGTGATATCTAAAACACAGTAAAATTATTCGAGTAACAAGAAAATTTACCTTGTGAAAGTGGTATAACACTATACATGTTGCATATGTGTAAGCTTAAAAAATAGAAACTTTCATCTATGTTTAGACCTGAATAAATCGTAAAATATTTAACATCTTGAAATCTCAAGGTTATACATCGTTTTTGTAGGGGAGTCATGTAAAACTGCTTAAAAGGTGAGGTCATTTTAAAAGTCTATTACATGGTAATTTTAAAACCAGTTTGAATACTTATTTAATTTTTTGTGTTTTATTAATGCAAGCAATTTTTACCGGGTTAATTATACCAAAGTTCATTAATCATTATACATAAATAGATTAAATGAAATAGAAGAATAGTTTTTTTTTTATATTCAGAATATATCGGGTGTTTTTCAAACTGCTATTTAATATAAATGCACCATTCGCATATTCTTAATAATTCTATAGCACATATACACGTAAATATTAAAATATGTCTTCTCAAAAGGTAGCTCTATAATGAATACCTTAATTAGTTACTGCAATTTGCATAAATATAATTCATCAGCTTATTGTAATAAAAAATATTAAAAAATATAGAGTGTCTTAAATTTTAAAAATCTTAAAAATAAATTAGGTAAAAATTATACTTCTATATCATATATACAAATTTTTACTATAAAATGTAAAAAATATTTTTTTAAAATGTTAAAAATGTTAAAAATAATTTGGGTAGAAATTATACTTCTTTATCATATATACAAATTTTTATTATAAAATTATGTTTGAATTAGTAGTTTTGAGAAAAAAAACAGATTGAAAATTAAGAAATTGTATGTATTAGTTATACATTTTCATCCTTAAACTCGGTTTTTAATTGATGCACCGACTCATATCTAATACTTTAATTTATCATTTCAGTTTAAAATTAAATTTAAATCTTTCAAAAAATACATGCGATTTTTTTTAAATGATTAGATGTCTGCTAGAAGGATGATTGTTAAAAAAGAATTTAGATGTCTAATGAAAGGCTACTTTAGATTATTAATCTACATATTATTAAATAAATAGCATGCATATTAGCAATCTAGATAGATAACTATTTTAATCAGATATTCATTAACTGTTTTATTGTTTTTAAATGAAATTGTGACTGCAAACTTTTTTAAACTTAAAGAAGATATAATGTATAATTAAATGTCCTTAATGAGCAGTTGAATGTTAGTTAACATAGAAGGAAAAGAGCAGTTAGAGTTCATGCTAATGAACTACCCATTAAGTATCGAATTTCTCTGTAACGATATCCCGTAGAAAAATAGAATGAAAAGGTATATCAATATTAAATATTCATTAACTGCCATATTTCGAAGTATTTTCTGAGTATCTGCATTAAATACTTTACTTAGATACCTTGTACTTAACTCCTTGAATAAATGTAATTTAGTAAAATTTTAAATAAATTACGTTACAGTACTGTATCTAGGTATACTGAAATAATAAAATGTTTTCCAAATACGAGCAAAGGTAACCGCTTCCCTTACTTTTTTGAAATAAAAATGCAAAAAATCATCACATATTTAAAATTTTTTTATTAAATACTAGGAAATGAAAGAAAACAAAATATAGGTTTTAAGTTGAATTTTTACAGTTTTAAAAGCATTTACTTTTAATATTAGTTTACTATCCCGAGTTATCGCGGGCAAAAGGGAAAAAGTTAAATATTAGTCTTTATATGATAGTTTTTGATACCTGATGTTAGAGATACCTGACGTTCTGTACACTGGCGTCTGGTCTCTTTTATTATTGGCTTACCTCTAAAATCTGTTTTACAGGAATACAGAGTACACTGTTTTGTTGGATTTGATTTTTATTTTCATAGGGGAAATAACATCTGGAAAATACTTTGATATTAACCTGAGTGGTAAAGCATTAATATTGGGTAATCTTTATGTAGAAGACAACTAGGATTTTCTGAAATTAGTTTTTTTAACCCGTGAGACAAATACGGCCAAAAGAAACTTGAAACCAACAAAACTTTTTAAACTACCAATCAAAGCTGAATATTTCCTATTATTTTCTCCTCCAGGGCGAGTAAAACTGTGATAAGAACAAATCATACCGTCAAATTCTGCTTCACCTGAGTTTTCTCGGGATAATAATTAACTGCAATATATACGAACCCGAGATATTTGAACTCGGGATAATCAGCAAGCGGTTAATTTTTTTATCGTCAATTAGCTCATTTTACCGGAAAATTTCATTGAATTGTGAATTATAACATATAATGAAAATTTCAAAGAATCTAAAAATTTCTACTTGCTTATACCAGAACATACTATACATTTAGAACGTATTATACAATCATTTATAATAATAAATGTAAAAGTTTTGTTAAAATAAGATTTTGTATTTATGAAATTTTAAACTCTCTAAGTGCATTTGTATTGCAAATAGATTTGAAATTTATCATTTACTTACCATATAGCACATAATATATTTTAGTTAAAAATAAATTCATTTTAAAAAGTAAGATATCTTTGATATAAAATTAAAAATTATTATAAACATTTCAAATAGAAATAAATTACATTTTTAAACTTCAATTATTCATGATCGCTGATATAAACTCACGTAATTTTAATTCTCAGAAATTTTTGCCACTGTTGTGAAATCAAATAATTTAAAATACTATTTAAGTTGATGATGATGTTAATTCCCGTTATTTAAAATTCTTTCTACGAGTACAAAATGTCATTGAACAAAAGTCATTTAGCATTCTAACCTGATTTCCACTGATATGAATTAATGCTATTCAATTTCCTTTTTGAATACGGCAATATTATAATATTCATGTCTAATGTAGTTTTTTAAAAAACAGTGATACGAAAATAAAATATGCTCTAAAGTTTCATTATTTTCATCAGCATAAGAAATTGGTCGATTACAATTTTGTTGATATTTCTTCTTTTAGTGAGTTTTTATGATAACAAATATTTTTTTGAAATCTAAAACACATCATGCTAACAAAAATGCTTATCTTTATATATAAAATTCTTCTGTCTGTATGTTTGTAATAGAACTCCTCCTAAACGGCTGAACTCATTTTGGTGAAATTTTGTTATGCAATTAAGTTGATTCGAGAATGGTTTAGATTCACAATTTCATAAAAATGCTTTTTTAACTAAAAATCCAGAATTGTGCACTTTTTCAGATTATTATAATACCGCTAAAAACACTTCAATGCCAACGTATATGTGGCGCAAACCAGAAGTCGCAGGATCGAGACCATTTACACACAATGCGTGAATTTTAATTAAACCTAATTACATTTGTGATTATTACACAAGTGGTGGCGTCAAGTATATTTTAAATAATATTTTAATCACTTTTCATCAAAAGAGTAAAATTTATAATTTACTTAAATATATTTTACAATTTTTGGATTGACAATGTTAAAACAGGACAACGTCTGTTTGGTTGCCCAATATTATGTATAAAACGGAATGTGCTATGAACATTTTGATAAAGATACTTAGAAGACTATTAATTAGAAAACTCTACTTAAGAAGTGAATAATATTCTACCTTCTCATTTGAATCGTATTTATACGCATATATTCCAAACTGTATATTAAATTTTTAAGCAGACTGATTAAAAAGAATATAAGATTGTTTTAATGTTAACTGTTATTTCAATCAAAGATGTCCAACACATGTCTGCAGTAGGAATTTATGAGGTATAATTGTGTAATAGTATTGGATTTAACCAGCTGTGCCATCTATTTTAATAAAACATTTATTGCAAGTTTTCGTTTTATTTGGAGTCATAAAATGATAGAGACAGGTGAAATAACATAAGTAATATACAGCCTTTATGTGGCAATGTTTTAAGTACTTTTTAGTTTTTTTAAATGTAACAAATGCAAGAGTAAGTTCCTGCAAATTTAAGCATGTTCATTTCAGACTTTTAACTCTTTCATTTTCAGACCATTCAAATACACCCGGTTGAATAAAGATTTTTCTCCTTAGTAGTAGGTTGGATATATATAAAATTTGATTAAAATATTATTTATATATTTCTATATCTCATATCTATCTAAATAATCCATTATATATATATATATATATATATATATATATATATTATATATATATATATATATATATATATATATATATATATATATATATATATATATATATATATATATATATATATATATATATATATATATATATATATATATATATATATATATATATATATATATATATATATATATATATATATATATATATATATGTATATATATATATATATATATATATATATATATATATATATATATATATATGTATATATATATTATATGTATATGTATATGTATATATATATATATATATATATATATATATATATATATATATATATATATATATATATATATATATATATATATATATATATATATATACATATATATATATATATATATATATATATATATATATATATATATATATATATATATATATATATATATATATATATATATATATATATATATATATATATATATATGTATATATATATATATATATATATATATATATATATATATATATATATATATATATATATATATATATATATATATATATATATATATATATATATATATATATATATATATATATATATATATATATATATATATATATATATATATATATATAATATATATATATATATTATATATATATATATATATATATATATATATATATATATATATATATATATATATATAGGCATTTTACTAAGGGCAAATCTTTATCGCTGTAAAGAAAAGAAAATCACATGAATTTTACGTGAATCATTTGGCCAATGGGTGTTTATTTCGAAATTTGCACTAAATATATAGTCACTTAAAAAACCACAGGAATGCTGAATTTATGAATTAGACTGGGAAAATTTTACTCGACGAAATCAAGCTTTTATCAATTCTTTGGTGTGGCACTAATTAAACTAATTTGGGGAATATTTGCATGTAAAATCTAGTAATAATTTTAAAAAAGTATTTATTATTTTTTCAATAAAGTCTATTTCTATATCATAGATGTAAGGCCTATTGACCGACAGTTATTTAGGTTTTTCTAGAACAGAATTTCATTTCAACTCATCGGAGAATTTCCGATCTGCTTAATTCTTTTGTTACAGAAATGTTAAGACCGTGGACATTCAAACCAAACCAAATTCAACTATATATTTCAATTCTTTTTTAGACCTATTTTATATGAAATTATATGTAAAGAATTACCTACTAATTACTAATAAACATTTGTGCCAATACTGCTGTATATCTGATATAAATGTATGGTTATCATAAAATTAAATGATATATTATCTAAACAATTAAATAGTATAAAACCACTCAAGTCGTAGTTTCTACAGACGTTTAATTTCATATTTATTTTAATCATAATTGTTTGTTAAATTTGCGTCAGCATAAAAAATTTGAATTAGTTTATAAATTTGTTAAAAGAAGTTCTTTTCATACCACAGATTTCAAATACTTTAAATTTTACAAAGCAAAAAGTAGTAACGTAAGCTCTATTTTTAAACTTCCACGGCTTTATTGCCTTTTGAAACAACGTTAGTATAATAAATACTTAATGCATTTTGATGCTAAAAGTTTGAACTTTGTTACGAAGTAAAATTCAATTTAACTGCAGTTTTCCAATATCGTAAAGACGTAATATTTTTCATCTTTTAAAGAAAAATTGTTTTAAATATATATCGAGAAAAATAGGATGCCCCTAAATGGAGATTTGAAATTTTGTTTGCTATTATATGTAATCTTCGATTAAACTATAAGCATTTCTCTCTAGTTTTACGCTTTTACAAACTATATTACAAAATACAAAGCCAAAGTAACAAAGGCTCAAATGGTAAAAATGTTTAGAAAGTAATTCGTTGTCTTGGGCAAACAATATTCCCAATGTGAGACATTGAAAGGCTTGTTAAAGTAGACTGAAAGATGGGAAACCCATATCTTGAATGGCACACACATCGAATCTAAGAACAAGCGTAAACCAGAAAGGTGGAGGCAACTAGAAGTCAGCAATCAAATATTGCATTTGTTGCAAACATCTGTTGCAATTTTAGTCCCAAATGACCTTGACTTGTCTGGCGTCAGGGTTTGTTTCAAATTTCATTGAGCATGTCCTTAGATTCGGTTTAAACTAAATTAAGTTTAAGTAATAAGTAAGT
>CM063508.1:147432841-147517841 GCA_032207245.1 Pardosa pseudoannulata
ATTAAAAATTTCTCAAACAGGAACATTTTTCAGTTCTACTGTAACACATTTTAGTTTATCACAATACCATTTCTTAGTCTACATTTCAAATTTAATATTTAATATATATCCTTTTTTCCGTTTTATTTTAATTTAATGTTTATCAAAGACATTTTTTATAAGTAAAAGAAGACTTGCAAATATGTTGGGGCCTAAATCTAAAATTTAGAACAGTTAGAGAGTACGGAACGAGTGATAAACAACTGCTGACAATTCCAGTCAATTTCGTGTCAGTCAAACGTCATCTTCTCTTTTTTTTCAAACCTTAGAAAATAAGGAATTTGTAAGCTTAAAAAATTCCTTCCAGAAAATCAATAAATTTTATTTTTCTTTGACCGAAAAATGATAAAAAGCTTAATATATGGAATTCTGTATAAAATGAGCCCATTGTGCAGGAAACATCGAAATCTTTTCGATCTATAAAATTTAAACACGAATAAATTCCTTCCTAATTCGCTGAATCATGCATATTAATATCAGCCAACCAAATTATTGAATCATTTTTAGTTTATTTTTAGCTTAACATTTTACAGGCCGAATTCAGATACAGATATATTTTAAATTATTTTTTTTTTTTGCATATCTTGATTACAAAAATTGATGATTACAAAAATTTGAAGAAACCGTTACTACAGAATTGTCATCCCATCGGCATAAAAATACATTGGTAATCATATGAACCTTTTTCTAGTTTTCTCATCCATTTTTTATGTGATTTTCACGGATATTTCTAATAGATTTTATATTTCCATCAGCAAGGTCCTCATCAAATAATAAGCAGTAATCGTAGAGGAAATACCTTCGTCGCAGTATAGGGCAACAGTCCATTGTTCTCAATTGGGAACATCAATTATGAATAAATTATTCCAGGTACGTTTCTGATTACTAATGCCGAATTTCATATTTTTTAAATAAATTAATATTTTTCAAGTATACAAATCGGATTTTAGAAGCATTAGAAGTTTTTTTTACATTTTTAATTTGTGCTCTATAGAAAATGATGAAAACTGTCCTTTTTATGATTTTTATACTTTTTTTTATTAATGATAGAAATATAGATTCTATTTTAAAAATCGAGTAGACTTTTTACTACATTTGCTAATTTTTTGTATAAATATTGTTGAAATTTAATTTTAAATAATTTTATTAATATTATGTTCCCTATTGGGAACAATGGACTGTAAATGTTAAAGAAAGATAAATCACTACATTTTATATAAATAACATAAACGATCTTTTATTGATTCTCTTTTGTTAAATGTCACTGGTAAATTACGTAGAATACCAAGAAATAAAAATAAACTATACCCATTTGTTTATTTAACAAAGGAATATTAGCACATTGTTTAATTCGCTGACTTATTTATCCAACGGGACACTAACATGTAATACCTTGAAGATATAATTCATTTAATCCTTTGAACTGAATTTTAATGTTTCTCCTGCTACCCAGTAGAGTTTATTTCTGAAAATGCTTCAGCATTTTATTACCCATTTTATTTTTAATGAAATCCGTCTTTTCAAACGATACCAAATAGTTCAAGAATTGAGTAAGGAATTATCAATTAGTTATTAATAAACTAATTTCTTACTCTATTTCTGGTTTCCGAGGAATTATTTCGAGGGCAGCTTGTATGCTTTAACACTAGAATGACGGTGTTCTTTGTATACCTAGAATTACGGCGGGTTTCATTTTGACCCATTGATAAGATATCTGCATATTTCTCTATATGATATAATATATTTGTGAAAAATAAATTAAAATAACGCAAATTATGACAACTACAGTTTGTTTTTAAAAATATGTAGACTTTGAAGGTATATAGGATCATTTAAGCGATTTATTACGTTCTCTCCTAAACTTTGATCACTTGTTCTCATTTCATCTTTTCCTAAATATCCAAATCCGTTTAATAAGTATTTTGTCCTAACATCTACTTCTAGCCGAAATTTCAGTCCGAATTTATCGAGCGTGTTAGGCATATACTGCAAAAAACAGCATCTTGTTTTTATAGGGAATAACTGTTCTTCAAACGTAATATTTTCATTTGGTTTGTAGCAAAGCTTACAGTTTTCTATAAAAGTATTCCATACCTCGGATATTAGTGTAAATTTATTACACTGCAAACGTGCAGATCTTGTTAGTTTATTTTCAAAACGAAGAAATTTCATAACTTCCGGAAACCTATCTCTACTCATAGTTTCATGAAAAAACTTTGGTCCCCAAGTCTTGGACCACAAACTAAGAATTGATAAGCCCTTGGCGGCTAATGCCCCCTTACGTACAACAACGCTATGAATGCTTCCAGTTCTGCTAATAAAATAGTGAAAGAGTTATTATGAAGTTTATACTAGCATTCGACATCGGTATATAGCCTGCCGTATTTCTAGGTATAATCATTTGTTAGAGCTAAAATAAAAATACGATTTTCTTGAAATCTTTACTATTTTGTAAATCACAATGATTTAGGAAAAGTAAAGAAAGGATTAAGATATTTGCAAAAAAATAGAAGAGCTGTTAGAGATAAAAGTTCGCTAGGTGTCAAAATGACCCCTTCCGTAATTTTAGTGTTAATATTTCAGTACACGTGGTAAAAAATTGACTGCAATAACGAAATTAAAAAATTATTTTATAATAAAAAGGAGAATGTTTTTTTTTGATAATTGTTTTCATCAAGTAGACTGATACAAGAGCACATGAGTTCTAAAAACATACATGACTAGTGTCTGGTTAATAAAATTTTCCAATAATCAGTAACTAATGTGTTATTACACTCTTACGTAATGGCGTGTGTTACATAAAACATATTATGTTTTATTTTATTAAAGCATGTATGTATAAATATATACTTAAAACATATAGCACGCAAACCTTGTTTGAGAGAATGACATTCAGCCAAAGTGAATGAATTGAATTAAAAAATTACAATGGTCTAAAATATAGCTCAGTTAATACAAATAATTTAGAACAAAAATACGGTTAAGAGATGCAAAATTTCTAATATGTATATCAATTAACATTAATTTCTAATTCAATATACATATTGAATGGGATGTGGACATTAGAAAGTGTTCTTACAAATTATTAACTTAAAAGTATGAAATTAAGTGGACATGTTGCTTCCAATATAAGTAAATTAATCAAATTAAAATTATTCTTAAACACAATTAATATTTTTATTTATTCATTTTTATTATTTTTTTCTTAATTTTAATAATGTTCCTAGGTACATTTTTAAAGATTCTACAAAATATTTACCAGACTTAACTAATCTACAATTAAAATAAATCGGAGCATACGTTTTAAATTTAAACGTTATCTTAATTACTAAAATTCGATTTAAGCATCAAAACTCTGCTTTTTTCTAGAAAATTCAACTTAGAGTCATCAAAATAATTTTCTTGAATAAACTATTCTCCAATAAAATAATACTCAAGTATCTTCCAAAGAAATTTTTAAGTAATGATAAAACAAAACTAAAAAAGGGGTAATTAATATAAAACATTTAAATTGAGTTTATGGAAAAATATGCTTGAATTAAAAAATTAAATGTTATTTGTTTAGGTGTTCCTCAATGTATAACAATGCTTAACAGCTTGAAATTATTAATATTTAAAATGACACTAACTTGCATTCTTTTAATTTTTGCTACATTACTTTATATACTTTATGAAATATAGTAAAAATTTTATTAAATTTTAAATTTACTAAAACAAGTTATGATCTTTCTCGTATTTTGGTGCTTCAAAACTAGTAATTCTCAAATTCTCTTAGTCAAAAAAAAATTACATTCAATTAAATGACTACTTACAAGAGATATATCATTTTCATGAGTGTAGAACTTTATGAACTTTATCCACTGCGCAAGCATTCAGCTGAACCATTAATAATGTTCTAAAATGTAGCTGCCTTACAGCTAGTCAAATATTTTTAAGGGATAAAACGAGAAAAACTTCTAAATTTCCATGCACTAGCAAATATATTTAATATCTCCTAGTTATGAATTATATATTAACAGTCTATAATCATAAAGTCATTAAAATCCTAAACTTTAAATTCCTTAATTTAATACTTTTGAACTTTTAATAAACAGTTTTGAAAATTATTATAGAGTTATAACTCTTATTGCATGTTGTTGGAAGAAAATAACCATATTTCAAAAATTCAATATCAATTTTAGATTGAATGAGACATTCCATTGAATAAAATTGAATAGACAGATAATCAATTTTTTTACCAAATTATTTTACCACAATATTTTTTGCTACACGGGAACATGATTTTTAATATATTCTTGTTCATGCAAGTTGTAGTAAATAGTTTCCTACTATTTCTGTCTTCAGATTAGAGTAAAAAATCATTACTTTCCTTTGGATAATAGAATCTATGCTTTTGAGAAAGAGATACAAATAGTTGACTATGTCTTTTGTATCATTTTTCCATTTCCTTATATCTACATCATTTTAGGATATTATTTGATAAGACACATAATACCTAAATAGATTACTTTTAAATGAAAAATCTTACAGCTAACAAATATACACAAAACTCTTATTTTATAATAGATCTTTTTGAAAATGTAATACGGCATTAGAAATATATTTGCATACATAAGATTAAAACTGGAAGGAAAATAAGAATTGCTTTATGAGACTCAGGTTAGAAATTCTACAAACATTATTTGCACTAAAATCATTACCTATGCACATTTATTTTTCACCTTTAAATTACTTTAAATCATTAATTTGCTTTCAAAATGTACCTATAACATTCTTTTTATCTAAATAATAGCAGATTAAATATTTCGTTATATATTATATTTTACTAATTATCATTTTACAAAATCATATAAACAAAAAGAATTAGAAATATGTACGGAAAGATAAAAGGGTTAAAGAAATAATATTGCTGAAAAACACTGAAGAATTTTTGTTATCATACCATTGTATTGAGTTTAAATTATTATAAAATTACAAATATTAAAAAAAGTATCTGTGGTTTTCAATACTATAAGGATACACTTCATTAATAGATAAATTTCATAATGGAAATATGAAATTTTCTACAAAATTTCATATTCATAAATATAACTGTCAATTTAAATTTATTTTCCTCAACTTACATTTTGTAAAATGTGCAATAGGTTATTTTCAGTATTTAAATATATCGAATGTGAATAAGGAAATTATATGATATTTTTTTAATGGTTTTACTAATTATTTATATTAAATATTATAAATGTTCACTACGTCAAGTAGTATCTGTAGAGATATATTACATTTATACTATTTAGCATAGATGGTGAGAGAATGAGTATTTTATTATTATATTTCAAATTATTTAATTGCGTTGTGCTTATTATTTAAAATTTCTTAAATCTACAACTCAAGACTCTGAGAACTACAAGTAACTTTAATGAGTCAAATTTTTAATCTAAAATTTTTCACTTATGAAAAATTCCACTCAATAAAGAAAACTATATCAATTTAAATATTAAAAAAATAACAAATTTATTTACACAAAAATGTCCTTTTTAAGATATTTTTTACAAAAAGGTTAATATTATAGAATATTTATCAATTATAAAAAGAAGTAATTTTCTTCATGGGTTGGGAACATATGATTTCAAATTCAATACCAAAGAGAGAACCAAAATGAATTCAAATTTTAAACTAATTCATTTTCGTGTTTTGAAAAAGCACGAAGACGAGTGCTTTTAGGTACCAGACTATGTTTATTTGGTACTAGTGGGACTATTAGGCCTCGGCTGCCATATCATCCTGCCGGTTTTATTATGTGGCTTCTGACGTGCTAGGAAGAACTCTAGTAATATTGTGGGCGGACACCAATCTGTTCCTCGCAAACTCTTCTTACTTTTGGGGCCTCAGATCTCAATTCTGTTGTCCAAGACTACTAGGAAGGACTCTCGCAAAAATACCACAATTCTTCTCGCCTCTTATTTCTATGTTGTAGTTTCGATGCACCTTCCTTCTTTTTCTGTTCCTCATCGAACTGGATATTTTTGATTTGCCGATGCACCTTCATATCCCATTTCTTAAATATATTGTGGAGTTCCAGACGCATGCCTCGTAGTACAATGGCCGACTTGTTACCAGAGAGGAAAACAGCTGATACCCTTCTTTAATTCTCTGGCAGGTGGGTCATCAGTAACAATGGAGTGGAGCCATAAAGTCTAGACTTGTGACACTATAAAATAATAGCGATCACGGCCCTGATGGCTGGCCGATAAAAATTAATATCGAGGCATATCAATAGCACACATTCCCAGCCTATGAGGGCTCCGGAACATGAGTGAGGTCATGCTGTACCGACTTCACTTCAAGGGCCTTTAAAAAGGGGATCAAGCCCATTCTCGGGGTTTCTTCTTGGTTTTTTTAGGGGGAGGAACGGTCGACGCTTGCAGAGAGACTTGTCCACCCCTTGAGAGAGAGGAAAATCTTGGTGAGTCGCGGGGCGACTTTATTTTCTTTTTGCAGACTTGCGCTGTGAGCCAAGTCCTGATTTCAGACTATTAGAGTCTAAGTAGAGAAGGTTTCTCTTCCTTTGTGGCCAAGTTGGCTGAACAACGATCAACTTCATCTCCTTCGAGAGGCAGCAAAGCAGTCTACACGACTTTGTTTCCTATTTGAGGAGTTGGACTGTGAGCCAATTCCTGATTACAGACTATTAGCATCTAAAAAGAGAAGGTTTCTCTTCCTTTGTGGTTAAGTTGGCTGAATAGCTATCAACTTCATCTCATGGAGAAGCAGCGAAAGCAATCTACACCTGTTTTCTTCATCAGAGGATCTCCTTTCTGTGGATCTGTGTATATAGTTTGTGTAATACTCATTTATCCAAGATATTTCAATAAAAGGAATTTGAGTGTACTGGTTGTCTCATTGGCGTCTCTAATCACCTGTGAACTCCAGTCTATGTGATAAAAACGCTACAATATAAATTGGCAACACTCCGCCGTCAAACCAAAACTCGAGGGAAGACTGCTCCTTTTCTTCTTCTTTCGAACACTTGTAGCCAAAATGACTACTAGGGCTCCGTAAGTAATTTGAAAAGGGCCGTTTTATTTTAATGTCAGGATGAAAGACACCCGGCTTATCTCGTTTGGTGATACAATCCCACACACATAGGTCCTCGTAAATCTCACTACTCCTTACCTTCAGGTCCTCTCTTTTTAACACATAAAATGTCACGAGTTTAGATTATGATCTTACTCATTTATTAGTATTATAAATGTTATAATAATTTAATTAAAAGTTTTTATAAGGATACAAATAATTTCAGAACACACTATAGCCACTATAAAGACAGTCTTTTAAGGTAGTTCATATTTGATTCCCAATTGATTCAATAACTAAATTAATACTAAATTATAGAATTAAACCTCGTGTATTACATTTAATTTATAAATTTCAAATATATTTAAAAAAGTGCAATAGAAAACTTCAAATAACATTAAAGAAATGCTATGTTACTTACCTCTTCTTTAGCCCGCTTCTAATTGTAAAAAGTGTACTTTATCCTAAAAAATAAAAATATCATGTTATATATATGTTGATGCATTTTACTAAAAATGCTCTACACTGCTCATTAATTGGAATTCTAAGTATGCAATATTTAAATTTAACTTATAAAGATATATAAAAAGTGTTTAATATTTTTTTATAATATAACATACTAACTATATAAGGAATGAGGTCTTGCTTGGGTTTTTAATAGTCACATTTACATAATATTCAGGTCTAAAAATTAAACGAGGATTCAATTAATTAATACGAATTTTATGTATATAAAATATTTAAATAAATTCCGAGAGTACAAAATCTTGCAGATTTACTAGCAATATATTTGAAGGTAAAATTCAAACAAATCGAAGCAATATAGTGAAAGTAAAGAAGTTGTTTTATTTTCAGCTAAATAATAAAGTCGTAAATTATCAACGAAATTTTTTTTGCTTGTGATTGAATACAAATACAAAGTATACAAAAACAACATATAAAATAACAACATTGGAAATATTGCTTTTACATTTAGCAATTACTTTTACATTTATGAAAATAAAGTTTCTAAGATCGAAAAGTGATCTTGAAATTGATGTAAATGGGATATATAAAAACTTTTAGACTGGACATTACTCGTATAAGTCTCTTAAAGACTAAGAATTTAAGATTTAGTCCGAACTTCCAAGTAACTTAAACCGCGGTACGGAAGTTTGAAGGTTTGAATCCCGCTGTTGGCATGGATATTTCTAGCAGTTCGGAATCGGATTTAAGCAGTAGGTCCCAGTATAATTAGCCCTCTTGAGGAAAACAGTAGACCGTACCGCTCTCAATATTCTGAATAATTGAACGAAGTGATCAATTTTGCAGAATATTGGCCATGAAACTTTCCAAAATATATCGCTAAAAGATCGCCAAAGCACTTCTGAGACATTGCACTTCAGCAAATTTTTGGCGATATCAACCCACAATTTAAATATATTTACAATTTCACGACATACACTTTCGAAATCCTATATTAATCTATTTATCTACTCTATCGATTAATCTATTAATCTATTAATCTATTCTATGAAACATGAGAATGATTGATGTATTAGTGTTTGAAAGAGCTTGGCGCCGTTTTAGTTCAAAATGTTCGTACCTTTAATAATTAATATGTTAATAGTACTTAATTTTATAAAAATGATATTAAGTACTACTAACAAGGGATTAGTAAAACAATTGTTGGATCTTCCCCTTAAACTTCCATTAATGAAGCAATCCTTACACATATAATAGATGTGGGAGGTGGTCTAGGGTTTCAAACCTTCCATAAGGTTGCTGTATACATTCATGTCACAAATCGGGGTGTGAACCTCGGTGGATGACCTCAGAGCCAAATAGGAATCAGAAATTCCTTGAGGAAGGTTACAAACTACCGTCCACTCTTTCCACTACAGAATGTATTGCTAATAAACTTATATTCATCAACAATATGTAGCATACGATGATGATTTAACATTTTTATTATTACTTTCATCTATAGAATTTGTTCTAAGACTATTCTTAGGAACATTTATTACCCAGACCGAAGGCTGGGTGCGAAGCAGCTAGTATATATATATATATATTATATATATAATATATATATAATATAATATATATATATATATATATATATATAATAGTATATATATATATAGGTTACATATATATATATTATATATATATATATAATATATATATATATATATATTATATATATATATATATATATATATATTTATATATATATATATATATATATATATATATATATATAATATATATATATATATATATATATATATATATATATATATATATATATATATATATATATATATATATATATATATATATATATATATATATATATATATATATATATATATATATATATACATATATATATATACATATATATATATATATATATATATATATATATATATATATATATATATACATATATATATATATATATATATATATATATATATATATATATATATATATATATATATATATATATATATATATATATATATATATATATATATATATATAATATATATATATATATATATATATATATATATATATATATATATATATATATATATATATATATATATATATATATATATATATATATATATATATATATATATATATATATATATATATATATATATATATATATATATATATATATATATATATATATATATATATATATATATATATATATATACATATATATATATATATATATACACTCAATTTAGAATCTTGCTTTGAATTAACTTTAGTAAATAGTACTATAAAATAGATATATAAATGAATGACGAGGATTTTCTAATGCATACATTTTAAAATAAACTATAATTCCTGCATATTAAAATAAATATAATCTATAACATTTTCCCTTATTTTTTAGTCAAATTCCTATATACATATACAAAGGAATATTATCAACTAAATTCAGAAAATTTGAAAAGCTTAAATATGCCAAATAAAATTCAAAGTAAGCATTCAATTATTATATAAAAATTGCGTATATCATTATTGAATTCACAATTCGAAAATGCTACCAATGCATCATTAAAAATTACAATTGAAAACATTGGTATAAATTTTAATTATTTTAAATTTATTTTACTATATACTTTGTGCAGAAGAGTTATTCTATATATGCATATGTTTGTTCAATCGATAAAGCGTACCTATTGATTTATTACCGTTGGGAATTAAAATATATTAAGAAAGTAATGATTGCAACATCATTAACTCTGTAATTAGCATGGTTTAACAGGAAAAATAATGTTTAAACGTATCTGACTTCTGATCATTGTCTATTTATTCTTAAATAATTACGTTCAGAAACGTTGCCAAGTGACGCAGTAGTATATATATTTAAGAAAACTTCGCTAATTTTACAGAAAAAAATGTATTGGTGAAATAGTAGAACACTCTTTAGGAATGTTTAAGCTTAAAAATTCATTGTATCGAGGGACAATTTATTTTCTTTTAGGAAAGAGAACATTTCAAATTTATTTCTGATTACGAGTAAAAATAATGCTGTTTTATACAAGAAGTAAAACGCTAGATTATAAAATAGCAGATATTTTGACTAAACTAAAAAAGTTTTTACTTAAAATTGTTTTTAATAGTCATTTTTAAAAGAGATCACCAGTACAGTGTGTATAAGGTGTTTAAAGAATGGAAAGTTTGAGATAGATGGGAAAATAGGTTATAGTTCCCAATACAAACAATTGGTCATCAAAGAATGGAATGACAGTGTAATAAAATACAATAGAATGAAATTGAAATTGAAATACACTAGTGAATTATGAAATGAAATCTTTTCTAACGTTGAAATTATTTTCTGGTATAGATATTTTGTAAGGTTTTGTGGTCCACCACCAATGTTTATAAAAAGTGCACATCTCCTAATATCAAAGAACCGGCTCTTTGATCCCTCCAACCTGTGTTCTTTGGTAATGGAAGCCTCATGACTGCTAGGCTCATAAGTCATCCGATATTTTCTGGCGAAGGCAGTAAAACAGATAAAACGATTTGTAGATTGTATTACAGCCAAGAAATTGCTCTCTATTTCCGTATGGGTTTTATCGGAAGTAAAAGACTGATACATGCAGTCATTGACTTTTAGGCTATTAGTATGAGACTTTGTAAAATCTCACTGAAAGGAAAGGCATTACAACTCCACCTGGATCCGTGCACGCACATAGACTGATGAAAAGACGATACAGAAGAGAGCCTCAAGTCACACAAGAGCCTCAATATAAGATGCTAATAAGAGCCTCAAGTTACAAGTCATCAGAAGTAATATACATGTCTGTGCCACGTCTCGAGATTCCCTGAAAACAACCCTACAAGATTGCACACTTTTAAAAATCCTGAAAGATCTTCAGATGATTACGTATAAGATAAATGGATGATATTGAAAGAATCTTCAAGATTTCAAAAATATATATACCAAAAACTGACAAAGAGTTGTTTTGGTCCGATTAAGTTGGAAGAAACGTGCTGTCGAGGCAACTAAGACCTGTAACAGGTTGTTACGCTATTACAGACAAATAAGAAGATTCTAAAACAGATAGTGGTGCAGGAATTTTAGGCAAAATTCCTGCACAAAGGGGAGAAACGGCTTTTCTGATGTGGACAATTATTTTGGTGGATCCAATTATGAGGGCTGGAGACCTGTGAAAACGACAGCATGGAGAGAGGAGGGTGGATGACCGTGGGCCTTGGATAGAGTAACATCTTTCTCTCTGGAATTAACTTTTATTTTCGAAGCAAAGAAAATGCAACCTAACATTTCATTATGATAGATATTTTTGAGACTGTTCATCCATGAATTTTGGTTGCAGATGATTTAGCTGAGATTCATCGAATGATGTTTCCCTTTTTTGTCTTTTGAATACCAATGTTTTATAAATAAATATTTATATTGTCCCATTAACTTTGAAAACACTCTGAGGGTTTCATGCATCCTAACAACATATAGAGAAACTAATTGTACCTGATCCAGTTATGTAGGCTGGCAAATCGAGTTTCATATTCTCTACTAACAAAGACCATCGCCTGTTAGATTAACATGTGCATATCCACATCCGTAAAAAAGTTTTTGCCTCAATGCATGGAAAGGAATTGTTTGAGACAAACTCGTAGGATCGAATCTTCTGTCAAAAACTATTGACAAAATATTATATGTTTCTATTCCCTAGTTTCCAATATACTTTGTTATAATGTCCTAGAAGACTCGTATTATTTCCAATTGCCAATATGATTGAGACATAAAGTTCAGAGAGAATTCCAGGAAACAGGAAGAGTTAAGTAATATAAACTTATAGTACAGTATTTTCAGCATGTCAACATCATGTAATCTTTTCATAGTTAAATTTTAGTTAATTAAAAAGTTGGTTCAAAACGGTTAAGTATAACACCAACCTTCAAAAAAAGTATATGAAGTGTAGAAATAAAAAAATAAGAATAGCTTACGGTTTTTTACTTTCTTAACAAATACTTTTGCTTTGAGAATAGGTTTTGTTTGTAAAAAGAAATAGAACGCTTAATTAGAAATGTTTATGCTGAATACAGCTTCTAAAACATCAGTATGCAGAACATGTTTTTATCGTGGTCTTACATATATTACTCCATGACTGTCATATTTTGAAAAACGGCGTAGGATAAAAAATACAGATTGTTTACGCATTTTACAAGTTACACATTTATGAAACCTTGACTGTTCGAAGGCAAAATATTTCGAAAGATACATGTAACGGATTTCTTTGATGGCAATTTTTAAGTGACAGAATTTACTTTCCTAAATACAATTGCATTTATATGTGTCTAGATTTTTAAGGAAACATAATACATTTACAACAAAACATAAATTTATTTTACAATGAATGGAAAGTCCCTGCTTTTCATTCATTGTAAAATAAAATTTTCTGTTGTGTTAAAAATAATTATTTCTCGTTGATTATTAATAAGACTAACACTATAAATTATTTATCTTGTTGTATGAAGATAAATAATTTATAGTGTTAATACATATAGTGTCAATACATTTTTAAACATAAAATAAGTACATCAAATGTAAAAAATACACATCTATTTATCCGAAGAGAAACTCTTTAAATTTATAAATTAGAAACTTACTTGTTGTACCAAATCGAAGCTAATTTCTTTCATTTTTTTAAACCTCAATTATATTAAAAGATTTATAGATTTGGTTCATTCATATGGCAATTTTCAAAATGTTTAATTTGTTATGAGTATTAGAATTTCTTAAATTTTAAATGACCATTAAGTTTTGGTTTACAGATAAAGCAGATATTCCATTTCATTTTCTTATAAAAATTAAGATTTTATAATAAATATATTAACCGAATTTTATTATTTCCATTTCGTTTAAGCTTTTATG
Organism: Pardosa pseudoannulata; assembly: GCA_032207245.1. Classification (NCBI taxonomy): domain Eukaryota; kingdom Metazoa; phylum Arthropoda; class Arachnida; order Araneae; family Lycosidae; genus Pardosa; species Pardosa pseudoannulata. The sequence continues at coordinate 147,446,373 of CM063508.1, forward strand.
TTATTATAAAAATTACACTAATTTAAGAAATGAAAATAAATACTGTTTTTAAATCTAAAGCATTATTGTAAATTCCTTTAAAAGGCGTGAAACATTTAATTTTATCCTGAGTCGATAAAAGATTGTTTTAAAGAATATTTCAAGTCTCAAAAGGTAATATGTCTAATTATATTAAAGAATTTAATATGGTGATTTCGATTCTTTGGAAGAATTATGTTTAGAATTAAATTAATCAACTGAAAATAATTAATATTTTCTCTCTCAGTATATATCTATATATCTATATTTCTCTCTCTCTATATATATATATATGTGTGTGTGTGTGTGTGTGTATGTATATATATGTATATATGTATATATATACATATATATATGTATATATATATATATATATATATATATATATATATATATATATATATATATATATATATATATATATATATATATATATATATATATATATATATATATGTGTGTGTGTGTGTGTGTGTGTGTGTGTGTGTTTATTGTAGAGGGATTATTTATTCGGAACTAAAATAGAAGGCAGCTTCTATTATAAGAAAAAAGAAAAAAGTAGCAGAAATATCTGAAGCAATTCATGGAAGACTAAAAATAGTTCATAAACAACGCTGTCAAGACTTCGGTATATTTCTGGAATCCTTTGAATATTTCTCTGCATTTAAGCTGAAAGTAGACTTCAATTCTAAGGAATATTTCAATGCTGAAAAATGGTATTTTTTATTGTAAGTATTGTACATTGTAAGATTCTCAATACATTTTTCATATTTTAGCCTTTTACCATATTTATTAGCTAAATAAATAGGCACAAAATTAAAATTCTAATATAAAATATGAATGCAATAAAATAGGAAAGTTTTCAAGTATTTTCCTTAACATTAATGATGTGTTCCTTTTATTCAACTATACGTTCATTAATCTTGTCGTTAGGACTAAATTGCAAAAGTCAGCTATTGAAGCCCACAGGTCTCTTCTGATATATGCTTGTAACAATTTGGATTAGTTTATTTTTTTTTGGGGGGGATAATATCGTTGAATTATCCTACACGAGTAGTAATAATACCGTGATCGATATTTTAAGTTTTTACTGAACCGCTATCAATCGATAGGATTCGAATCCATAAGCTCTATTTCTCAAAAAAAGAGTAATATATTCCGGCTGATATCCGATTTGATAAGCTAAAATTTGTAAACAAAAACCATTTCTTTGACTAATATCTGGGAGCAGCGAGATAACCAGTCTCAGAAACGTGGTAGTGCTAGCAGTTCAGGATACATGGAGTTTGTCTGAGAAAAGCTTTAAATAACAACCATTGGAGTAAAATAGAAACACCTCGAATTATTCGGTGTTCAATAGGAAGTAATTATTCGTTTTCTTCCTAAAACAGCACAAATTTTTCGATTTGTTCGTATGCCATTTGGTTGAAAGTATACCTTGTATTAGAAAAGGGCATTATCGAATATCGGCGTTGTGGGAAATGTGGTGTTCCCTGTGTCCTAAATTGCATTTGAGAATGGTTAAGTTCGCTTTCCCATATACTGAAACAATAACTATAAATAGTAGTCGCAAGTCGTTGCACGACATAGGCGCTGGGTGCGCGAAATCGGCGACATCGGCCCGCAACATCAGAGATCCGAAAATGCACTTTGACGAACTACCTGCTATTCCACCAACCGATTCAAGGACATTTCTTACTCGTCGAATGACAGATATCGTTGATCGGGCAGTTTTGTCGTTCAAGAAGCACTTTTCCTTTCGAATCGGTACGACATTTTGAGAGTTCTCGCTACACATACCCAAAGTAAAAACTTTACTCCTCGTCACTACATCCAAACGTGAGGACATAGTCTACTGTGTCAATCTCCGATCTCAAGACCAAGGGCCCTGGGGTCCGAAGCATATTGTCCCGGTTAGGTGGTCAGCTTTAAGTGAACCCCCCACTGTTAGTTCTCAAGCATGTTTGATCTTCAGTTTATCTACCCACTGAAAGGGATAAAGGCTGATTCAACCTCGCCGAGTTTGTGGATTAAACTTCGGATCTGTGTTTTGGAAACTTAAACGTTACCCCAACACCTCTGGTTTTCCGCTAAACGTTTGGTGCCTTTATTAGATTCCAACGTTTTTAAAATTTCTGTAATGACATAACATTAATATTTACGGCTAACAGTAATTATTGAATTGTGTCTAAAAGTTACTTCTTTACTCGTTATAAAATTAGTGCAAGCTTATCGCCATCTCAAAATGGAAAGAGCAGAAAATTTCACTATTGGGTAACGATATTGGTAGAGTAAAAAACTTATTACTAGCGACACAATACCATTTTGTCGTTGCATTAATAATGGACCGATTCAAAAATTGTGCCAAAAATTGAAAAGCAATGTATTCTGTTAATTTGAGGTGAAATAGATGAGCAACTAGAAGCGCAGACGAGCAAGTTAATTGTATCGTTACTTTAAGTGTATCTTTTATGAATATAGCTAAAAACAATCCTTCGTAGTAGACTGATCGTTACCGACTCTATGTTAACGACATTCAATCCTAGGTCATATTGCTGTGTGGACCTCCAGGCTTATCCAGGTAGTGATTGGTAGATCGCTAGTACTAGTTCACCCCACATTGCAATTTCCGTCAAAGTTCCATGCACTAACCAGTCTCTCCGCAAGAGCCATAAGTGAGGGAGCGCAGCTGATTAGCGATAGTGGGAGTAATTTGGTACACAACTGTTGAACTACTCTGGTCAAATGGACAACTACTTGTGCAGCGAGGAGAAATTAGCTTGTTACACATCGAGAAGGAATCCTGATGACAAAAAAGAAGAGCAAGAAATTTTGAGAGGCTGCAATCGTAAACATGGATTTTGGAACAATCGCTCGTGAGGTCATTACGAAGGTACTTTGGCCCTCCCTAAGGAACCCCGTAGTCCAGCTTGCTCTAAAATAAACACCGGAATTTGAAATATATTATTTTATTGACATATGTTTCATTAGCGAAGTTGCATAGAATTTGCACATTTGTATCATGGTCAAACGCCTACTGAAGGGTACTAATTAAAAATTGAATTGAGCTTAAAATTACTTACATTGCACCTAAAATATTTGAAAGCGAAAAGTAAATGTAAACTATTGTATTTATTTCTGTCCTCTATAGCAGAAATAGTTTATTTTTGACAATTTTTATACTATGGATCTCAAAACTCTGGTCGAACCATGAAGAGTATGAATCAATAACTACAGAGTTCAGCTATTTTACTTCACACTGATGAGTCATGGATAAAAATTCTAACAACAGTTAAAATATAATAATAAATTAAAGAATATTTTGAGTTAATAAAACAAAAAAATATATATATACCCATTTTAGAGACGTTTTAAAAGAACATTGACTTGAATAAACTCTATTTTAAATAGTTAAAACACTGATAAGATCTATAAGATAGTAAATTCTTTCCTAAATAGCTTAATCTTATCAATTAGGAAGATAATTCCCTGATATTTTAAAAAGTATGTGTAATGAGTGTCAATTAACACATATTTTTGATCTATTTTCAATTCTTTAAGTCTTACTATCTTTCCTGTTTGCTCAAAAAATTTTAAGTTAATTTGATTATTGCAAATATTTCAAGAAATATCCGAATAGAAAAATTACTAAAAATAAATATACCGAATTATTTTATTAAATAAAAAATAACTATAACAATTTTAAATACCAAACACACCGTACTTTTTTTAAAGACATTTAAATCTAGAAATATAAATGACAATTTAAAAATTAGAAACACCTGACAGAAGATATTAATTTCACATAAATATTTATTTAAATATCTTTTTCAAAACCATCCATTCCTCTTTGTCTAATTACTAATGATTCTATATTATCTGTATTTAGAAAGTCCAGACAAAAAAAGGCATAAACATTTTTAATGCAAAATACTCCATATTTAATGAAATTCGAAGTACATAATTTTTTTTCTTATATGTGATATTGAGATTAAAGTTATATTACATTAAGAGAAGATAAATACCTTTCTCGGAATATTTCAGCATCCATTAAGGCAGGAAAAAAAGCTTAATATTTTCTGAGGATTTTTTTTTGAAAGTTTAATCAAGTTAGTTCAGAATTTCATCAAAAGTTCTACAATTTTTTTATCTCGGTAACTCTTCATGATTTCCATATTATTCTAATTTAATGATGAAAATAAACACTATTTACACGGATATATATCTTATACACCGAAGCAGGTTTTTTTATGCATACGTAATTTAAATTGCATTATTTAGTCGAATGAAGATACAAAAATGTAGTTAGTAATGATTTTATAAGTCAAATGTATAATGACTAAACAAATTTTTAGAGAAACATGCTTTGGCTAAAAGATCTATTAGTAAAATTTGTTTTATATTATACACCTTTAATTACCAAGCATTTTTCTTTCATATATATATATATATATATATATATATATATATAATATATATATATATATATAAATATATATATATATATATATATATATACATATATATATATATATATATATATATATATATATATATATATATATATATATATATTTATATATATATATATATATATATATATATATATATATATTATATATATATATATTTTATATATATATATATATATATATATATATATATATATATATATATATATATATATATATATATATGTATATATATATATATATATATATATATATATATATATATATATATATATATATATATATATATATATATATATATATATATATATATATATATATATATATATATATATGATATATGTGTATATATATATATATATGTATATATATATATATATATATATATATATATATATATATATATATATATATATATATATATATATATATATATATATATATATATATATATATATATATATATATATATATATATGTATATATATATATATATATGTATATATATATATATATATATATATATATATATATATATATATATATATACATATATATATATATATATATATATATATATATATATATATATATATATATATATATATATATATATATATATATATATATATATATATATATATATATATATATATATATATATATATATATATATATATATATATATATATATATATATATATATATATATATATAAATATATATATATGTATATATATATATATATGTGTGTGTGTATAGTGAAATAAATAAAATACTGAAAAAACATAGTAATGACTTACGACTGTACTGCTTTATAGGTGAAACATTAACAATCGATCAAAATGAGTGGTCCTATTATAACTTTAAATTATGATGCGTAATTATAAAGTAAACACAAATAGCAGAGTATCAAACAATGCTAAATTATTTTAGGTTTAAGATATAGCAACTAATAAAGAAAAGAGGCTTTTTATGCATGTTGATATTTATTTCCAAAAATTATTAAAAAAGCTTTAAATTTTTAATATGTGCAACAGGTAATTTGTTGGAAGTAAGATATAATTCAAGATACATACTAGGTAGTTTTATTATAATTATAACATTAACAAGCGTTTGATTTTTTGTCACACTGTATTCTCTTTTTATATTTTCTTGGCCGGAATACAATATAATATGTACAAAAATGCATAATAAAAATATTTCTACATGTTTTAGTTATTTAAAGTTTGCTCTATATTTAGCAGTGCATACGTGGAAAAGTTAAGTTACGTACAAATATGACTAGTTACTTTAGAAATATGATTGTTTTAGATTGCAAATAAGAGTGTATGATTGCAATTATTTATAACACATGCATGCAACAGATTATTTGTGAAAAATAATTTTCCTATTTTAAGGCATAGCGAAACTAAATAACTAATCTGAGTATTAATCAGATTACACATTTCGTACTATAAATGAAAATAAATGTCAAAAAGTGTAACCTGACATTTTTTTTTAATTACAAAAATTTTTAACGTGTAGTTTTAAACACATAAATTATTAATTATCAATGAGATTCTGTACGACACAAGTAAATTATTTATGCACATAATTTAGAGTATTTATTGACTATTTCGATTCAAAAAAATATCCCATATAGTATTCACATGCTAACAAAATTAATACATAGTTAGACAATTGATGATTCTTTGAATTTAAAAGTAAAATAAAAAGTGATAAATATCAACTAATCTATTAAAATTCTATCAGATGAAAGTAAAAGAATATTTGTATTAAAAACAAAATACGTTTATCGTAACTTCAGTCCTTTTATCTTGCTTCCTTTTTAACATCATTAGCAGTGCCTTCAGAACATTAGATTATATCTAAAATCCTTTAAAACGTCAGGACATAATTATAAAAATTACTTCCTCAAATTTTCTTGTCATCGTCAATTAATTCTTTTTCTATTTCGATGTCAATTAAATAATAGAAAGAAACACTGTTTAAAGGTCAGTGAACAAGGTAGCATGTACATATTTTCGAACTACATGTACGTACTTATGCATATCAATAATTCGTTAAATAACTTGATTCAAACCTGACAAAGGCTTGAGAAGTGCTATGCATGACCAATTGCGTTAACTACTCTGGTGGAAGGAACATTTTATCAGTTCCGTCAGGTTTACAGACCATAAATTTTTAAAGCAAATAAGGATAAACTCCTTGACATACTATGCATGATATATGTGTACCTAGATTGAAGTAATTCAAGTTATAGTTCTGTTCTTGTAAATTTTTAAATTCATTTTTAAATTTATGCTAATTTAGATATAGATAACAGGAAATACAACTATAATTTAAAATAGTTTTAGAGATCTAATATTAAATACTAGCCTATTATAGATTACTTAGATTAGGTAATTTTAGATAAATTCATTTTACACGCTATTTAAATTGAATACTACCACATACTTACATTTTTAATACATGTTCCGCACCGGCAGGAATACAAATGATATATTTATAATTATATTTTTATTGTATTTCTATGCAACCAAATGGAAAGCATTTTTGTAACTACAAAAAATTAAGATAGGAGTTTAGTTACCAAAATAATTAATCACCTGTAAAATAATAGTTTAAGTTATCTGTCCATCTGTCCTCGAATAAATGAAGCGATTGGTCCTGGAATGGATAGAGACATCCATATTGGATTCTTGATTAGTTAGGATTAGCAAAATTCAAAGCGAGTAAAGTTTATCTTCTCCTGAACTGAATTCTGAAATCTCCTGAACAGATTCTGAAATAAATTGGTATAAATATGCTTCATATCATTGCAAAAATACCGCCGTCTTTAAAACGTTTGAAATCAACCTCTTCCCCTTATTTCGAGTATTTAATGCAGTTATATCAAGCCCCATTTTAAGAGCAGGCTATTAAATTTATCAATTTATCCCATAATAAATAGGTAAAAATAACATTTCTTCTTACATTATGGCGCCATTCCTTTCACCATCTCATTTAATCGTTTCTTATTTTAAATTATTTAAATAGCGTCTGCATTATTTTTATACTTTTTATCACTGAAGTTAGATATGACGTAAAAAAATTTCTTTTATATTTGATTTAAATTATAGATTAGATACATATGTGATAATTTTAAATTTAATCATCGATTGTTTTTTGTTGCAATTTAAATTTTATCACCGGTATAAACAAGAAATTCTTTTCATAAAAGTCTAAGAGTTTATTTCACGGACTAATAAATATCTAGCGTTTAAGTTATTTATCTTTGAAAACTAAGTCGTTTGTTCGTTTGTGTGTTTGTTTTTAGGTACATAGTGATAGTTTTGAATTTAATCATCAATTATTTTTTGTAGCAAGAAAATTCGTAGCAGAAAACAACCTTTTACCTGCCTCATAGGTTACTTTACAATTTTGGAAAACTAAAAATTTTACTGATCCCGTCACATGACGGGCTATATGATATTAGATAATAGTCCAGTATAAAATAACTCAGAACCTACAGTTTTTATACTAAAATGAAAGTGGAGTTTTACACTGCAGTTAATGCACAATAAATTTGGGTATCTAATTTTTTTTTCTTTAATATGGCTCCCGTTATTTATATAAGACAGAAATTTAAAATAATATTATAATCACCTGTTGTATCTTTGAGAGTATGAAAGTTAAAGTAAAAGAAAAAACACATAGCCAATTTTTCATTTGAAAAACGAATTTGCTATACTGAACTATCATGTATGAAAGTATGAAACCTAGGAATTCTTTACAAATGAAGTTATAACTGTAGAGTAATGACATTCATAAAATCAAAATTAAATATTTAAATTCAAATTGAAATTAAATAATTTGTCCCGAGTGAAGGACAGGTAGTTGTATTGTTATGAATCACTCTCTTTCAAAATAAACCTGAATGTTTATTTGGATATGCATTTTTCTTTATTTTATAGATTATATAAGATCATTCTCAAGTAATTATGTTTAAAAATGTCCTATTTCCGGAGATTTATCCTTTATAAATTTAGTAATCGTAGTTCCATAAAGTATCGAAATTTTGTTCTCGTTTCGCAACTATACACTACTAAAAAACTTTGCTGTGTGAAATTAATATAAAAGTATTTAACGTTACATAATAAAAATATGTATTTGAAGAGAAAAGTAACTATAAAACTTTTGAAATATTTTGTAGATACATGTATTGATTTTATAATGTCAGACAATGGCATTTTGTCTCCTAGCAACACTTCTATTTCTTGGTTATTAGTTTATTTATTTGAATTACAGTATAAACAATTTCTAAAATATTATCTTAGTTCTATTTCGAAAACTCAATCATTTAAGTACTTCATGGCATCAAGCAATTTAAACATAAAGGATGTTTAAATACCTATAGCAGTGTTGGATGCTAAAAATTGACCTGTTTCTTCCTTACATTAACTACATACATTAAATTAACTAATTTTCACAATACCTTGTAAATTTTTATGGTTTTGAGTGCTACGGTCTACATTTTGCAACACGAGGACTAATGACACAGGGACCTACAGCTTAAAGCATGTTCCAAACGGCTACGAACATCCATGCCACTATTGGATTTGAACCTACGAACTCTGTTACCGAAGGCCAGCACCCTAACCAATCAGCCATTGCGTAAATTTGTATGAATATAATAAAGTTTAAATTTTTTATAATATCTCTATATCGGTTATTTGAATAGCTTGGAGCTCTGCCGCCTATGGTTTTTTTACAGGAAGCTAAAAGAGACTGGTGTCTGCTTCTGAAAGCCAATTGTGTACGACTGTAAATATTAATTTTAGAAGTGGGATTCAAACCTAAAAGCTAAGAGCATCATTCTACTATTGTCCACCATCACCACATCGGTACAGTAAATCGTATTTACTATCTACATCCTCATAATGCATTAACTATAAGATCCAAAACAATAATCTTTAAAGCTAAATTTCTATAATATATACATTTAATATACTCAATTAAATATGTGTTATTTTTTATGCGAAGATTAAAGCGGAATTCTCCTTACTACCAGAAGCAACTTTATTCTAAAAGTATCTATATTTAACATACTTAATTAAATATAGAAATATGTTATTTTTTATGAGAAGATTACAGCCGAATTCTAGAAGGAATTCTTGTTACTACCAGAAGCAACTTTGTTCAAAAAATATCTATATTTAACATAATTAATTAAATATAGAAATGCGTTATTTTTTACAAGAAGATTAAAGCAGAGTTCTATTCGGAATTCTTCTTACTACCAGAAGTAACTTTATTCTAAAAATATCTATATTTAACATACTTATTTAAATGTAGAAATGTGTTATTTTTCATGAGAAGATTAAAGCTGAATTCTAACCGGAATTCTTCTTAATACCAGAAACAGCTTTATTCCAAAAGTATCCATATTTAACATACTTAATTAAATATAGAAATGTGTTATTTTTTATGAGAAGATTAAAGCGGAATTCTATTTGCAATTCTTCTTACTACAAGAAGCAACTTTATTCTAAAAGTATCTATATTTAACATAATTAAACATAAGAATGTGTTATTGTTATAAGAAGATTAAAGCGGAATTTTATTCTGAATTCTTCTTACTACCAGAAGCAACTTTATTCTAAAAGTATCTATATTTACCATACATCATTAAATATAGAATTGTATTATTTTTTACAAGAAGATTAAAGCAGAATTCTATTTGGTATTCTTCTTACTATCAGAAGTAAATTTATTCTAAAAATATCTATATTTAATATACTCAATTTAATATAGAAATGTGTTATATTTTATGAGAAGATTAAAACGGAATTCTAGTTGGAAATCTTCTTATTACCAGAAGCACATTTATTCTAAAATTATCTATATTTAACATACTTAATTAAATATAGAAATGTGTTATTTTTATGAGAAGATTAAAGCGGAATTCTATTCGGAATTCTTCTTATTACCAGAAGAAACTTTATTCTAAAATTATCTATATTTAACATAATTAAATATAGAAATGTGCTATTGTTATAAAAACATTAAAGCGGAATTCTATCCTTAATTCTTCTTACTACCAGAAGCAACTTTATTCAAAAAATATATATATATTTAATATACTAAATTAAATATAGAAATGTGTTATTTTTTATGAGAACATTACAGCCGAATTCTAGTCGGAATTCTTACTACCAGAAGCAATTTTATTCTAAAGATAAGGCATGCCCTTTTATTAATGGAAACCTCTGGCATTTTACATTAGAAACACTCATGCAGTCTTTAAATTTAAAATAGATTCTTTAAGAACATTCCACCATGATAAATTTACATGTTTTAAGAATTGTTAAAATAGAAAAAGAGAGGGAGACAACATTTTACTCCAAGAGAAACCATTTTATCACGTAGACGCTCTTGGCATAGCCCCCGGATAAACAATTCACTGGACCATTAAAAACTGAACCGATAAGAAGGAACACGGTTGTTTTATCCATGATTAAAAACAGGAAAACCCCATGGAGCTCTCTCATTACCAAGGGAACAGATCTGTCATAATACAAAGAAAGGCCTGAAAGCTGTCGGTCATGGTTTGACAAATGCAGATTGTTAAATATTATTCTTTTGCTATCTGATAGGTTTTTAAGTTGAACGCCTGCTTTCTTAGTGTGATTGTTTTGGAAGATAAAGATACATAATGATAACTCATGTTACCATATTTTAGAAAAAAACATCTGAAAGGTTACAACAAATGACTCCTTCTGTTAAGTTAATCCATTAACGCCCAAATTATTTTATTTTGAAGCACTGACATATAATTCATAAATTGGGTGTATTTTACCATCAACATGAATATTATTATCGAATTTTATCAATACGTACCTTAGTTTTTTTAAAAAATGCTGATCTAAAAATAGATGACTGGGCGTTCGGAGGATATATTTTAGCAAATACACAACAATCATTAGTACTTCAATAACGTGGTAAAATCGAACCAAATAGATAAAAACTAATGCATTTTCTTTTAAAAAACGTTTATTTATGCAGAATTTCACAATATTACAGAATGTACATAGTAAAGTTTAATTATTTTAAAATAATAAAATTTCAATGTTTCTATAGTTTAGTGTGGAATTTGAAGAAACACTTCTTGCATAAAGTTTCATCGCACTTCACACAATATGTTAGGGGACTTCCTTGGCACCCTACAAGTCGACAGCGTCTTTTGCCCTTTCTTTGTCCCATATTGTGATCTCTTTTATAAAAGCGAACATCATGACTGAGATTAGCTTTTGAGGATGAAGGAAAACTGTAAGGTCGACCTTTCAAAACTTTTTTTCCGATTCCCAATTTTAGATATTTTACAGCAACAGCTCTTCGAAAATCTTACATGGGCATAGAATCACCTTTATGAATATATCTGTGCAGAATACTTGCATTAACTACAGCCATATCAATTATTCGAGTGAATAGACACCAGTACCTTATTTTACCTTTTATTCTCTCCAAAAGGAGTTTTATCTTGATTTGTTATTCTTACGTTCATCTGCTTTTGAAATGTCTTAGAAATGAATATATGACTTTATTTTTAGGTAAGCATTTTTATTAAAAGAGTCCTGTACAAGACCTATCAATAAATCTTCTACATCACTCCAATAATATCTTTCACTTGAAAGAGTAAGATAGCCAAAATATATCAAAAACCCTATAAATATCTTTATATCTTCTTTAGTGATAATTAAATCATGGTCGTTTTTGACATTTTTAGCATAGAAAATAGTCTCATCCACAATTACGTTATATAATTCATCAGAAAAAAGTTTTTCAAAGCAATGATGCAATGTGCATTTGCAAAATCATTTTCCATTGCCAAAATATTATTCTTATACGTTTCCCCTAATTCCGACCATTTGGTATAATTCGGGTTTTTATTCCAAACAATTTTTGGCTTTTCTGTTTTTAATATTTTAGGCTTCCTCTCAAACGTTGAAGGTAAATTTATTTAATCACACTCATATTTTGATATTACTTCTATTTTACCAACAATATCATTTAGAAATGAAGCATGTAACTTATCATCTATTTTCTCTTCATCTGTCAGTTCATCTACATCAGGGGATATGGCAATAATATCCTCTTTAATTTGTTCAGAAAACAGATAATCAACTGCATCCTGAAAGCTATTAAATACTTTTCAACTCATATTTTCATCTAAAGGTGAAAAAACGTAATATTACCAGGGTCAGGAAAAAAAACGCCCGAACGCCCAGTGATCTATTTCTAGATCAGCAGCATTTTGACACTAATTTTTACTATTTATATTTGTTTTAAGATAACCTCGGTTTATATTCTGATAGCTACATCTATGAAGATATTAAATCGCCAAAAAAAATTTAACTTTCGCTTATTACTTAGCTGTTTTCAGTGTTTATGCTAAGAAAAGTAGAAAAACGGCGGAACGAAAGGGCGATACAAACTTTCTCTTATCGCTTTAGATCAATGATATAAACAAAACAAGAAAACCACTTGTTGGTAAACAGGTGCATGCCTTGTCTTGCCCCCTGTGCAGTATAGAATGTGTGGGGTGGGTTTAAGGTCATCTAAAAACGAGTTTACCAAGATATGTTTAGCGATCTAAAAATAGATCACTGGGCGCTAATGGGTTAAGCACATTTTTTGCAGCATTTCATATAAACATATTTTGTTTGAATGTGCAATATAATCGTCCAATTCTTTAGAAAAATGGAGAATCACATAGATACTAAAATTATAGTCTCTTGATACAACAAAGTTAATTCACTAATAAATATAATGGTATTAAACAATGATTAATGTATATACATTCCTCAACTCAGAACTCTATATTATCATCTAGTGGTAACACTTTCATTCATTAAACAATGATTAATGTATATAATTTCTTAACTCAGATTTATATTTTGCCACCTAGTGGTAACATTTTCATGTATCTAATATGATCAAAGTATAAAAATATCTCAACTCAGAACTCTATATTGCCATCCAGTGGTAATATACTCATGTATTAAACAATGATTAATGTATATACATTTCTCAACTTAGATCTCTATATTGTCATCTAGGGATAACATTTTCATGTATTAAACAATCATCAATGTATATCAATTCCTTAACTCAGAGCTCTATATTGCGATCTAGATGTAGCATTTTCATGTATTAAATGATGATTAATGTATATACATTTCTCAACTTAGATCTTTATATTGCCATGTAGTGGTAACATTTTCATGTATTAAACAATGATTAATGTATATAAATTTCTCAAATAAGAGCAATATATTGATATCTAGTGGTAACATTTTCATGTATTAAACAATGATTAATGTATATATATATATATATATATATATATATATATATATATATATATATATATATATATATATATATATATATATATATATATATATATATATATATATATATATATATATATATATATATATATATATATATATATATATATATATATATATATATATATATATATATATATATATATATATATATATATATATATATATATATATATATATATATATATATATATATATATATATATATATATATATATATATATATATATATATATATATATATATATATATATATATATATATATATATATATATATATATATATATATATATATATATATATATTCATATATTCATATATATATATATATATATATATATATATTAATTTCTCAACTTAGAGCTTCTAAATTGCTATCTAGTGGTAACATTTTCATAGTGTTATATTGAAACTTTTTGCTCTATAGACAGCAGATTTTAATCAAAATTAGGTTTGGTTGGTTTGGTTTGGTTTGATTTGGAAAGGTGCAATCTACTGTTTTGTAACACGAGAGCTAATGAGACTGGGACCTACTGCTTAAACGGATTCCGAATGGCTATGAAAATCCATGCCTATGAGAAGATTTTAACCTACAATCTTCGGTTCCGAAAAGCAGTGCCCTACCATTTGGCCATTGTTCAGCGAACCACTATTAGACAAGCACAACTAGATATTATACTATATCTAAATACAAAAATTCAACATTCTATATCCAACCACTCTTCAGTTGAGATCGACAGGCCTCATACCGTTATATGAAACTATTTATTATATAGAGCCCAGGTTGCAATAAAAAAGGTGCAAAAGAAGGTGTTACGATAGTCCTAAATGCAAAATTTCAGCTTTTTACGGCTAATCAGCTTTTTACAGCTAATAATCTTTTTGAATGTTTAGTGGCACGTACATTAGTTCATATGTCACGTTGAAATTAGTCACTATTGACTTGAACATGGATAAAACAAGCTTAGCCTTTGAAATCTAAAGACCAAAAGCTTTTAATATTTTCAACGAACAAATTATTGGCAGTTCAAATATCCCCCATCAAAAAAATATTTTTCTAAATTTAGAGATTCATCTACGTTAAGTGGATTCTTTATCCATTGGGAATTGGAGTCTGGTTGAAAATTCCTCCATAGAAAAAATTCAGTTTAAAAGTCGAAATCTCAGAAAAAAATATTTAATTAAACGATTTTATTAACACCTTTAATATTTAAGTATATAAGTTTAATATTAAAGTATTTCGTTAAAAACCGGGATGTTTTAGTAAGTTACCTTGACATTTTGCTAAAACAAAGATCTTGGGTAGAATGCATAGGGTCGAATAAATCAAAGACAAAAAGATGTAATTCAATCAATAAAATAGTTGCATTTTTTCCTATACATGATGTAAAAAGACATTATGTTATTGAAATAAATATTATTAGATTTATTCATTTGATAATAGTTATTAATAATAGTGATTTTTTCATTATTATTTGAGATTCTAAAACTTGCTGGTAAAATTTAATTATAAACGGTTTCATTTTATATTTTATTATATAATGTCTGTATATTAGACATTATATAATGTCTATATATTATATAATGTCTATAAATGATGCAAAAAAGGCATTATGTTATTGAAATAAATATTATTAGATTTATTTATTTGATAATAGTGATTAATAATAGTGATTTTTTCATTATTATTTCAGATTCTAAAACTTGCTGGTAAAATTTAATTATAAATGGTTTCATTTTATATTTTATTATATAATGTCTATATATTAGACATTATATAATGACATTATATAATGGCTATATATTATATAATGTCTAAAAATGATGCAAAAAAGGCATTATGTTATTCAAATAAATATTATTAGATTTATTCATTTGATAATAATGATTAATAATAGTGATTTTTTCATTATTATTTGAAATTCTAAAACTTGCTGGAAAATTTGAATTATAAATGGTTTCATTTTTAAATTTATTATATAATGTCATTTCACAGCACTAAATAGTATAAAAGTCTAATGCTAGAAGCATATAATTATGCGGTATTTAGATAATTGTGATGCAAATAGTGATTCTTAAAAAAGCAATAATAGGTAATCAATGTTTATTAATTTTTTATATACGTAGTGTTATTACTAAGAATATAATATAAAGAACTGTTTCTTTAATTATCTAAAGTTAATTTTGCTCTACTTAAAATATATATTTTCATAATAAGTTTCATAAGCAATATATAATTAATGATATATAAAAATATAAGAATATGATAATTTTTAACAGGACAAGTAAAATATATTTGAATTTAAAATTAATTTTATGGTTTCATATATTTTAACTTTATTGAGCTTAATGTATTTTTTTAAACATAAATTAGGTAAATTTGTATAAATTTTATATACCGCAGTATTAAGATTAAGAAATATTTGAATAAATGGATTGTGTTACTGAAAAACAATTCATCAAGTCAATATTTCTTTACCAGTTAAAATAAGAAAAAAAAATCATGTTTTCAAATATTCAGCATATTATTTTATTTTATTTCAGCATATTATTGTGACACTTTATTACAATTTGAAACATAAAATAATTTATAAATATTTATAGATGCATTTTCAAGAGGATAAAACTTACTATTAGGGTTTAGCAATTTTATATGAGGAGTTTTATAACATGTACTCGCATCAAACTCTGCCACAATTGCTACTGGAGCCATAAATAACAGCATTACATATGGCATGAGTACACTATGGCATGAAAGCACGCAAGAGCTTTTCAAATTACGTTTCCGCATTCATGGAAAAAAGTTTCTGGGCATGAAGAATGATTTCAAGCTGTATGTTATCAAAAGGTTATTTTATATGTGCTTAAAAAAACTTTAATGAGTTTTTGAAAGTTGTGGTTTTGAAAAGTTTCATGTGAGACGTTGAAAACAAAAGATATGTTTTCATTGATTAATTGTGTTAGAAACAAAGGCCTTTGATGCTATAAAACAGTAATTTCAAGAAGAAAGAACTTTCTAAAAGAATGTTAACACAAATAAAAACTAATATTTTTATCCTTGGATAAAAAAATGAAATCTTTCTTATATAACACTATAATAATTTCCCACGAAAACATTTATCGGAGTTTTATAATAAAATTGAAGAAATAGTTTGTAAATGCACATTTTTAACACTATTTTTTATTAACTATAAGTTAAACATTATTTAACGTTAAAAGATTATAATCGTATATGAGATTTTTTTCAATTACAATTTCAATTCGGTTCAAAACTATTGAAGAGCAAAATTTACTGTCATGTAGTCTTAATTGCTGGTAAATCTAGATATTTATATTTTACTTATGTTTCAATTAAATTTACTGCAGCGTTAAATATATTATGCACCAATCAAACTTACTTCTATATTTGGATATTTATAGGATATTAACTCCTTATTATTCTTTTCCATAATTCATTATTTTGAATTCAAATTATGGCATTGTTAGTTATGATGCCCTCTTTTATTTAAACTAAAACCTCATTTAGACGATATCGAAGAGGCTCAAAAATATTTTCGTATTAAGTAATCAAACAACAAAATGCTCATAGGATAACTTTAAACACTGAAAACAAATTATATAATATCTGTAGAATAATAGTTTATATGTACCTTCGAAACTAGTCAGTATTGACGTGAACATGGATAAAACAAGTCTATCCTTTGAAATCTAAAGACCAAAAGCTTTTAATATTTTCAACGAACAAATTACTAGCAATTCAAATATCTCCCGTCAACAAAATATTTTTCTAAATTTAGGAATTCATCTACATTAAGTGGATTCTTTATCAATTGGGAATTGGAGTCTGGTTGAAGATTCCTCCAAAGAAATGAATTCAATTTCAACCTTTTTTTGAGAATTGAATTATCAGAAAAAAGATTATTTTATTTTATATTTTATATTTTATAAAGTTATTTCATTAACATCTTAGGTATTTAAAGTATTTCGTTAAAAACTTTGATGTTTTAGTAAGATACCGTGACATTTTGTTTGAAACAAAGATTCTCCCGGCAGCTTAGGATCAATTTATAAAAGTTGAAGACATTAAGATGAAATTTCATCAATGAAATAATTGCACTTTCTCCTATACATGATGTAAAAAGGCATTATGTTATTGAAATAAATATTATTAGATTTAGTCACTTGATAATAGTGATTAATATTAGTGATATATTCACTATTATTTGAAATTCTAAAACCTGATGGTAAATTTTAATTGTAAATAGTTACATTTTTTAATTTCTTAAATTATGTCATTTAACAGCAATTAATAATATAGAATTTAATGTTAGAAGCATATAATTATGCGGTATTTGCATAGTTTTGATGTAAATAGTGGCTCACAAAAAAGAAATAATAGGTAATGAATGTTTATTAATTTTTATACACATATTGTCATTACTAAGAATATAAGGTTGTAAATTCCTAATAAGGTCCTAATAAGGTTCTTAATAAGATTGTAAAGTTTACCTATTGCCGATTAACAATAATCGACCATTAAATTTACATAGTTTTGAAGAAGTTTTTAAAACATTCTAAGTTTAGCATAAGCCATACTGGTATACCCAAGCTACAAGTGCAACCAGTTGAGACTGAATTCTTCGCAGCTACTTTACGTATAGTTAACTAAGTGGTTCTTACCGAGGCTGTATTTAAGCCTAAATGAGTGTTTGCCATTAAGGCACAGATAAATTATAGGATTGTGGTTAGTGGATTTCTGTTGGTCTGGATTTGCGCAACATTCTATTGTGAGTAATTTCATTTCCTTGTATTGCGAGTTAGATTTTACGTAGTATTACTTCTCTACTGTACAATATGTGTTTAATTGTGATATACCTTGTTATTTACCTGCTACTAAATGGGTTGTTTCATTAGGGAGTAACTTTGATATATACATATTCTACCAGGGGTAAAAATCCACTCTGTATAAGGTAATTAAAAATATCTTTATGGAATTTTATGCAAATTATGTGTTTTAACACATTGTTGACCGGCAATTTTACTGAAAATTTATCTCATGTCTCCTACTATTATTTCATTATTACCACAATTTAATTCATAATCACTCGTATAATCAGATAAAGCATCCTCGTATAATTTATAGAAAGAGTCTTCATTACGTGCAGTCATCGGATTTTAATTTTTTTTTAATTATTAAATATTTTTACAACAAAATATTTGGCGGATCTTATAAGACATAGCTTGTGTTATACTTACAAACAATTGCACTGTATGGTCGCCAACAGAGAAAACAACAGCGATGCGAAAAAAAACCCATCACGAGTTTAGTCGTGCCGGTCAGCAACGTTGCAAAATATATATTTTAACACATTGTTGACCGGGAATTTTACTGAAAATTTATCTCATGTCACCGCCTATTATTTCACAGTTACCACAATTTAATTCATAATCACTCGGACAATCAGATAAAGCATCCGAGTATAATTCATTGAAAGATTCTTCATTATGTCCCTTCATTGTTGTTTTAATTTTTTTAATTATTAAATATTTTTACAACAAAATATTTGGCGGATCTTATAAGACATAGCTTGTGTAATACTCACCAACAATTGCACTGTATGGTCGCCAAAAGAGAAAACAACATCGATGCGAAAAAAAACCCATCACAAGTTTACTCGTGCCGGTCAGCCACATTGCAAATTATGTGTTTTCACACATTGTTGACCGGCAATTTTACTGAAAATTTATCTCATGTCTCCTGCTATTATTTCATAGTTACCACAATTTAATTCATAATAACTCGGATAATCAGATAAAGCATCCTCGTATAATTCATTGAAAGATTCTTCATTACGTTCCGTCATCGGTTTTTAAAATTTTTTTAATTATTAAATATTTTTTACAACAAAATAGTTGGCGGGTCTTATAAGCGAGAAACACAGCTTCTGTTATACTCACCAACAATTGCACTGTATGGTCGCCAAACAGAGAAAACAACAGAGATAAAACGAAAAAACCCATCACGAGTTTCCTCGTGCCCGTCAGAAAGTTGCAAAATATATATTTTAACACATTGTTGACCGGGAATTTTACTGAAAATTTATCTCATGGCACCGGCTATTATTTCACAGTTACCACAGTTTCATTCACAATCACTCGGATAATCAGATAAAGCGTTCGCGTATAATAAATTAAATATTTTTTACAACAAAATATTTGGCGGATCTTATAAGCGAGAGACATAGCTTGTGTTATACTCACTAACAATTGCACTGTACGGTCGCCAACAGAAGAAACAACAGCGATGCAAAAAAAAACCAACCCTAGTTTACTCGTGCCGGTCAGCAACGTTCAGCCATAAAAACACGAGTTAACTTGTGCCGGTTAACAATGTGTTAAAAAACAGTATAAACAAGCAAGCACTCTTCCGCACACAGTAAGGCATGGGGATGCATATTTTCTACAATAAGAATGTTTATGATAAACTTCAAGATGACCAAATGAAATAGTTTACCCTTTTTGTGATACATACATACCAGAAGTTGCTTGTCGTCATGTTCGTATTAAAAGATTCGGCTATTATTTAATACTAAACAATTTTTGCCTTCAGGAGTTTCAGTTGTAAATTCATAATATTTATATTTTGAAAATAATATTTTGAATATTAATATTTTAAATATTTTGAATATATGTAGGAAACGGATGTGTGTTAGTAAGACAAGTTTCATTCAATTGTAAGAATTAAATAAAAAATTCATAATATTTGAAATTTATAATTTTGTTAAAAGGCACAAGCAACGTATATTTCAAGAATACTACTTCACATACTCTTCGATTATTAACCAATAACAATTACTTTGAAGAAACATTTGGTTATTTCTGAATAAATAATTATTCTTATAATTGTTTTAATACATAATAATTCTGTTAAAAGTAATTTTGTTAAAAGGCACAAGCAACGTCTATTTTAAGAATACTACTTCACACATACTCTTTGATTATTAACCAATAATAATTAATTTAAAGAAACATTTAGCTCTTTGGTTATTTCTGAATAAATAATTATTCTTATAATCGTGTTAATACTTAATAATTCTAATCTTTGTTTTACAACGATAAATAATAGATTTATTTTCAAATAATTAATTTATTTTTCATTATTAGCAATTTAAAGTTATTTTTATTTAGAGAAATAAATAAAATTCAAATTTATCAGCAAACGAACCGATGCGAGCAGTAGCATTCTGGGAATAATTTTCAATGAATTCATTTCAATGACGGTTTTATTATTTATGATGAACAATAATGATATCCAGCCTAGAGTTCGAATGCAGATAATTTCTAAGAAACTACAAATTAGGAAAGAAATTAACAAGCGCAACTAATGACGCCATGGTTGAAAAGATCAATGTTTCAAATTAAAGCAATAAAATGATGACAGAAAATGTAGGAATGTCTTATAATTATGCAGAAAAATTGATGAATCTTTCAAGCTCAGTTACGATGAATACCCTGTTAGTAACTTTAAGGGCAATGAGTGTGTAATACATTCACTCTCATGATAATTCAGAATATCTCATGAGTATGTAAAAGGTGATATGTCATGTAAGCAAAAAGACCAGTAGGAAATGAATGAATATGTGATTTCTCATAGGTACTGCAAATTAGTAAATATTAAATGAAACCGTATAATGGATTTTATGGTTGAGCTAACAGAACTAAGAGTGATGATATTTTAGTAGAACAGTTTCAGTGCACGTACAGTTTAATACATGTACTCATATCATTGAGCTAAAATAATGATCAATGCTTAATTCTGAAAACTTAACATTTCAACCTAGTAGTCATACAATTAGGATAGTATTATGACAGCATAATCTAACGATTAAATACTTAGTATCATTTAATAATTGACTTCTTTAAATAGGAGGTGGTGACTACAGTCGTAAAAGCAGTGAATGGCTTACTTTGGACTCGTGAGAGGAGAGAACATCTATTAGCAGAAGTGGGTAACAGTCGAAATGCAGCTCGGAGTGAGATTTTGCGTTCTTGAGAGAGGAATCGCAGTTATCAGCATGCAGGAGATCGGATGCACAAAATAGAGGAGACAGCCATCTTTCGAAAGGCGGCTGAAGGAATTAGGAGAGACATGAATCCCGGGAACTCCCAATAGAGCAACCGGGACGTCATGTCATACTCCAGGATGGCAGTTCATTGTTCACCTTCAAAACTCATCCCCAGGTTCCTTTTCTTCTAGTTCTCTCACTCTCATTCTTGTCTTTTTCTTCTCTGAGATCCTGTTGTTATCCTTCTCCTCTGGCCCAATCGTTAATAAGATTTCCCCATAGTAATAAATATTGGGTGTAACCCTTTTGTTTTTTGTTTGCAATGAGCATTCTGGATCATCCCCCAAATGCACCCCAGGGTCCTATATCAATTTCCCATGGGAACCTTTTCACTTTGCAGGTAGTCACAAGTCCTGACCTTTCGGCCTTGTTGTTTGCTGTATCTTAATGTGTCATCAACTTGTCCATTTGAGTCCACTGAAATATTCCTCTCATTGAGTCCGAGAATCAAATCATTCCTTCTCTCCTTAACCCCTTAATAGTCATCACCTTCTATCTACATCTTTATTTTTGTCAGAGTTAATATGCTAAGATTAACTTACTGCAAGAACGTTGTAAAACACTGTCTACCAATAAGTATTTGGAAACCTGTGATAGAACAGAAAAAATTAACTTTAATCAAAATCAGCAGATTATTTAAAGCAGCGGTGTTCAAACTTTTTCTCCGTGAAATCCTGATATACACTGTCTATTAATAAGTAATTGCACACCTGTACTAAAAAGAAAAACTAGCTTTTATTTAAAATCAATAGTTGGTAGAGCCTCCACGACAGGGGTAATTACAGCGTGAACCCTCTGATGCATACTTTCCACAAGTCTTCGTATTACAGCTAGTGTATTGTCTACCACTCCGCTTGGAGTAGACATACAAGCTCCTTCATCGATTTTGGACGGGTTGTGCAGCCCTTAATTTGGTAATCCGACTCATCCTATAGGTTCTCGATAGGGTTCAGGTCTGGATTATGGGCAGTCCAGTCCATTCAATGAACTTCATTGGCACCATACCAAGCCTTGGTTAAATTCGAAACATGCTATCTGGCATTGTAGTCCTGAAAGGGACTGGGGTCCAACCCGTAAAACTGAAACGAAGTAAGAAGCATAATTTCATCGAAAATAGTGCAGTAGCCATTGGCGTTGAGCTTACCATGAATGGGGACAAAGGGTGCTACTCTATACCAGGAGAAACATCCCCATACCATAATTCCACCTCCGCCGAACTTGATTGTTGGTACAATGCATTTTGGCAGGAGAGTGCATTCTCCAGGTAGACGCCAGACCCAGACCCTGCCATCCGAACTGTAAAGGCTGAACTTTGATTCGTTGCTCCAAAGAACTCGTTTCCAATGATCTAAGGTCCAATTTCGATGCGCTTTGCACCACATTAACCGAGCACAACTGTTGGACTTTTTGATCAAAGGCTTATGGGCATCAGCACAACCATGAAAACCAAGCAGATGTGTCTGCCGACTAGGGGCACCTTCCGACATTCACCACTAACCTTCCACTTCTTAATCACATAGTCCACTTTCGGTTTTGAGTACTTCAGATGGCTAGATATATTCCTTAAGGACCGGCTACATTTATGATACCCGATAATTTTACCTTTCTCGGAATCAGAGAACTCCGAACTGTGAGGTATCTTGCATGCGACTAATGTCGATGCTTTTTCCTACACTATGTATACCATCGGAGGCCGTGACGTATATGACGTTAGGTGTCCAAATACTTATTGGTATACAGTGTATTCATTATCTGTATTCTACAATACGTCATTTAGCACTTTAAAACTTTACAAATTAATTGTACGTTCAAGAAAAAGTACACAATTTAGATCAAACAATAATTCAACAATAATACAATAATTTAATAAAAGAGAAATGTGTATATAAATAATTTGAGAAATTATGAAATTGACTTTTTTCTGAGCTGCGAAATAATCCTAATAAAATTGCAGTACTTGATGACAAACTCTAAGCTTAAAATCACTTCTACAGATACAAAATTATCCAATCTTAAAGATATAATTTGGGAGAATAAACTTTCATTGAAAAGAATTAAAAATGAGAAAGAATTTTTTTTTGTTGTTTCGACTTATCATATTTTTTTCTATTAATATCCCAAAGACTTCAAATTTCACACATTTTATTTTTACACCTAAAATTATCTTTCTAGAAATAAAGTTATTTTAGGAATTTAAATAAACAATTTAAATTCCTAGAATAACTTTATTTGTGGAAAAATATTTTTAATATAAAATAAAAAATTAATTTCTATTTAATTTAAGTCAATATACTAATTTTTTTTAATAGATTTTGCAATTTTGTAAATAATAAGCATTCGAAATGATTTTTTTAACTATTGAAATTATATAAAAAGTATCGGAAGATTTCTATAGACGAATTAATTTATAAAGTGGCTAAAATGAAAGACGAAATTAAGTTTGAAATTCTATAAAGATCAAATTAAATAAAAAACAGCGAAGAAATAGGTGGAGTTTTACTGTGCAACTAATATGTTCTTTAGCAGAAATGCTAAAATCAATACGCCCACTAGTTTTTAATTTAGAGTTCACGCGAAGTTGAAAAAATGTTTGATTAAAATGCTGAATTAAACATTATTAATAGTTTAATAAGTTCTAATAGAAATTTTTAACACAGTTCATTTTAAAATATCATGAACTGGTTAGATATTCTAAAAAATTAAAATTGGATTTTCAAAATTTAAAATAGAATCAGAAAATCTTTTCTTAAATTGCTGTGATATATGTCCTATTTAAGCATATTTTTTGCCTTAATGTAATAATGAACTTTTATGTAGACGACATAAGGCTAGAAATGTAATACTTTTGTCTATCTGAATAGTAATAATTAGGTAAACATCAGGACCGTATGTTTGAAAGTCCATTATCTTAATATTAATTGAATTATTACCCTATCATGTAATGTAATTATTATTCGTATTGTAACATAAACGGTTTAACAAAAGAAAAGTATGTGTATTACCTGTTTATTTGAATTATTTCAGACTCATTCAAAATTGTCATACCCCATTTAAACTTATTAACAATTAATCTTATGTCATATAAAAATAGTTTAAAACAATATGTCTAGAATTTAAGGCATAAAATTTACCTAAAATTAAAGACATTCAAATTTAGTATTCACATTTTAAACATATAACACATGTTGCTCTTGAAGTAATTAACATTATCCCTGTTGATGCTGCGCTGTTTTATACAGACAATGTGAGTTTATATGACTTTTTATATGGCATATAAAAAAATGAGAGATTTATCGGAAGTGGCGCATTTATTAACACTAGATTGCCCGAGATTTCTTGTATACCTATATTGCCCAAAAAACAGTCAAAATGACTGCATTGTGAAAAAATAACAAATATGTAAAGAAATTTGTTTAAAATTAATTTTTAATATTATATAATAAAGGAGGGTGGAAGTAACTACAATTATTCATAAACACATTTATATGTTATAGAAAAAGTCACCAAATTCTAAGAAATTGTGTCATTATATTTCATAATTGTTTTTCTAATTGAAATTAAAAAACAGTCAAAATGACTGCCTTTTGCAATCTAGTGTTAAGAATGATGATATACAGATATATTTCTCAAACATAGGGATACAGATGGCAGATTCATATATAGTTCTGTTTCAACAATCCAGACCCATAACATTTGTTCTGGATTGTGTAACAGAGAGATATTTGTCCTGAGAAATCTGGATCCTTTCGAAGAGCCGAAGTGCAAAACATTGCCTGCAAAAATAGTGACTTATTAGAAATCAAATGAGAACTAGGATTTAACGGATAGGAAAAAATTCACACAGGATTAGAAGTCCTATGTGAACTTACAATATAATGATATTGCGGATGGACAGATAAAGTAGTATTGTACCATGACTCATGTGACAGGTGGTCCTTTGACGTACCTTGAGCTATATTCAATACTTAAGGCTTCTATAAACATCTGACAGAAGCAACCAACATCATATCCATGATATTCTAGTGCGGGTCCTTTTGCTTCAATCATCTTTGAGGGTCACAGGAGTGACCAAACTATGCTGATTTGACTGATTTCAGATCATTTAAAAAACTCAGGTTTTTGAATGGTGCTAGGAATTTTTCTGTTTGCAACAAGTGTAACACTGAAGACGTCACTGAACAGCACCTAATCAACAGCATTATTCTAGTACAA
The DNA here is from genome assembly GCA_032207245.1 of Pardosa pseudoannulata. Classification (NCBI taxonomy): domain Eukaryota; kingdom Metazoa; phylum Arthropoda; class Arachnida; order Araneae; family Lycosidae; genus Pardosa; species Pardosa pseudoannulata. The sequence goes on from CM063508.1 coordinate 147,472,600, forward strand.
AATGTTATTTTGAGGAGACCAACATTCATCTTGGATGTACTTAAAGCGAACAATCTCATGAATCTGATATGATTCAGATCAGAGGAATATGTAAGAAGAATGCATTTCGCGCCTTCTTCTTGCATAAAATGATGCTCGTTAAACATTTGAAATGAAACTCTTCAAACACTTCTAGATTAATAAAATTTTGAACAACATTTTATTATCAAACTGAAAATTTTTCCTGTAAATATATACACACATGTATAAAATTATTTATATTTGGATAAATTCATAATTATTTCACTAAAATACGAACTATAAATTTATGAATTTTTTTGGGATGATTCATGTGATAATGAGGCATAGTTATAAAAGTAAAAGTTTAAGAGCACTGCCTATAAGAGGTTATTGCATCATAAAACAGTGAAAAGATAAAAAAATACAAATATAGTTAAGAAAAATGTGAGTGTCTCAGAAAATAAGGAAGTCCTAAGAATTTATAGTGAAATGTAAGCTTCCATGACGTGTACATACAAATCAAATCGTGTTTTATGCTGTCAATAATGATGTTAACTTTAAGTTGGAAGTTTAAGCTATATTCTTCTAAAATTACCATTTTTAGAACAATGATATTGTCTAAATGATATTGCTCTGACCATGAAATTGACAGTTAGTTTCATAAGATTTCTACCTGGAAAAGATAAGAAGATTTTATTTGCTACATTTATTTTCTTACTAACATTAATTAGAAGGAATTCTTCTACGAGGTTTTCTCCATGTGGAAAAGCTTTATTGTCAATAAATGAAAATGCAGATTCATATAAACCAAAGAAAATCTACTGTTCAGTTAAACTCAGAGCTTGTAGCTAACACTGAAGCTGCTGTATCACAGGAAAAAATATGCAGAGGGATTAATAAAAATGTCTTCATCTCAGAAACCCAAAGGATATATTCTTCATTGCTATTACAAAATGATGATTGATTCAATTGTTGCATGAGATCTCTGAAAACATGAACAAGTGAAAACAAAATTTCTAGGTTTGCTTCACTGATGAGTTGAAGTTTAGTTTATCAAGTTTTTTTTAAACGTGTTTATGTTTGGTGGGAATCAGGAACACGAAATTAACTTTGGAGTATCATGGAATGTGATTATTTCGTTAGTGAAGATATGATGGTATTGTGAGGAATAAAGATCGATGGAAGTGCTTCATACAACGGGTCTGTTGCCACATATATGAATATGGAGCTTTAATGGCTTATGTAGGACTATTAATAAATTTATATGGATCTGACGTTTTATTTATGAATGATAATGCTCTTCTACACCGAATAACCGTCATTGACGAATTTTTGGAAAGTAAAGACATTTAGCTAATACCCTGGCTAGCAAAGTCTCATGGTCTTAACCCGATAGAAAATTTATGGAACTACCTTGGAAGAGCAATTTCACGTAGATATCCTCCTTCTAAAGACATAAATGCTCTGAAAATGGCATTTTTGGAAGAGAGGAGCTTAACTCCCCAACCTGTAGTTAACTTCGTTATTGCCGGCATGAAAACACGTCTGGACGCCTGTGTACACTTCGTGGAAGATTACATTCCGTATTAAATTCGCATGGTTTTTTTATGATTTGTTATTTTTTCCTGAATTCTCTAAGTAATCTACCATTTTGTTACCATTTTTATTGTTTCATGCAGAAATAATATTTCATATGCAGTGTCCTTGAATTTTTACCTTTGTATTTATGTATCATTCCAGAAAAAATCATAAAATTATAGCTCAAAGATTTTGAAAAGCAAATAAATTTATCTATGTAAAATTTTTTGGACATGATTTTTGTTAATGAATAAAATTCTCACGAATATTCTATAAAATTATGGATTTATTTTGAATGTCTATGATCTAGGGATCTTAACATTCTTTAATAGGGAATCGGAGCACAATTTTAAATAGTACTTTGCTAGTCACATTTAAAAATTATAACATAAATAAATGCATTTTCTTATTAATCATAGAAACTATTCTCAGCCTTTAAGTTTATAAGTAAAGATTCACCCACATATATACATTTCCAGGTAAACACACTCACACACATACAAATACACATATAGATATATTTATATGTATACACACACGTATATTTAAAAAAGGAAACCAAATACATTATAAATCCTTTATAAAATGTATAAACGATAGAACATAAAATTCATGAGAATATTCTCTAAGTTTTGCATGCATAAGGTAATTTTACATTTTAAAAGAAGAGAGACAAATAAAACTAATTAATTAAACAGCCAATCTTTTAAAAACAATTATAAAATTTCAAAAATCTATTTTGAGATTAATAATATTTTATAGTATAATCCGAAATTATGTATGCTAAAATAAATACCTTTTACAATCGATCTATCCTGGTAATACCAGCTGATAAGCAAGTTTTAAGCTTATTAAGTATTAACGTGAATATAAATTTTGTTTTGATCCGATAACGAAAAACATCGACTGACATATAACATTATTCATTTATATGTATACACATGTACACATATAAAAGTAAAATAAATACATTATAAATACTTTACAAAATTTATAAATGATAAAATTCAAGGGAGTGTTTTCTAATTTTAGAATGGATAAGGGATTTTCACATTTTATAAGAAAGACAAATAAAACAATTATAACATTTCAAAAAAACTATTTTGAGATTAATAATATTTTATTGTATAATCCGAAATTATGTATGTCAAAATAAATACCTTTTACAATCGATCTGTCCTGGTAATACCAGCTGAAATACGTTTTAAGCGTATTAAGTATTAACGTGAATATAAATTTTGTTTTGAGCCCATAATGAAAACATCGACTGACCTATAACATTATTCATTTATAAAGTAAAATAAATACATTATAAATCCTTTATAAAATTTATAGATGATAAAATTCAAGAAGGTGTTCTCTAATTTTAGCATCGAAAAGAGAACTTCACATTTTAAAAGATGAGAGACACATAAAACTAATTAATTAACCAGCCAATCTTTTAAAAACAATTATAAAATTTAAAAAAATATTTTGAGATTAATAACACTTTATTGTGTAATCAAAATTATTTTTGCTAAAATAAATACCTTTTACAATCTATCTGTCCTGGTAATGCCAGATGAAATACGTTTTACGCGTATTAAGTATTAAAGCGAATATATTTTTCATTGAAACACATAACGAAAAACATCGACTGACATATAATATTATTCATTCTTTTGTCTGACATTACATAGAAATACGTCCTCTCACCTTTAGTGTTATCACCCATAAACTTATCAGTTTTGAGGAGATTCCACTTATTTAATATCTCAAATGCCTGTATTTTGTAAGTATAAACCCTCCAGATAGGATTCAGAGTCAACCGAGTTAGTCATAAACAATACGATTTTGGGAACTGACATTTTATCAATTGAGAATTACGTGTTTAACATAAAGCTAAGAATTGCATAATCTATTCATTTCGATAGCACGTGTAATTACATATTGAATAAGATACATAACCTTTTACCTCCCAAGCTAAACAGTTTCGATTAATGTGTACTTTAAAAGCTTGATTGTATCTGTCTTTGAAAAAACGAATTAAAATTATTCTTTTATTATATTTTCTTTATTTATATGCCCTTTCTTTTTTTTATTACATTTCGTTTTCCTTTATTATATTTCCTCATATTATACGGATTTTTTTTTCTCTTATTAAGCATAATTTTTTTATCCTCTAAACTTAGAGAAAGATATAGTGTCGCAGGCATGACTAAAGAACTGGGTTCAACCACCAACTTGGCAATAATGGTTTAAGTGTGGTAGCCTAACATTTTCTCCTGATCTCACCGTGTACAAAGAATCTGTATCTATATTATATTTTATATGATATTTGTATCCAACTCGCCTCCTGTAACTCTTTTCTTATATATTAAAAGTGCTCAATGCTTAAAAAATTAGATATAACAAACCATTAATGGTTCACTATGGCTGATTTTTAATAATTTGGAGCTGTTGCGTTTGTAAACTGTTAAGGGATTAATTTCCTATAAATATAAATGTCCAGTTTTCAAGTCGTTTTCTTTAATTAAGTAAGAGTATATAATTCTATTACGATGGCGCACTGTGCATTAATTAAAGTCGCCAGAAAAAGCAAGAAATACAATGTTTGGATGGATTACCTTTGTGTTTTAGTAAATACCGTTAATATTTTAGCCAAATTTGCCAAGGGGAACCCAATTCTTAAGTAGTCCCATTGCCGCATAAAAAAACTTTTCAATCCAGCTCAGTGACTGAATGGTCAAAGCACGGATCCAGACCAGAAATTTGTGGATTCGATGCTCACTATGACGTTTGATCCAAAGTATGGACTTTTAATTTAAAAACGTTATTTATTGTTGCCTTATGTTCTCGAACATTCTAGATCTTTCTTTATTATGTAAATTAGTTATTTCTCGAATATTCTGTTCAGGTATAAAAGCTGATACCCACTAGTTGTAGGCAACTTCTCGATCTTGTAAAGTTGAGAGTTGCTACTTTGCTTCAATAAATTCGTCTGTTAGGCTAAACGGTGCGTTCATTCTAATCTTCGTAACAATATTAAAGTAACGCTAAAAGAAATGGCAAAAGAAAAATTCAGTTTTATTTTAATTTAAATCAACATATTCTACCTTATTTCCATGAAAATTAAACGTTTGCTGTCAGACTAGTATTTTATATATATTAAGCCTAACTCTCAGACGACTTCTTATTTTTCCTGGTAAATAACATACATGTGTTCTTATAGAATAATCAAATTACATAGCACCTGTGTCCATGCTTTTCGGACGAAATGCAAGTGGACTTAACTGAAAGAGAAAATGAATATAAATAAGGCACTCTTCTAATTCACCGTCTTTCAGAAAGAAAAAAAACTACAGTTTTACAAGTAAGACTATTTAAAAGCCTATGCCATACAAAAAGAAACCTTTTAAAACTTCCGTTTGCTCAGAAACGCTTCAGAACTTCAGCGCTTATTAAGTGCTTACGTACTTCAGCATCTTCCATCTTGAACAGTGTTATCGATATCTTTTGAACTCAAAATTCTCCAAATGTGCCCTGATAAGTATATGTGCACTGTCTGTGTTTATTGCATATGGAATTTAATTGGACGTTCAAAAAAAGGTTTGGTTAAGGAATTCAACTAGGACATTGGGGATATAGTTGCAAATATTCTGTATTGAAAAATGGATACATTCTAGGTAAATTGACTTATATTAAAACAAATAGAAAACTTCAATTTTATTGCAATTTAACATATTATACTAATTTGTGTATGATGTCCATAAAGGAAAATATTAAGTAAATTTTCAATTTCCAGAGAGAATCAAGTGTACCGTAGATAGATTTCGTGTGCTTAGGGCAAAATCTTTCTTGTTTCTATCTATATCTATATATATCTATATATCTGTTTATATATATATATATATATATATATATATATATATATATATATATATATATATATATATATATATATATATATATATATATATACATATATATCCCGATGATTTATGACAGGCCATTGCTATAAACTTATAAACTTTAATTCCGGTCTGTGAATATAAACTGTAAAAATTTTCATTTATCCTGAAATATTACATAATAATACATTGAAGAGCTAAAACAAACAGGTAAACATGCGTAAAATCATGTAGGAACTCCTTGAGCACTCAGAAGTGACGCAACACGATGCGGCATGGATTTGACAAATGTCTGAAGTAATAAAGGCAATTAATACCATTAATTCTACAGGGCTCTTCATGAAGGTTGTGGAGATCTCATCTGAACAGCATCCCAAATATGTTCGATAATGTTCATGTCTGGGAATTTTGGTAGCCAGCAGAAGTGTTGAAATTCAGAAGAGAGTTCCTTGAGTTACTCTGTAGCGATTTGGGACGTGTGGGGTGTCGCGTTGTCCTGCGGGAAATCTCCAAGTCCTTCGAATATATACAATGGACATGATTGGGTACAGGTATTCACAAAGAATGTTTTCGTACGTGTCACCTGTCAGAGTCATATCTAGAGGTACCAGGGGTCTCATATCATTCTAACTGCACAAGCCCCATTCCATCATACAGATTTCATACGCTCCATGAGTCCCCTGTTGACATGCATAATCCATAGATCAATTGAGGTTGTCGCTATACCTGTACACGTCCATGCTCTAGACAATTTGAATCGAAACTCGTCAGACCAAGCAACTCGTTTCCAGTCATCAACAGTTTAATGTCGGTGATGACCGTCCCATGCGAAGCGTAAAGCTTTCCTCAAGTCCTCAAGGTTACACGAGTGGACGCCATATCGATGATGTTTCGCTAAATGATTCTCACGCTGACACTTGATTACCCCAACGTTGGAATCTACAGCAATTTGCGGAAGGAATGCACTTCTGTCATGTTTAATGATCACGTTCTAATCACGTTTAATCACGTTCTAATAATGTTTAATCACGTTCACGATTATCTCCAATCCTAGTTAGTCCCATTCTTGCACAGTGTTTGTCCGGCAGTAGCGATGACGGAGATTTGATGTTTTACCGGAATCACGATATTCACGGAACACCCATGGTCGTATGTGAAAAATCAAATTTCATCGCTACCTCGGAGATGCTATGCCCCATTTCTCGATCTCCGACTATAATATCAATTTTAAACTAACCTAAAACTTGATAAACTACCATTAACCTATCTAACAACTGTGACATACATTTGTTGATTTATATAGGAGTTGCCGACAGCATTGCAGTATTCTAATCGGTTCCTTATCTCTTTATTTGCATTTACATGCTAATACCAGTTTTGTTTTTTTTTATTTTTTGGCTCATCCGTGCATATCCTTACTGGCTCATAATGTTTTAAAACTTCAGATACGTAACAGGAAAGGCATTACTTGCGTAATTAAAAAATAACATTAGGCTATTTTTGAAAAAAATCATTTATTTAACTTCTAAATATATATTGCAGTCTTCATTTAATATAACAATTTTTAAATTTTCATGAAAAAAAAGAATTGACATAATAGAGATTCATAATTTTTAATACTAAATAATATACCAGAAATTATAGTAGTGATATTTTATTTTACATTTATATGCAAGTTTCATACTGTCCTTTACTGCAACAATATCATTAATTAAATAAAATATTTTACAAAAGTGTTTGGAAGATAAGTATTACTATTTAAATATACTCGCAAAAAGTAATAAAAATGATATCCAAAGTGCAAAAGCAAAATAATGCGGAAAAATGATGTTTTCTCTAATAATATAAATCAAAATATTACAAAATATTTCCTAACGAATTAGAAAATTAATTTCAGTTAAAAATTTGTTTTCTTAATAAAATATTACTGAAACAAATTATTTGTTAATTATAATGGAATATATATATATATATATATATATATATATATATATATATATATATATATATATATATATATATATATATATATATATATATATATATATATATATATATATATATATATATATAGTATATATATATATATATATATATATATATATATATATATATATATATATATATGTATATATATATATATATATATATATATATATATATATATATATATATATATATATATATGTATATATATATATATATATATATATATATATATATATATATATATATATATATATATATATATATATATATATATAAATATATATATATATATATATATATATATATATATATATAAATATATATATATATATATATATATATATATATATATATATATATATGTATTAAGTGTGTCTACTTCATGGGTATTTAATAAATACATGCTTTATCAGTTTAATTATATGAGCTATTAATGCAATGCAATAATTGGGTAATTTATATTCTCTTGATAGAGTTCTTGAAGTGATATTTTTTCAGACACGATATAAACTCGTAATCAATGCTAGTGAGAAAAGTGAAACCTCATTACTTCATGATAGCTATAATCAAAGTCACAATTACACTAATGATAAATAAGTATGTTGATCATATCCTATTACAGGTCATTCACATGATCATGATTGTTATCTCAGGATTAGAGGAAGATAAAATCCAACTATTAATAAGCATTCACATTACGTTGCACGATTCAAAGTATAATACTGTGGTATATGCTCCATGGGTATGGCATATTTAGAATTTGTATATATTTTTTAATAAAGTAGAATCTATTTATTCTTTGAATGACAGAAGCTTAATAATATTATAGGAAGAACTTCAAAAGGGATTTCAAGTCTACAAAGAATTCGTATTGAGCAGATGAATAGAACATGGGGGAACTTCAAAGCACATGAGATTCACCATCAATATACTGCGTTTTCTTTTAAATCTCTCATTCAAAGTTTTTTAGCATTATAAATCTAGTAATAAAGAAAGGTAATAGCATTACATCGTGAAAGATTTTGCGTTGAATCGGGACAGTATAGCCATAAATTTCAAACATAACGACAAGAGTGATGCACGTATTTTAGTCTATACAGCACGCGAGGGCATTATAAAATGGTGTTTTCATATTTATGGATAAATTGTTGCAGCAAAGTATCGATCAGTTTGAAAATATGGCATTTTATATAGAAGACTAAATAATGTTCCTACCTCTAAGTACGGCATAGAGAAAAATGATGGATTCTGTACGGAATGATTTTTCTAGGAAGAAAAGTAAACATTAAGTAGAGGTAAAAGTTGAAATTTTATGCTTCAAAACACAAGCTTTGATTTTAACTTCTTTAATATGCCTAACTTTACGAATTAGACTGATGAGGACTGAAATAAAAAGATCTCATGATATTTTGTGAAATGCGTAAGTTTTATAACATATGATTTCTTTTATGAAATATGATGATTTTAAATGATCTCTTATACATTATTTTTCTTATACATTCTTATATATTATTCTTATACATTATACATTCCATTTAAAATTGAGTATAATTTAAAGAGATTACTTAACTTAACTAAGTGACATATGGGCATATAATAGAAGTAAAATCTATATATTCATGAATAATATTATTTAAAAAATAAGAGCTATTAGTTAGGTAGGTTTTTAAAAGTTACACTAATACTAATAAAAAGTAATTTCTAGTCCTATCAATTAAAGTAAGATTAAATTTCCCTTTGGAATTAAATTCACTGTGAAATGTTAGTTATTTCCTAATTCATTTAAACAGATAAGGGTTCTTCTTTCAGTTACATTACCATGTAAAAATGCACATTATCTAAGCATTTTAAATCTACAAATTCTGTAATTAATAGAACGTCTATAATAAAAAATATTTTTCTCTTTCATTGTCTAGTTATATAGTTATTATGTTGCCGACAAAGAAGATAAACATAGAAATATTTGTCAGATGATAAAAATACTTAAGCATACAATTATATATTTCACTTTCATGCTCGACACAAAGAACAATTTTTTTTCTAATACACACATACATGCATATATTTCTATGCTTGAATATGTATATTTATCCATATATTTACTCTGAATTCTAGAAGAAAAAACTCATCAGTGTAAAACACTCTAAATTAAATTACGCTTGACTTCAACGTGGATGTCAAAGTCAAAAAATCTGGTCTTACTCAAATACTGTCCCGTTATTTTCAATTTAATTACACTAACATTATAAACACTATATATTATATTATATATTATATAACTATATTTATATATTATAGTAATATGACTCCTTGTCGTTTATGTGCCATTTTCAAAACCTTTTTGATGCCTCAATAATTAAACTACCATAAAAAGTCCAAAAACTTGGAGGAACTATGATTGAATAATTGCCTTTAGGTATTAAACTTCATGATTTTGAACCCCGTTTCTGGGTTAGACTTTTATAGCCTTATAGAAATAATCTTTATGTAGTAGGTCTTAATTTTATTAGCCATAATGTAGCCAAAAAGTAGCCATAGTTCAGCAAATCGGACTGGCAAATGAAAAGTGCATTTACTACAGACTCTGTCTGAAATTCAACAAACGGGAATTCTGTTTGAAACGGGGAAAGAATGTAATTGTGTCAAAGTCTTGTATAGGGTGAATAAGGTTAATTTTTTTAATCGCACATAACGTCTGTAGAAGCACCGTACCAACCAATATGTTTTAAACTCGCAAACTTTACAGCGTTTATTCCAGAAAATGTTGCTATGTTGCCTGTTATAAATCGGTGCTGACAGGTAAGAAAGAAAGCGATCATCATTTTGATAATCAAGCACCAATTCGAGTCCATATGACCGCGAGGCCATACATGCGGATGTGGGAAGATCGCAAGTACTGGCCCCCCCCCCGCAGCTCACCCCCGTCAAAGTTCCCAGTCGCCTTTAAGGACGTATGCGCCACTAGCGGGCGAAATTGTCATTATAATAGTTGTATAAGAAAATCTTAATCCAGCAAAGCACATTTTATCACACGTGTAAAGAGGTATAAAAATTGGAATTTGCTTCAATGGAGGACCTTTGTTTACTTCTGACTACTTTGAGGGTTTTTACTCTTTTAACAAAATGGAAAACTAAGAGTCTCATTCGACCTAATTTTTATAAATTCATGTAATAAGAAATGTTTTATCCCATAAATGTAATTTGTTTTAATGGCAATAAGTATTCAGATATAAAGATATGTCATTTAAGAGATTTGCAGTTCCCTTAAATTATTTTTAGCTATAATGATAAGTGCGGGTAAAACATTATTGAAGACCACTTAATAATAACTCAATATATAAAGTATGCTATGAAATTCTATCTCCAACACTACAAAGATTAAGAGTAAATGTTTTTGGTATAAAATTTATTTATATTGTAGGAAATAGCCGAATTGCGTTTTAATAATTTTGACTGCGTAGAAAAAAACCTGAAACTGTTTAGTATTTATTACGTAAAATATATTAATGTATATCTCTACAAAATATCTTTGTAGTTCAAATTTATATTAAGAAACTGTATTTTGATTTTGACTAATTTTCGAAAAAACTTTCTGAAATAATTGGACTTAAATATATGAGCGATATATAATATATCCTCTGTAGATAAATCCGTTATATAATAATAGTCTAAGTTATCTGTACGTCTGTCCTCGATTTTATGAAGCGGTTGGACCTGGAATGGATAGAGGCATCCATAGTTAGCAAAATTCAAAGAGAGTAATGTTTATCTTTTCCTAAACTATCGATCCGATTCTAAAATAAATTGATATAAATATGCTTCATATCACAGCGAAAAATACTGTCTTTTTTAAAACTTTCGAAATCCACTCCTTTCCCTCTTTTCGAGCATTTAATGCCATTATTTTATCTCCTATTTTCCCCGGTTAAGAGCAGCAATTAAATTTATCAATTTATCACACAGTAAATAGGTAAAAATAACATCTTTCTAGCATTATGTCGTCATTCCTTAAACCATCTCACTGAATCATTTCTTATGTTAAATTATTTAAATTATGCCTTATTTTCATACGTTTTATCATTGATCTTAAATATGACGTAAATAATTTTCTTTTATATTTGGCTTAAATAATAGATTAGGTACATATGTGATAATTTGAAATTAAATCATCGATTATTTTTTTGTTGCAAGATAATTCTCAGCCAAAAACAAACCATTTTCTTACACCTGCCTCATTAGGTACTTTACAATTTTGGAAAATTAAATATTTTACTGATCCCGTCATATGACGGGCTGTATTCTAGTTTAATAATAGTAATATAATATGACTGTAAAATGAATTAACTGTAAAGTAAAATTTTCTTTTTTTAATAGAGCTGCTTCTCACACAGAATAATTTTTATATAAGAAAATATTTTTGATGGACATTTACTTCCATGAAGAGGATACAGTTTATTATAAAAAACAATGAAATATATGCTATGATAATTATAAAAATATACTGTTTCTTTTTTACATAAACAAGTATGCAGTTTCTATTAAGATAAAAAAATAGAATTTTTTTTCAAGATTCATGCATCTTCAGCCTCCTGACATGGGTTGTTTAAGACAGTGTATTTAAGTAAGTTAATTATATTTAAATTAAGTTAATATTTATTAATATTTAAGTTAAGACAGTTATAAGACAGTTATTAATATTTAAGTTAAGATATTTTCTAACCATGTGCTTTTCAGATACATTTTTTCCTAAAAATGATAATAAGCATAATGACTAATTCACGTCTACAGTACATCTAATTTTAATTTCCTGTTTTTCAAAAATCAGTCTTATACATCATATTTTTAATTAGCAGTAGATAATTTGAATAAAATTAATATGTAGTAATGTAAACATCTTAAACTTAAAAACTGTTAAAATTTCAGTCTCAAACTGACACAGGATTGGAACATTTTCCAATTAAAATCTTAAAAGAACATTTATATATGAAAATTTCTAAATGCTGCAAAAAATGTACGATTATACCATTTCAAAAAGGAGAGTCATTATAGATACAGGCTAAAAGGTAAACAACACAGAATCGGATATTTTTAAAGGAAAAGAACATCAAATGTTTCATTTTAAGTCTACTTGAATACAGGCTATTACTAAGCAAAGAAAATATCTGTACATGACAGAAAATCAACGAATTTAAAGACATTTAAATTGAGACTGGAATGTCTTTTAAAAGCGCAACTATATGTAAATATGCTTAAAATTTAAAGACGATTATGGATACAAATGCTCTTTATATTTTAAACCACATTACAAAAAAAAATGCATGCTGCAGAAGAAATACAAATAATAATAATAAAATACAAATGACGATTTAATAGAAAATGTATTCGAATAATTTCTATCATTACTAATAATTTTATTGAAATGTTAGATTAAAAATAAGTAAATAGAATGTAAAAGGAATGACATGATTGCAGGATTAAATGAACGTTTATAATTAATTAAAAGTTAATTTCAGTTTTAACATAAATAATAGTTTATAATTAATGGAAAAATTAGCAATTACTGTATGAAATGGGTGACTTTATTTAATGAGGAAGGAATCAAAAACGATAATAAGACTTACTTTATTCCAATCTGCTTTAAAGATTTTGTTAGTACATTGATTGATTTTTATTAAAAGCTTTCTAATGTCGTGGTAAATGGCACTTAATACTAATGTCATAACTTTATATATTTTAAACGCCTTAACTTTATTGCATGTTTTTAATTTTAACCCCTTGCCTGTTTTGCATGTACACCGTACGGGAGTTGTTATGCATAATCCATACATTAATTGATGTTGTCTCCATATCTGGACAAGTCCATGCTCTCGATACAATTTAAAGTGAAACTCCTCAGACCAAGCAACTTGTTTCCAGTCATCAACAGTTTAATGTCGGTGCTGACGGGCCCATGAGAAGCCTAAGGCTTTCCTCAAGTTCCTCAAGGTTACAAGAGTGGACGCCATATCGATGATGTTTCGCTAAATGATTCTGACACTGACACTTGATTACCCCAACTTTCCAAATCTACAGCAATTTGCAGGAAGGAATGCACTTCTGTCACGTTTAATGATTCTCTCCAGTCCTAGCTAGTCCAGTTTTTGCACAGTCTTTGTCCGACAGTAGCGATGTTGGAAATTTCATGTTTTACCGATATTCACGGTTCATTCATGTTCGTATGCGAAAAGCCAAATTTCATCACTACCTCGGAGATGGTATGTCCCGTTTCTTGTCCACCGACTATAACATAACGTTTAACCCATTGCCCTGTTTTGCACGTACACAGTATGGGCTCTGTTATCGTGCCTTTAATGATTTACCCTTACAGCTTACGGTCAATCTGATTTCTTTGCCATTCTCAGTGTTTCAGTAGTAAGTTTTGTAATTTAAATGTGAAATTAGTCCGATATATGTTCACAAGATGTTAGTTTTCGAAATATAATTAGTTTGGCTTAAAAGAGTGGAATTTCTCATAGGTTTTGCATTACTCCGTGAGCTTTTAGAGTTTTTGGCTTGAGGTTTTACGATACTGACCAAAAGAGATTTTTTAGCAGAAGTTCTGCCTACAGATAAAAATTAAGACCTGGAAACTAGTGCTATGTGTGTTTACTGAAGAAAAATGACATACACAAAATTATCATAAAAAGACTAGGTATTTTTGTCCGGACTGTGGCGTTGGACATTACAAGATTTATAGCACTAAATCTGATCTTTGGAAAAACAGGTTAAATAAACGTACTTGTAGTATTTGAATTAGAAAATAATTGTGTAGTAATTGTAATAGAAAACATTTTTATTTTTATATGCAAAACTGTAAACGTAACTTCCTTTTCTGGGGTAAACGAGAAAGAAAAATAACTTTCCAGGAAAAACATTCTTTTATTTCCTGTAAAACAGTTGTTATATATGTTTAAAAAAATTAGAAATATTACTCTAAATAACATTTTCCAGTTTACAAATGTAAAATGAACAAAAGTGTGCAATAAAAAAATGTTACATTTTTGAGGTTGAATTCGTGAAAAAAATTAAACTGCTAAGGTTTTAAAGATTTTGTTAGTACATTGATTGATTTTTATTAAAAGCTTTCTAATGTCGTGGTAAATGGCACTTAATACTAATGTCATAACTTTATATATTTTAAACGCCTTAACTTTATTGCATGTTTTTAATTTTAAGGTTGCTTTGAATGTAAAGAACAACATTTGGAAACCCATTTCTTTGGCTAATAAAGACTCGTCTGTTTTATTATTTTTTATTCAAGCTATTTTAGATTCTAATATTTGTAAAATATGTAGTAAAAGATAAAAAGAAATAAAATGGACTACTTTATATGCCATAAATGGCACCCAACAGTAGACGGTGGTTAAAAAACTGCATAGCAAAAATGCAGTTAAAATCAAATTAAATAATTTTTAATTTATTTCCTAAAATGTATAATGTATTTTTTAAATCAATCTCAATTCAAAAAGTATTTTAATACATATCATCTTCCTGAGACAAGAATAGTGTATGAATTATCTCTGTAATCATATTAAATTGAGATATATCTTACCCGGGACAAATTGAGCACGGGATAAAAAAAATTCTTAGTATAAAGATAAAAATATGCATTTATTTCAATTCAAAAACATAATTTCAAGCTGTACACTCACCAAGAGAAGTAATATTCCGCAATAGCGTACATATACGGGTTGACTGTCGGTTAGCACATTGTATGCTGGACACATACTAGCACGTTTTGATACACCTAAACCAAATAATGACCTAAAACATAATTTAGATAGTTATAATAAATGATTCCAAGCCAAACATTTAGAACCATTGGTCTAGGCTGGTCATCAAAGGTACCAAGAGGAAAAGCCATTTCCCACATTATTAAATTAATCATGCTAATTAAAGTATAACACCTTTTAATTGCTATATAGTTCCAAAAAAAAAACAAAATGAATTAATTTAAAAATGGGAACAAATATGTTTAGAGCATCCTTCTATTTGTGAAAAAAATTTAATTAATTTAAGATGGTATTAAATATGAAACCACAAAATAAAATTGAAAAGTTAAAAATGAATTCAAAATTAACAAATAGAATTTAATTTGAAAATCGAGAGAATGTCTGGCAGATGCGATGGTAGACGGAAGTTCTTTATGCTCTCTTCCATGCTGCGAAGCTGTATTATTTTGTTAAATGTTTCTTCGTTGAGTACAATTAAGTTAACACATTGTATGCGGGACTCATACTAGTATGTTTTCTGACTGTTAATACTTGAGCGCACGTGACGTACTAGTACGATTTTTGACGATTTATACTTGAGCGTGGGTCACGTACGTACTAGTACGGGTTAGTGTAACAACATGGTTTGTTTGTGGGTACAAAAATTACGGTATATACAGCAAAACGAATATTATTGTCTACTACATAGATTCTGGAAAAATAGAGACAAACTAAAACTAGTTTTTACACAGCCGATGCGGAACCACAGAAAGGGGAAAAAATGAAAACTATATACTACTATTTGCATTTGATTTTTCAAATTTCCGATACTACTATAAATTTATCCACTAAAAAAATATATTTCGTTTGTAAAATTCGTGTAGTTGTTATTTATATATTTCTATTTATAAATTTGTTTATATATTTCAATATAAAATACGAAAACTTGGTTAAAATGTAAATAATTTTCGATCTATTGAGATATATAACTATATAATATATATAAAATAATATATATATATATATATATACTATATATATATACTCTATACACAATATATTATATATATATATATATATATATATATATATATATATATATATATATATATATATATATATATATATATATATATATATATATATTTATATATAATATATATATATATATATATATATATATATATATTATATAATATATATATATATATATATATATATATATATATATATATATATATATATATATATATATATATATATATATATATATATATATATATATATATATATATATATATATATATATATATATATATATATATATATATATATATATATATATATATATATATATATATATATATATATATATATATATATATATATATATATATATATATATATATATATATATATATATATATATATATATATATATATATATATATATATATATATATATATATATATATATATATATATATATATATATATATATATATATATATATATATATATATATATATATATATATATATATATATATATATATATATATATATATATATATACATATATATAAGTTTTAGAAGTTTTTTAAACTTACCCAGATGTATTCCATTATTTACACTTTGTTATTTCGTGGCTACTTCATCTGTTCACTCGTCTTTTTGTAAAGTAGGTATATACGAGTTCTTAAATATTCTTTTGAAGGACATTAAGGTACAGAAAACAATGTCGAGTTATTTTATGAATACGTTTTTAACATATATTTAAATTTGATTCACGCCATATATACAGAGTTATCTATTGCAGATAAATATAATAAGATAACGTGTTTATTTACAGGATGGTCAATAAAAAACTCTTTCATTAAGTGCTAACGACATTCTGTGTATACAGAAACATGTTCAGATACACGACGGAAAGACAGAGCGTGTCTGTGCTCTTAACGATATCTTATCTGTCGGGAAACGTTCGGAAATCATGATAAATCGAGACTAACGAAGCAAAGAAAATCACTGGTTGAGCAGAGATAAATAGATATAAACAAAGTAATGACAAGAGATTAATTCTTAGGTAGTTATGACGTGTTCATTTTATATGTCCACAGAAGGAATTCTTTTCTATACATGGTAAAACTCTTCCATGTCAAATTAATAATAAATTAAGTATGATAAAGAATGAGATAAGGTAATATTTCTAACTTCGAAGTCAAGAAAACTATTTTGTACTTCTCACGAAGATAAAACACATATATATATATATATATATATATATATATATATATATATATATATATATATATATATGTAGGAATAAGGATAAACAGTTAGACACATTTTAAAATAAAATTAATTTCCATTCGTTAATACTATCTACAAAAAAATCTAGTCAATATCATGTAGAAAAAAGGTGTTCAACATTATACTATTAACAGATTTGCGATATCTGACGTTAATTCACGCCAAGTTTTAAATTCATGTGTATTTTGTCATAACGAAATAGGAATATGGGAGAGAAATACAGTTTAATAACTGCATTTTTTCCTCTACTGCATTTTTTATGTGTACTATGAATTTTTAGTTCTTTTATATTTGAGCTATTTAACATTTCATTTTCATCCCTGCCTTCATTACTTACGCCGACTATAAGTACTAGGATCTCAGAAAAGTCTCAGATATGTGGCGTCACTCTTCAATGCAAACCACTTTCACCATGGTTGCAGCTTCTACTCTGTGACATGCAAATTTCACCGTGTGGGAAATGCAAATTTCCGGAGCGAATTAAACGCCAGAGAAAAGTGGTTAGGCTGTTGTGCTGCCAGTAATGTAAATGCTGTAAATGACGTGTAAATAAAAAAAGTGGTAGGTAAGTTTTTATGGTCTTTAGATACTACAAGCTTATAGCCATTTTTTATACTTTAACATAGCCTCACCGCCATTAATAGCTCATTCTTACTTCTGAATATTGATTTATTTGAATTTCATTTATTTTTCTCACAACTGCTCGTTCTTTAAGAGCCGATCCCACGAACGTCGTTTAACAGATAATCGCGATTAACCCATTGCACCAACCAATGGAGGGACACATATCTTCGTTTAAACAAATTAATCGCGTTTAGCTGTTAAGCGACTTTGGTGAGATCGACCCCACAACTTATTTTAACAAATAACAATAATATTAATAATAGTTTTCTAATATCTTTATATAAAATTCTTCTGTCCGTGTGTTTGTAATAGAACTGGGTTGGGCTGATTTGGACGAAATTTTGTGTATGTAATTAAGTTAATTCGAGAATAGTTTAAATTCACAATTAGATCCGTTAGAAAATGTTTTTTTTTAATTAAAAATCCAGATTTGCTCGCTTATTGAGACTATTATAATGCGTCTTGATACATTTCACTGCTATCGTATCTGTGGCGCATAGGTCAGCGTAACGGGCTTCAGTACGTGAAATCCAGGGATCAAATCCCCGTACAGGCAGTGTGGGAATTTTAACTTAATCTGATTATGCTTGTGATGACTGTACGCTTGGTTGCGTGAAGTATTTTTAAAATATTTTATTCCCTTGCATTTCTATCAAATCAGTTCAATTTATAATTTATTTAAAAACATAACACAAATTAAGGATTTACTGCTTTAAAAAAGGACAATGATTGTTCTGTTTTCCAGTATTTTTATAAAATTCTTATACCATAGACAGATTAAAATTTATATTATAATGAGTTCTACATCTTTAACAAATTAATAAAGTGCATATGTAGCTTTGACTTTTTCGTGACCCACCATTAATATATGACTATGCGTATTTGAAACCCAAACTGCCAGTCGAAAGTGTATTATGCTAAATTCAAAGCGCTTAATATGAGACTAATGGTTGGAAGAGGTGAAATCATTCATTTATCGTTATAACTATGTAAAGCCATGAAAAATGATATTATACTTATTATTACTTTACAATGGTATGAGCGGTGAAATAGTATTATTATCAAATAGAAACAAAAATCAAACACAAACAAAATAATTTTATCTTTTATTACCTTCTTCAATAAATCTGCGATCGATTTTTTAATCTTGTGTTGCAAATGTTTATTATTATTTTTGTTGTTGTTGTTGTCATGCCACTCGGTCAAACCAGGCACGATTGAGCCGGAGGTTACTCGTATTAAGGCAAAGGGTTGAACCTTTCTTTTTGACGAGCAACTCAAGGGTGACTTATGTTCAAGTGGATTCTCGTAATTTTGAAGCTGGGATCAAGTAGAAGACTCATAGGCTTGGCCTGCGACCCCCATATGAATGATTATAGAAAGTTAAATCAAATTTAATATCTCGCAAGAATCCTAGTTATATATATACAAAATATAACAAAGTAATTTCTTAATATACAAAGTACTTAATATACAAAGTTAGTATATACGTAGTAATTTCTTAAAATGGCGTTTATTTAAGAAATTAATTAAAACTATTTTTGCACAAATTATTTTACACAGTTTTATAACTTTTTTTGAGTGATTTATTAAAAACTTATAAATATTCGCTACGATCGAAAAGGATGAAAAAAAATATAAAAAATAAAAATAAAAATGTAAATTTTGTTAAAAAGCAGTTGTTTGAGATAAACTATGCTTCTTTCAAAGAAATGTGCAAAATTGTAAGATACAATGTAGGTTGTTCATTTGATATAAAACATTCATTTATTAGGGATAATTATTTTGCCTCAGTACGTAAGACGACCATCGATTATATTTTGATAAAATTAATGATTATATTTGATTAAAATAATATTTTGATAAAAACAAAAATGTCAGGAAAATGTAATACATATTCACACGCATGTATTTCTCAGATATGTAATACATTTTCATATCTATTCAAAGCATAGCTTAGTAACTTACAAATATTCAATTTCTTTATTAAACGCAGTTTTAAAAGATTTTATGTAATGCATTAGAAAATTTAAAATAAAGATGGATAATGAAGACCTATATTGATGAAAAAGTTCACATGTGTAAAATATTATATCAAATGAAAAACTTCATTTAATTTTAAATGCTGTAATACACTTACTTTATGCATATCTGTAACGGAAACACAATAAAAGAGAAAATGCATAAACTTGCTTATTCTTTAATATAATACGCTAATCCAATTAAGGATATTTTAGCCTTAATAATTTTACTGAAAATGACTAGTTTTACCGTGACATCATTTACCTGAAAATTATAAAAATTGAGAAAAAATAATATATTTTCCATATGCATTTTCAATAAAGCTTCGTAATTTACAAAACAGTTTCTACTCTCCTAAACTCAATAAGATTTAGGGGATAAAGGACGCACAGTGTTAACTTTTAAAGATATTTTTATAATGTAAATATATAATTTTGCTTTACAAACTATTTAAGAAATAAAACTCTATTAGAAAAGAATTTTCGATTAAATTAACTTAATAAAAGGTGAGTCGTCCAGAAAAATTCATTAAATATGTTGTAAAAAATGTGCACTATGTACTAACCAAATGCTTTACATTTTAATTTTATCTATAGAATTTACACAAAACTGCGTATCGATTTTCACGAAAGTTAAATATTAATTACAAAGTAAATATTCAATGTTTACAAGTACACTATTTTAACCAACAATTTTACAGATTTTAACATTAAATGTTTATGTATAATGTGAAAATACTTTCCAATTCTGAAAACTAATGACACATATTTTAATATACAATCTCTAAAAATTTTAATAAGAAATACGAATTTGAGAAAATGGATATCTTACATTTTGAAAATACTCATTTGATGCACAAATCGTCATCTTCAAAAACCTTATTTTTAAAAATTAAAAATAAATGTGTAAAATAAAAAATGGTTTTCAGTGAAGTAAAAAAAATGTATTATTTTAAAACATTTATTTTGATTATGAATTGTATAACTTACTTGGTTTTATATTAAAAACAAAACATCATTTCATATTTTTCTCCAAAATTGAACAGTTTGAAGGTTTGTCAAACAATTTTATTCATTCAAGCATTTTATAAAATTTATAATAAATTTGACAAGACCTGGAATGCTGGAAATGTAAACATGCCTAAAATATTAAACTAAGCGAAAACAAGTATATTTCATTTTAAATGTTGTAATACTGGATAAATTATGTTTCCCTGAAAAGAAAACACAGTGTACCAGAAAATTAATGTACTAGCTTTTCGTGTGATATAATACGCTCATCTATTAAGGGATATTTCAGCCTGACTACTTTTCACAGAAGAGAAACTTCGAATATATATTGTTTTGCTAATAAAGAAGCTTGGGAAAACGTAATACATTTTAATACGCATTGAGTTTATGGATTCATAATTTATCTAAACGTATTTGCATTTCAAAATCAAGTTTTTTATTGACGTTATTTTGCTCTCTTCATCAAGAAAATGCATGTTGTCGAATTTTGTGGAATGAAAGTGTACCACGCTTTCGAAGCTCACAAAAAAGTGATTAATAAGCATATTTTGCAGTAACTGTTGTTCATGTATATCCTATATCAATACTACAGTTCGCTTTAAAAGCTGAAAATTAAGCTTTCCTGAAAAGAAGTCACAATGTATTAGATAGTTAAGATTTATTAAAATAAGTAAGAAAATTTAGAGTTTGTATTATATAAAAATGTTCATCTATTAGGAGATATTTCAGCCTGACTAGCTACTACATACGAGAAAAAGCTGCTATATATTGTTTTACTAAAAGTAAAGCTTACGAAAATGTAATTTCATGCGCATTTACAATATCATGATACGAATTTGTTAGTGAACTTTGTATTTAGCATATGGCTCTATGGGTATCTCACCAACTCGCCAAATTGGCAAGATATCGACTCGTTGGCGACTGTTTGGGCAACTTATTTTTCGTCACCAAATATCGCCAAGTGTCATATTGCCAAATGAAACGATATTTTACAATTTCCGGTTCCGGTTTCTGGTCTAATCTGGAATGTTCGAGCAGTTTCTTCTGGACTATATAAAGAAAGCTGAGCCCCAAAAGGCAGTGGAGTTATTAAGTGGATTTTTCAGTGTACAGAGCCCGCTCGGTGTGCTATTTTTGTACCGGTGGTTCCGTTTTGTTTTCAGCAGAACGATGGCCGAATGGTAGAGCGCTACTCTTTGGAACCGGAGTTCGTGTGTTCAAATTCCGCTGCTGGCATGGATGTTTGTAGTCTTTCGGAATTGGCTTTAAAATGTAGGCCCCGGTCTCCTTAGCCCTCGTGTGCAAAACTGTAGACCGTAGCACTCCCAACCAAACCAAACCGTTTTGTTTTATGCGGAAAGAGCTATGTGAGCCCACGATATTTTACTCGAGTTGTTTCGCGATGATTTTGTAAGCTTGGTACGAGTATGCAGCACAGTAAACTTTCATAAATAAATTTTTATGTTGTGCTGTCTTACGTAAAGACCATTAAATACCCAAAGCCAGCTGTGAAGTTCGTTACAATAGTTTAAAAATTTATAAAAATGTTTTTGTATTGAAAAAAATTCATACTGTAGAATTTTGACGTATTAAAATCCACCATGTATTTAAAGTTTCCGAAAAACTCCTTAATTTGCACATTTTGCATTAACTGTTACTGATGTATAATGGATATTAATGCTGCAGATCACACTGAAAGCTGAAAATATACTTTTCTGTAAAGAATGTCAAGAAAATTAACGTGCTATTTATTTGTGGGATATTTACGCTCATCTGTTACAGTATATTTCAGCCAGACTAGTTTTCGTATAATCAGAAACATCAGGTATATATTATTTTAGTAAAGAAAAGCTTTCGGTTTGGTTTTGGTTGTGGTTTGGAGCGCTACGGTCTACTGTTTTTCACACGAGGAGCTAATGAGGACCGGGACCTACGGTTTTAAAGCCGATTCCGAACGCTACGAACATCCATGCCAGCAGCGGGATTCGAACCCGCGAACTCCGATCCGAAGAGCAGCGCTCTACCATATCGGCCATCGTCGGCGAAAAGTCGTTTCATACTCATTAACAATATAGCTTGAAATTCATAAAAACTCATTTGCCTTTCTAAAGGTATAATTTTGTTTTTGGCGTTATACTGCTCCTTCATTTTAGAAACATTTACATTGTCGAGTTTTAACGTATGAAAATCCACCACACATTCAGAGCTCACAAAAAGTGATCAATAGGATCATTTTGCAGAAACTGTTTTGATCTATATTGGATATCAATGATGTAGATCACATTCAAATCTGAAAATTATGCTTTAATTTAAACAAAAAAAAAGAATATACCAGAAAATTAATATACTACTAATTTGGGTGATATTTTACGCTAATCTATCATGGTACATTTCAGCCTGAGTAATTTTCACATAAAGAAAATCATCAGGTATGTACTATTTTACTAAAGGAAAGCTTGCGGAAATGTAATATATTTTCATACGCATTGACAATATAGCTTGTAATTCATAAAAACGCATTTTTATTTTTAAAGGTATAGTTTTGTTTTTGGCGTTGTATTGCTCCCTTCTTTAAGAAAAATTTACATTGCCGATTTTTGACGTATGAAAATCCACGAAGTATTCAGAGCTCACGAAAAAAGTGATCACTAGTTACATTTTGCAATAAATGTTTTCATGTATATTGGTATCAATGCAGCAGATCATATTCAAAGCTGAAAATTATGCTTTCCTTTAAACAAAATTAATATACTAGAAAATGAATGTACTACTAATTTGGGTGATATTTTACGCTAATCTGTTATGGTATATTTCAGCCTGACTATTTTCCACATAAACAAATTCATCAGGTATATACTATTTTACTAAAGAAAAGCTAGCAAAAATGTAATACATTTGCATACGCATTGACAATTTAACACGTAATTCATAAAAATTCATTTGTATATCTAAAGATACAGTTTTGTAATTGGCGTTATATTGCTTCCTCATACAAGAAAAATTTATACTGTCGAGTTTTGACGTATGAAAATCCACCACACATTGAGAGCTCACAAAAAGGTGATCAATCGGCACATATTGCAGTGAATGTTTTGATGAATAATGGGTATCAATGCTGAAGATCAAATTCAAAGCTGAAAATGGTGTTTTCTTTTAAAGAAAATATAATGTACCAGAAAATTAATGTACTACTAATTTGAGTGATATTTTATGCTAATCTGAATAAGTACATCTCAGCCCGACTAGTTTCCACATAAACAAATTCATCAAGTATGTACTACTTTACTAAAGAAGAGATTGCGGAAATATAATCTATTTATATACGCATTGACAATATAACATGCAATTCATAAAAACGTATTTGCATTTCTAAAGGTATAGTTTCGTTATTTGTGTTATATTGCTCCCTTATTCAAGAAAAATTCATACTGCCGAGTTTTGATGTATGAAAATCCACCACACATTGAGAGCTCACAAAACGTGATCAATAGGCACATTTTGCAGTAAATGTTTTGAGGTATATTGGATATCAATTCTGTATATCACATCACATTCAAAGCTGAAAATTATGCTCTCTTTAATTAAGAAATATTATTTAAACAATATACCATAAAATTAATGTACTACTAATTTGGATGATATTTTAAGCTAATCTGTCATGGTACATTTCAGCCGCAGTAGTTTCCACATAAAGAAAATTATCAGGTATGTACTATTTTACTAAACAAAAGTGTGCGGAAATTAATACCAATATAGTTTGTAATTCATAAAAATGCATTTTTATTTCGAAAGGTATATTTTTATTAATGGCGTTATATTGCTCCCTTATTCAAGAAAAATTCATACTGCCGAGTTTTGATGTATGAAAATCCACCACGCATTCACAGCGCACGAAAAAGTGATCAATAGACACATTTTGCATTAAATGTTTTGAAGTATATTGGATATCAATGCTGAAGATCAGATTCAAAGTTTAAAATTATGCTTTCCTTTAAACAAAAAAGGAATATACCAGAAATTTAATGTACTACTAATTTGGTTGATATTTTAAGCCAATCTGTTATAGTACATTTCAGCCTGGTTATTTTCCACACAAATTCATCAAGTATGTAGTATTTTACTGAAGAAAAGCATGAAGAAATTAATATCAATATAGCTTGTAATTCATAAAAACGCATTTTTATTTCTAAAGGTATAGTTTTGCTATCGGAATTATATTGCTAGATTATTCAAGAAAAATTCATACTGCCGAATTTTGACGTATGAAAATCTACCACGCTTTCAGAGCTCACGAATAAGTGATTAATAGGCACATTTTGCAGTAACTGTTGCTGATGTGTATCGGATATCAATGCTACAGTTCACTTTTAAAGCCACAAGAATCGCGCAAGTTTTTAATAAGGGGAAAAAGTGAGCTGAGAAAAATTGATACAATATTTGAGATTTTTTTTTTCATATTTTTTTCTGCGTTGTCCTTAAGTACCGTAACTTGCAATATTGTTTTCCGATATTGGATTCAAGAAGATTAGGAAGCTTAATGTTTCGTAGGAAGAAAAAAATATTTTTTTCCGATCGAATTCAATTCATTTTAACCACTTTTATGCCATATGTTGCCATATTAAATGTAGAAAGTAACGATTGAAATGGAGCAAACTGTATTTTTTATCCTTGTCATATAAAAGCAATAAATATATTTGTGTACTGTGATAGTCACAATTTAAGATTTCATAAATTTAAGAAAAAAATAAACCCTTTTGTCATAAAATATATTTACAAAAGATGAGTAAAGTATAGCGATGTTTGAAATAAGTATGATTTATATGAATTTTGTTAACATCAGGTCATAAAATTGAGTCATATCCCTAATTTTATTTAGATTTTTTATACCAAATGTCCCCTTATTACATATAGAAAATACCGATTATAATGGAGTTAACTTTGTTTTGTTTTATTGTTGTATATAATCGATAAATGCTTTAGTACATTAGTCACTTTTAAAGATTTTGTAACATTAGAAAAAACATTCCTCACCGTGACAGCATGCGGTATAAGGCATATGAGTAAAATATAAGGCGATTTCACGCAGTAGGGCGAATTCTCAAATTCTGATAATTCTGACTTTAGTTTCAAACGCAAGGGCAGTTTATTTCTCGTATATTGGCTGTTGTAAACATGAAAATGAATGGAAAGGGCATTATAGTAGTTCGTGACGTTGCGACAAATTGCCTTATTCAGATGACTTAGGGCTGAGGTCACCAAAGTCGTTTAACAGCTAACCGCGATTAATCTCTGTTTAAATGGAGAATTAAGTCCCAACATTGGTGAGCGCCACGTGTTAATCTCGGTTGGCCGTTAAACGAGTTTGATGAAAATGACTTTATGTGATAATATAGTTTAAACTATTATAATTACATATATATATATATATATATATATATATATATATATATATATATATATATATATATATATATATATATATATATATATATATATATATACATATATACATATATATATATATATATATAATATATATATATATATATATATATATATATATATATACATATATATATATATATATACATATATATATATATATATATATATATATAAATATATATATATATATATATATATATATATATAATATATATATATATATATATATATATATATATATATATATATATATATATATATATATATATATATATATATATATATATATATATATATATATATATATATATATACATTTATAATTTTGTAAAGTTTTTATAAATTTGAAATTCTAACTGCATTTCATGTTCACCTTTTAAAATCGAGGCACCAAAGAGGAAAAGCGGGGCATTTTGCAATTCTTCACAATATTTATTTGATGTAAAAGATATTTTTTGTATATTTAGATTATTTAAAATATAAACCTAGAAAAATGTATTATTTTGTAAAGTTTTATAAATTTGAAATCCTAAAAGTATTCCATGTGTAAAAGGGTGTCACCAAAAGAGAAACAACGTGACATAGTGAGATTCTTCTAAACAGAAATAGGTGGTGAAATGAAAATTCACAGCTAATTCCATCAAAGATGAGTTGCTGAAATTTAAATTCGAAGGTTATCAAACATCTCATTTATAATCCTGGCATGTTCACCTTAGATCTTTATGTGTTTGGAGAAGTTAAAAAATAATTACATGGAATACGATTTTAGTCGAATAATGAAGTGCAGGATTAGGTGTGAAATTCATGCAACAACCGATCACATTATAAGAAATACAAAAATGCAATCTAGCTTCAAATTTAGAAACTTTTCTCTAGTTGGATATCTCTTAACAAAAAGAACTACCAGATGTGCATATGACTAGTTATTTATTGGCTGTAACTTATAAACCAAACTTGCATGGTAATGAAAATACCTCTTTCTATTTCATATAATGAAATGCGCTACATAAAAACTACATTTAATAATATTATTATAATATTCTTTTATATGCTTGTAAAAGGTATTTCATAGAATAAGTAATCTATTATTTAAAAATTTAAAAGGCTCATTATTTTAAATAAAAATCTACATTGAAATTTAAGGGATAAAGGTGTTCCAAATTTTTATTTTTATCTTTAAAAGTCAAAAGAAAAATCTAAAATTATATTTTATATTTATTTTAAACCAAATCACATAAAAGAAAAGCACTTAGGAATTTTCTTTTCTGACCACAGCATTTATTTTTCATTTCAGAATCATATACTTTGCTCTTTAGCTAACAGCAGGGATGTCTTTAGCTGTAGATATCCCTTTTAATAAAGGTGTTTCTCATACTTATTCCAATAAATATTTATGTATTTTAAAGGTATGTTTTTAAAGGGGTTATTCTAAGTTATATACATCATAATAAAAGTAAAGGGCTTTTACCTTGAATTATAAAGGATTATACTTTAGGTTTTATCTCTTTAAGTATCTTTTATTTATGCGATTTTCTTAAGCGTCAAAATGTATTTCTTTGAATAAAATGACTGTACATAAAAAGTGTAATTAATTTATACTCATCTTGTCATTAAAGTGACCCAATTGTCGTATTTTGAATGTCTGAATTTAATGAATTTGTAGTAAATGTTAAAATTTAAAATGAATTGGTTAAAGTTAAAAGTATAATTAAAATTGATTGGTGTTTCTATTAACTATTTCATTAAATGTTTACATATTTTTTACGGTCTGTTTTTAAAGGGATTATACTATGTTATATACATGCTATATATATGCTATGTTATATACTATGTTATATATATGAAAGTAATGGGCTTTTGCGTTGAATTATAAAGGATTTAACTTTAGGTTTTATCGATTTGAGTATCTTTTATTTATGTTATTTTCTTAAACGTCAAAATGTGTTCCTTTGAATAAAATGACTACACGTAAAAAATGTAATCCATTTATATTCATCTTGTCATTAAAGTTACCCAATTATCGAATTTTGAATTTCTGAATTTAATGAATTTGTAGTAAATGTTAAAATTAAAATTGAATTAGTTAAAGTTAAAATTAAAATTAAAATTGGTGTTTCTATTAATTATTCCATTAAATATTTGTATATTTTTACTGTCTGTTTTTAAAGGGGTTATACTACGTTTTATAAATCATAATGAAAGTAATAGTTTTTGCGTTAAATTATAAAGGATTCAACTTCAGGTTTATCTCTTTAAGTATCTTTTATTTCGGAGATTTTCTTATATGTCAAAATGTATTTCTTTGAATAAAATGACTGCACATAATAAGTGTAATCCATTTATACTCATCTTGTCACTAAATGTCCTATGTATCGTATTTTGAATGTCTGAATTTAATGAATTTGTACTAAATATTAAAATTAATATTGAATTGGTTAAAGTTAAAATTTAAATTTAAATTGATTGGTGTTTCTCTTAATTATTCCATTAAATATTTATGCCTTTTTACGGTCTGTTTTTAAAAGGGTTATACTACGTTATATACATCATAATGAAAGTAATGGGCTTTTGCGATGAATTATCAAGGATTAAACTTCAGGTTTTATCTCTTTAAGTATCTTTTTATTTCGGTGATTTTCTTAAACGTCAAAATGTATTTCTTCGAATAAAATGACTGCACATAATAAGTGTAATTTATTTTTACTCATCTTGTCATTAAATTGTCCTAAGTATCGTATTTTAAATGTCTGCATTTAATGAATTTGTAGTAAATGTTAAAATTAAAATTGAATTGGTTAAAATTAAAATTAAAATTAAAATTGATGGGTGTTTCTTATAATTATTACATTAAGTATTTATATATTTTTAAGGTCCGTTTTTAAAGGGATTATACTACATTATATACATCATAATGAAAATAATGAGCTTTTCCGTTGAATTATAAAGGATTAAACTTTAAGTTTTATCTCTTTAAATATCATTTTTTATGTGATTTTCTTAAACGTCAAAATGTATTTCTTTGAATAAAATGACTGTACATAATAAGTGTAATCCATTTTTTCTCTTCTTGTGTCCTAAGTATCTTGTGTCCTAAGTGTCCTACGTATCGTATTTGAAATGTCTGAATTTAATGAATTTGTACTAAATATTAAAATTAATATTGAATGGATTAAAGTTAAAATTAAAATTAAAATTAATTGGTGTTTCTATTAATTATTCCATTAAATGTTTATATATTTTTACGGTCTGTTTTTAAAGGGGTTATTCTATGTTATATAAATCATAATGAAAGTAATGGGTTTTTGCGTTAAATTATAAAGGATTCAACTTTAGGTTTTATCTCTCTAAGTATCTTTTGTTTATGTGATTTTCTTAAACGTCAAAATGCGTTCCCTTGAATAAAATGAATATACATAAAAAATGTAATCCATTTATATTCATCTTGTCATTAAAGTGTCCCAATTATCGAATTTTGAATGCCTGAATTTAATGAATTTATAGTAAATGTTAAAATTAATATTGAATTGATTAAAGTTAAAATTAAAATTAAAATTGATTGGTGTTTCTATTAATTATTCCATTAAATATTTATATATTTTTACGGTCTGTTTTTAAAGGGGTTATACTACGTTATATACATCATAATGAAAGTAATGGGCTTTTACGTTGAATTATAAAGGATTATACTTTAGGTTTTATCTCTTTAAGTATCTTTTATTTATGTGATTTTCTTAAACGTCAAAATGTATTTCTTTGAATAAAATGACTGTACATAATAAGTGTAATCCATTTATACTCATCTTGTCATTAAAGTGTCCTATGTATCGTATTTTGAATGTCTGAATTTAATGAATTTGTACTAAATATTAAAATTAATATTGAATTGGTTAAAGTTAAAATTAAAATTAAAATTGATTGATGTTTCTATGAATTACTGAATTAAATATTTATGTATTTTACGGTCTGTTTTTAAAGGGGTTATACTATGTTATATACATCATAATGAAAGTAATGAGATTATGAGTTGAATTATAAAGGATTAAATTTTAGGTTTTATGTCTTTAAGTGTCTTTTGTTTGTGTGGTTTTCTTAAACGTCAGAATGTATTTCTTTGAATGAAATGACTGTACATAATAAGTGTAATCCATTTTTACTCATCTTGTCATTAAAGTGTCCTAAGTATCGTATTTTGAATGCCTGAATTTAATGAATTTGCAGCAAATGTTAAAATTAAAATTGAATTGATTTAAAAAAACTGTATAATAAGCAGAATTACACTATAAGTAAAAATGTGCTTTAATTAAGTTTTAATGGGATTTAATTAAGTTTGTTAGAACATCCGCTGTTTCATTGTATACTGTTAATAAATTTATGAATATTTACATTGAATTACAGACTACTCATCAGAAAATATTTCAAAATTTATTATATTTGATTTAAAATATTTCATTTAAAGTAGCTGTACAATTAGTTTCTGTTAAACGTAATTAAGCTTTTGAAATAAATTCATGAAATGCAAAAATATATTTGCATTATCATTTATTACAAAATACTTTAACTGCTAATCGAAGCATCATAAAGAAACGTAACATCTTATGTAGAGCTAAAATAAATATTTTCGAGTTAGGAATAATGTAATCTGTTTAGTTAATTATTCGTAGGTTTATCTATTTTTATAAAATGTTGAGTTACATCTCAGATGAAGAAGAGTTTAAATGTTTCTTTATTACCATTAAACGTAATAATATTAATTATTAAATTTAGATACAAGTAAATTCCCACATTTGGATATTCCCACAAGCAATACTGTAATTGGTAAAAATTTTAAGAAATTGTCAAAGAATATAGTGGGATGATCTACCCACACATATAATTCTTAAGTATAGTGATTTCACTTTGGGGCATTTTATCAAAATTTAAAAATTTTCTATAAAAACTAAATATACTTTTTCTATGTATCGTATTTCAAAAAATTAGAGAAAAGTAAACAACTGATTAAAAACCATAGAAATATGATGTTTTATTTCTTGACAATTTTGTATGAATAGTTTTGATTCTAAACATCGATTTATTATTTATAATTTTTCTAATTCTCTAATTCAAAACATTCATTCAAGCTGCATGCAAGTAAACTAATTACCATTAAACTAAATATCTTACTCATATGGTTCAATAAAATGAGATAAAATGATTTAAAATGCAGAATATTTCTGCTTATTTCTGATAGAATATTTTTTATTGCTGTTATTTTCTCATTGAAAGAGAAATTATCTATTATTTAAAAAAAAAATAAACAAATTATACTACAGAAGTGACTTTTATGATATTTTGGTTTACTACAACACGAGATTCAATGGATCAAAAATTAATTACCCATGAATCATTTGACAGTTGGATACTTCATGCATTATACAATATATTAAGAGCGTTAAAGTAGTAAAAATTTGCAAAGGAGAAATACCAAATAATATTCTTCTGAAATTTCTATACCTGTTGTTAGGATGACTGACAGCAGATTTGTAAAATGGAATATTCAGTTGAAGTCCATATAACATCATCACGTTTACAGTGCAACTCGTTATTAAAATAAATAAGTATTCAATTCTAATTTTGTATTACTTAATATTAAATATCTATTAAATAAATTTATGCAGTTCAAAGAATGCTTTAGTTCACTTCAATCGTGTACTTTCTAGTATATGCAAAAGAACAAAAGAACAGATCTGTAGAAATTCGTTTTTTTTTAGGAAATATACGGTTGGGTACTCAAAAGGAAATATACCAATTCTCGAATATTAAAAGAAGAAGCATTGAAATATCATTGAAATTTCTTACTTAAGATAATAACTCTTTGCATGAATGTTACACCCACTTATGGTTGAATTCCTTTGATGTATTCCGTCAAAACCATAGTGCATGCAATATGAAAATATATTCAGTTTACCATGAAAGACAAGCTGTTTCTATAAAAATGTAGAAAAAAATCCCCATATTTTTATAGTATTTTAACTATTCTAGTTTAAAAATTCCGTAGTAGTACTGGATATGGGGTAACTGGTTTATTCAAAAATTATGTATCTAATAAAATTTAAATAATTGTTTTCAGTTTTTTCTTTATCACAGAATTATGTAATAAATCTACTCTATTATATACCAATTTTTAAAGCATACCGAAATCATAAAGGCTCATCAAAGAGCTACAGTCAATATTTTGATACTTAAGCTTCAAATATTTAAAGATAATATGCGTTCATCAAAGCATTATGCGTCTGAGTGGGATTATTAAGATCTCAAATATCCAAAATAAAATAAACATTATTAAAGTGGTGTATACATAAAGGAAACTTAAAAAATAATAAGTAAAATATATAAAATATAAAAAAAATATAAGTACTATTTTTTTCTCATGTGTAAAAAATGTAATAAACATAAACATAAAATATTTAAACATAAAATATTACTTTTTTATAATAGGGTTACTTCTTATAATATCATATATATGATTTATAGCAAAGATTGTAGATTATTATTGAAAATGGATAAATTGATTAATTTAACTATCAATAGATCGGTATTATGAAAATTTAATAAAATGTTTAATTTTTATTTTATCCAAATAAATAACATATATACTTATTATCCATTAAAATCTGCAACATACTATCATTAATACATTATTTTCTAAAAAATTCAAATTTACAAAGTGATTTTTTTGCTGCCAATATTTAATGCGCGAGTGAAGTACAAGTACCTATGTACTTACTTTTTTGTAATAAATAACTAGTTTTTATAGCAAAGACTGTAGATAATTGATGACAATTTATAAATTAATTAATTTAACTATCAATATATTGGTATTATGAAAATTAAACAAGACGTTTAATTTTTATTTTACCCAAATAAATCACACATATACATATAATTCACTGGAATCTTCAACATACCATCATTAAAACATTATGTTGTAAAAAATTCAAATTTATAAATTTAATTTTTTGTTTTGGTGACCAATATTTAATTAGCGAGTGAAGTACCGGTACCGAAGTACTTACTTTCATAATAAATATATAGGATTGATAGCAAATATTATAGATTATTATTGAAAATGTGTAAAATGGTTAATTTTTATTTTACCTATATAAATCAAATATATATTTATAATTCACTGATATCTGCAACATATCATCATTAATACATTATTTTGTAAAAAATTCAAATTTAAAAAGTTAATATTTCTTTGGCGACGAATATTTAATGAGAGAGTGAAATACCAGTACCGAAGTACATAATTTTATAATAAATATATAGGTTTGATAGCAAAGATTGTAGATTAATATTGACAATGTGTAAATTGATTAATTTAAATATCAATAGATTGGTATTAGGAAAATTAAATAAAATGTTTAATTTTTATTTTACCTAAATAAATCAAATATATATTTATAATTCAATGATATCTGCAAATAACATTAATGCGTTATTTTGTAAAAATTTCAAATTTAAATATTTAAATTTTTGCTGTCAATATTTGGTGCGCGAATGAAGTACCGGATAAATAAGACATGTAAAAAATGTACTTGTGATTCCTTGATATCTGCAACATACCATCATTAGCACATTATTTTCTAAAAAATTCAAATTTAAAAATTTTATTTTTTATAGTCAATATTTGGTTCGTGAGGGAACTACCGGATGAATAAGGTATGTAAGAAAATATATTTATAATTCATTGATATCTACAACATACCATCATTAATAAATTTATTTCTAAAAAATTCAAATTTACAAATTAATTTTTTCCGGCCGATATTCTGTGCACGAATGAAGTACCGGATAAATAAGACACATGTTATAATAAGTACATGTAAGAAATGTACTTATAATTCTTTGATATCTACTACATACCATCATTAATACATTAGTTTCTAAAATATTCACACTAAAAATTTTATTTTTTGCAGTTAATATTTGGTGCGTGAATGAAGTACCGGATAAATAAGACATGTAAAAAATGTACTTATAATTCTTGGATATCTGCAACATACCAACACTTATACATTATTTTCTAAAAAATTCAAATTTACAAATTAATTTCGTTTTGCGGCAAATACTTGGTGCACTATTTAAGTACCGGATAAATAACGCATGTACAAAATTGTACAATTCATTGATATCTGTAACATGTCACCATTGATACATTATTTTCTAAAAAATTCAAATTTACAAATTAATTTTTTTTTGCGGCAAATATTTGGCGCTCGAATGAAATACCGGATAAATAAGACATGTAAGATATGTACTTATAATTCATTGATATCTACTACATACCATCATTAATACATTATTTTCTAAAATATTCACATTAAAAATTGCATTTCTTGCGGCCAATATTTGGTGCCAGAATGAAGTACCGAGTAAATAAGACATGTAAAAAATTGTACTTATAATTCATTGCTATCTGCAACATACCATGATTAATACATTATTTTCTAAAAAATTCAAATCTACAAATTATTTTTTTTTGCTGCCAATATTTGATGCACTAATGAAGTACCGGATAAATAAGACATGTAAGAAATGTACTTATAATTAATTGATATCTGCAGCATACCATCATTAATACATTATATTAAAAAAATTGAAATTTACAAATTAATTTTATTTTGCTGCCAATACTTGATGCCCGAATGAAGTACCGGATAAATAAGACATTAAAAATGTACTTATATTTCATTGATATCTGCAAAATACCATTTACCTATTAATTCCTATTCATCCTATCTATTAATTCTACCTATCTATTAATCCTACCTATTAATCCAAATCTATTAATTCTTTTTTATTTTGCGGCCAATAATTGGTGCACGTGTGAAGTACCGGATAAATAAGACATGTAAAAAAGTGTACTTACAATTCATTGCTATCTTCAACATACCATGATTAATATATTATTTTCTAAAAAATTCAAATTTTCAAATTGATTTTCTTGCGGCCAAGATTTGGTGCTCGAATGAAGTACCGGATAAATAAGACATTTTAAAAAATCTACTTGTAATTCACTGATATCTACAATATACCACCATTAATACATTATTTTCTAAAATATTCAGATTAAAAAATTCTTTTTTTTTTGTGAGGTAAATATTTGGTGGAATAGTGAAGTACTGGATATATAAGGCATGTAACAAAATTAAACAAATTACTATTTTATTACAGATTAAAAGTATTTATGATAGCATTAAAATTTGTCCATTTATTTCATAAAAGCTAATTTTATCAATGAAGGTTAAAATATTCCCGTATTACAAGAGACCCATTAAAGAAGATTACAAAAAAAGAAGACAAAGTTGTTGAAACTTGACCTCGCTGATCCTTAAAAATGATAACAAAAAGTTTCATTTTCTTACATATCAGCATGTGTCATCACTTTTAAATGGAGTCATCCTCTCCGTATTATTATTTCTACACCTGTAATAACAACCAGCAGTTTCGGAAGACATGCTTGAGTTGTATTTCGGGGCAATTAACTTGTCATTCACTTGCACAATATGTAATATAGATGTGTCGTATACTACTATTTTCTCAGTGCTGTTCTTTTACAGTTCCGACTGTTAATGTGAAAAATGCTATTGTTTAGATAATAATGTATAAGACATTAAGATGTCTGTACTTTATGGTTCTATTGAACTTCCAGGACTCCATTTGTTTTAACCAATCGCTTATGGAATTTAGAATTATTAGCAATACATGTAAAAGGGGTTAAAAATAGCATGTAAAATAATATTGTTTTGTAATTTCTGATTTACCGTTAAATATAATGAATTTTACGAGCATCCTTTTCAGACGTACTATTATATTATGGTTATTTTTAATTAGAGTTTCAATTTAAACTTTATAAATTAAAAGAAAATAATAATAATAATAAAGAAAAAATCCTTTCTTATGTACAAAATGACTTTAACAGATTACAGTTTTTAAACTAAATTAATGGGTAAATGAAATATTTGTTAAATTTTAACAAACGTAAGTGTGTATACAAATTCAATAAAGGAATTTTTAAGATCCCATAATATAATTTATATGGGACCATAATTTCCATATTTTAAAATTTTTTTCTCAGAATTTAATAATTTTCTTGATACACAATTAAATAAAATGTGTTTGTATGTTACATAATTTTTAATTACTTTCGATTACAATTTATTTTATTTAGGAATGTCTGGTTTTCATATTAATTCTATCTACAATCCAATTTATAAGAATTAACATTTCAATAATTGATCCTAATAATAATCAATATATGTTTAGAGTGAAATTTATATAATTTTTAATTACTTTCGATTACCATTTTTTAATTTAGGAATGTCTGGTTTTCCTTTTAATTCTATCTTCCTGTAAACAATCCAATTTATAGGAATTAACATTTTAATAATTCATCCTAATAACACTCAAAATATGTTTAGAATGAAATTTATATAATTTTTAATTACTTTCGATTACCATTTTTTTTATTTAGGAATGTCTGGTTTTCCTTTTAATTCTATCTTCCTGTAAACAATCCAATTTATAGGAATTAACATTTCAATAATTCATCCTAATAACAGTCAAAATATGTTTAGAGTGAAATTTATATAATTTTTAATTACTTTCGATTACCATTTTTTTATTTAGGAATGTCTGGTTTTCCTTTTAATTCTATCTTCCTGTAAACAATCCAATTTATAGGAATTAACATTTCAATAATTCATCCTAATAACAGTCAAAATATGTTTAGAGTGAAATTTATATAATTTTTAATTACTTTCGATTACCATTTTGTTTTTATTTAGGAATGTCTGCTTTTCCCTTTAATTCTATCTTCCTGTAAACAATCCAATTTATAGGAATTAACATTTCAATAATTCATCCTAATAACAGTCAAAATATATTTAGAGTGAAATTTTTAACTACAATAAAATAAGCCTAGGAGAAAAGTTTAAGAGTTCACGAAACATTTTAGTAACTAATAAAATTTCCAAAAATAAGATAATTATATTATTTAATTACTAATAATATTAATAAAACTACTTAGTCTAAATTTCAAGTCAATATTTAACTATTATTTTATCGACTATAAATTTAATTAATTAATTTTGAAAGCTATAGGACAGCTAAATCATTTCCTCCAATGTTTCAAATATTCATAAATTATAAATATATTCATATTGAAAAAGATTTATCAGTATGTTATCAGAAATAACTCTAATGTTTCTGGTATTCTAACATATTTGTTATATGATGGTGAAATCTATAAAAAATAGTCGTTTTGCTTAGTTATAATTCACAATAAAACCATATACTCATCACTTTCTCAGTAAAGTTTCAACCGTGTTTGAAAATTCATTATCCCTTTATAATAAATATCGATAATAGTATCAAGAAAAGAAGTACTAATACAAATCGATGATAGTAGAAAGTAATATAAGTATTATTTTAATGTATTACTTTGTAGTGTTTTATTTGTGTTTAAAGCATAAGTATTTAACATGAACTAATATATACCTTTAATTAAATAAAAAAAATTACATGTGTCCGATAATTATATTATTATTTAAATAAATTCTTTATGTAACATTAAAACATGTTAGACTCATAAATATTAGACCTTTGATAAAAGATAATTTTATTCAAGTAAAATCAATGTATTATTCAAGAAGGATATTGAGATTCTGATCAGTGAAAACTATTGAAATTTAACATAATTTTTATCGTTTCTATTTTCCTTTAGTACTATTTTATTATACGAGTTGAAATTTAAACGATTATAATTTGAAGTAGTATTACTATAATACAATCTTAATAATTAATGTATAGACAGTTTTTTAAAAATTAGCATAATTTCTTTTTTGCAAAGATACAGCCAAAATTTCTCTAGAGACTATTTAAATTCGTTGAATTTTTCATTAAAAATATTTTACAATAAATAGTTACACACTTTAGTTTCAAAGATAATTATATTTCTCGAAAAGTATAAAATGAAATATTGTTATCTAAAAGCAAACAGAAACATTATAAGAAGGTAATCTCATGAAATTGTAACTAGAAACAAAGAATGTTGCCATTGTTATTATACACAAACTTAATAACAGCATTTTAAATAATAACACAATTTTTATGTTTTTGACAATAAAACTGTGAGTAACATAAAATGTAATCTAGTTTTAAACTTAATTGCTGTTTTAGGAGAAATTAACTTTAAAATATTTTGAAGGGAAAAAAGTTAATATATATTTTACATAATAGTGTAGACTTTAACACATAATTAAATTGCTACTCATAGAAAATTCAAGTATTTTGTAATTGTTTATGCTTGTGAAATGCAATTTAGTTAGAGATAAAATATTTGATTTTAATGTTTTGTGTATTTTTAAAATTTCAAGTTGCTGAAATTATATATTTGCTGCTGTATTTTTCTGTTTTCTACAAAAAAACTGTCTTGTTGAAGAAAAAATAAAATTTCCTCGAGTTCTTACAGTCTCTCATTGCAACAAAGGTGTGATACTAAAAATTATTTTACTTGGGGAGATTAATACTTTATTTGCTGCTGTCCTTTTCTATTTTCTACAATAAGAAAATGTCCTGTTGAAGGAAAAATAAAACTTCCTCAAGTTCTTACAGTCTCTTATTGTAAAAAAAAATGTGATAGTAAAATTATTTTACTTGGGGAGACTAATTCTTTATTTGCTGCTGTCCTTTTCTGTTTTTTATAAATGAAAATGCCCTGTTGAAGTAAAAATAAAACTTCTTCATATTCTTACAGTCTCTCATTGTAACAAAGGTGCGATGCTAAAAATTATTTTACTTGGGGAGACTAATTCTTTATTTGGTGCTGTCGTTTTCTGTTTTCTACAAATAAAAATGCCCTGTTGAAATAAAAATAAAACTTTCTCAAGTTCTTACAGTCTCTTATTGTAACAAAAGCGTGATACTAAAAATTATTTTACTTGGGGAGATTAATTTTTTATTTGGTGCTGTCGTTTTCTGTTTTCTACAAATGAAAATGTCCTGTTGAAGTAAAAATAAAACTTCCTCAAGTTCTTACAGTCTCTTATTGTAACAAAAGCGGGATACTAAAAATTATTTTACTTGGGGAGACTAATTCTTTATTTGGTGCTGTCGTTTTCTGTTTTCTACAAATGAAAATGTCCTGTTGAATTAAAAATAAAACTTTCTCAAGTTCTTACAGTCTCTTATTGTAACAGAGGTGTGATACTAAAAATTATTTTACTTGGGGAGACTAATTCTTTATTTGCTACTTGTCTTTTTATTTTTTCTACAAAAGAAAATGTCCTGTTGAAGTAAAAATAAAACTTCATCATGTTCTTACAGTCTCTTATTGTAACAAAGGTGTGATACTAAAAATTATTTTATTTGGGGAGACTAATTCTTTATTTGATGTTGTATTTTTCTGTTTTCTACAGAGGAAAAGTCCTGTTGAAGGGAAAATAAAACTTCTTTGTGTTTTTACGGCCCCTCATTGTAACAAAGGTGTGATACTAATAATTATTTCTGACTGTCTGATGATAGTGTTACCCTAGGCATCAAAGAATTGTTCTCTTTCCAGATTTGTTCTACCATTCAGCCCGAAGTTTCATCTATTTTCTTGATACTCTTATATTCTTTTCTTAAATTAAAGTTTCATATACTCGTAATTTTATACCCTTTTGTGTATTTCAACTTGTTGACTTTTTGAGACGTTTTCAGTTCCATTCTATCATTTGTTCTAAATTCAACATTTTCAGTATTTAATTGAACATTTTATAGATCATGAGCGTAGCAATATCATAAAAAAGTACATTTGCTTTTTAGTAATATTGGCATATATTTTTATTGCAAGAAATTCACATTTATAAATGTGACCTACTTAAAAATACTGTTTAACTTCTTTCTTCCGATCAAGTGTTGCATTACCTTTTCTTTAGATCGGGGTAAGTTAATCAGTATTCTTTCTAGATTTATTCTACCATTCAGCTCGAAGCTCAATTTATATTCTTGATATTCTTATATTCTTTTGTTAAATTAAAGTTTCATATCCTAGTAATTTTATACCCTTTTGTGTCTTCCATCTTGTTGATTCTTTGAGACGTATTCAATTTTATTTTTTTCATTTGTTCTAAAGTCAATGTTTTCTGAATTCAATGAAACAGTTTATAGATCATGAGCATAGCAATATCATAAAAAAGTACATTTGATTTTTAGTAATATTGACATATATTTTTATTGCGAGAAATTCTCATCTATAAATTAGCAACTTACTGAAAAATACAGTTTAACTTCTCTCTTCCGATCAAGTGTTGCATTATCTTTTCTTTAGATCGGGATAAGTTAATCAGTGATACCCCTATATTCATTTTTCTTATGCTTCAATTGCAAATTAACTTCAATTCCCCTCGTTCAAAGCACAGTTTATACATACGCAAGTTGGTAATCGTCCGACAAAATCTTCTTTTCCAAGAGAAAGAAAAAATCACACCATTTTGCACTCTACGGATAGTATATTTTTCCGGTATATTAGTGACAGCGAGTTCCACCTATAATTACTTTCACTTTGAGGAGTCATGTTATCACTGCTGAACTACACACTAATAAGATGCTTTCGGTCCGATACTCTCATTAGTGGTTATTTACGCCTCTATTCACCACGAGATCTTAATATGAATAGGGGAATTTTATCACAAGCTTTGCTTCGCTAAAACTTATCTGATACAAATTAACCAGGAATTCATCTTTGAAGGGGAGAAAATAATCCAATGTGGGGAATATTTTTGCGGATGCCTTCTAATCAATTTTAGATGCAGAAAAATAGTTGTCTTTTTAGCTGTTTGTGACCTCCCCTATTTTAATTTAATTTATATCGACAAAGTACAAGCAGCCTAGTGACGTTTAAAGTAATGATTTACCAATAAAAGATACTTACATTTACTAAATACTTTTCAACTGAAGAATTGACATTTATTTTTATGCTATCTAATGTAACAGTGCATAGATTTAATATATAATATCTAATAGAAAATTTGCATAATAAAGAAAACTTTGTATCCATACAAACATTATGTTGCTGTAAATATTGTAATTTAAAAATAATATAGGAGAAAATTTTATATAACATATATGACCTTTAAAATTGCAAGAGGAAATTTTTATAAAATACGTATTATAAAGTAAAAGATATATATTTTTAATTACAGATTATAAAATTATAAGGTGCATTTTGAAGCTATCGAATGTAACAGTCCATAAATTTAATATATAATATCTAATAGAAAGTTTGTATTATAAAGAAAATTTTATATCCATACAAATATTATGTTTCTGTAAATATTTAAAAAATACTATACGAGAAAATTTTATATAACATATATTACCTTTAAAATTGTAAAAGAGATTGTTTATAAAATATGTATTTTAGAGTAAAATATATACATTTTGAATTACAGACTATAAGATTATAAGATGAGATCGAAAAATTTTTTTAAGTCTTCTAAATTACCTAACATTATGTACAAGAATAATACATTAATCAATACTTCCTTTTCTTTGTATTTCTAACTATGAAAAGTGTAGAAATTTTTAATTTATGTGTTTCGCAAAATTTCATGTAATTCTAATTTCTGAGAATTGCATTCATTAAAACATTTCTTTTGATATTCTATGTTTAAATAATCAATATTTTATTATACTATTGCGATTAATTTCGGTCTTTTTTAATCGGAACATTATATAAGCAGTAATAATGTATAAAATAACATGATAATAAACATCTGTATGATTGTGCAATAATTTTTTTATATGTATCAGACGATTTATATATTTTCTCTCAATGAAATTAAGAAAGATGAAACTAATTTATAATCTAAATATAGTTGAAAAAATATGATACTTTTGATTAGCTTACTTGTCCTTCATTAAATAATTAAAGAAGTGAATTTATTAGTTTATTATTTTTATAACAGTTCTAGGGAATTCTGGGGATTCTCTTGCAAAAAAAATATAAAAACTATGATAGTGAACAGTGCGTTGAACAGATATCGCTTTCATAGAAGAGTAGAATAGAATTATGTATAAACTTCTGTTTCACAACAGCGATGATGGCAAGCTCTATTCTTATCAACTATTTGATCGTCATATAAAACTAGAAGAAGAATAGAAAAATATCATTAATTATGGATTAAAAACAGTAATGTAATAATCTGCGTATATCTAAGTAGGGATTTAAAAAAATTGCTCTTTTACTTTAAGAAATCACACCAAATCAAATAAAATCACTTCATAGAATCCGATTGAAAGAGTATTCACCTATATAGTTTGAGAACTAAGCAGCGATTTACATAATCAAATAGTTTACCGGGACATATCTCGACTCTTTGTTGAAACAATG
Source organism: Pardosa pseudoannulata (assembly GCA_032207245.1). NCBI lineage: Eukaryota > Metazoa > Arthropoda > Arachnida > Araneae > Lycosidae > Pardosa > Pardosa pseudoannulata. Next base: position 147,515,635 of record CM063508.1, read on the forward strand.
TAATATTATTTATAACTATGGTCATGGTCAGTGAAGTAGAGTAAGATTTAACCCGTAATAATTCTTTGACGGTTTTTTCTCTCACAGAATGATTCTAGTCAGAAGTTCCACAAAACTTTGGCGTAAAAAATATTGGCTTAAAGGACTCTTAAAGCCTTTATTTAATGTCATCATGGTGTTTGAAAATGGCATTAAAAATTACGCTAATTTTTAGGAGTGTTGGCATTTGTGAAGTAGGTACCACAGTATCAGAGTATAAAATATACATTTACATTTGATATAGTGATAAATAAATCATATTCAACTATCGTCTGATATTTTGACATTTTAACTTCATCAGACCTCAACAAATGAAACTAAAGAATCCGAATATAATCAATACGAATAAAATGAGAATTATTAATAGATTACCAAGTTTACTCTTGTAAAGATAGCTAATTACTGTTCCAAAAAAATAGGATATCAAAGTGTGATTCTTAAGTTAAATTGGGTGATAGAATTATTTTGCAAGCATAAACTTTCAAATTGCAAATATTACATCTAAAAATAATTTTAAAAAAATCCTATATATTCAGTTTACCAAAGTATAAATGTCTCATTAGGACATTTATTTGTCTTATTATTATCTTCCTAGGGGGTATTAGCAGTAATGTTACCCATAAAATAGAACAGAGGTAACAAAGATTTAAACCGAACAAAGATAACATAGATAACAAAGTTGAGACCCGTCAGTAAAAGTTTATGGATTATTGCAAAATTCTGAAAATTTAAATTTAAAATATAGTATAGCATTTTAAGATAAATACGGTACTATTCGTCTAATTTATAGATTTTTATCATACTATTTAAGTAACATTACACATTTTTAATTTACGACTGAAATTAAAAAACTTTACACACACATACACAAACACACACACACACACACATATATATATATATATATATATATACATATATATATATATATATATATATGTATATATATATATATATATATATATATATATATATATATATATATATATATATATATATATATATATATATATATATATATATATATATATATATATATATATATATATATACATATATATATATATATATATATATATATATATATATATATATATATATATATATATATATATATATATATATATATATATATATATATATATATATACATATATATATATATATATATATATATATATATATATATATACATATATATATATATATATATATATATATATATATATATATATATACATATATATATATATATATATATATATTATATATATATATATATATATATATATATATATATATATATATATATATATATATATATATATATATATATATATATATATATATATATATATATATATATATATAAAACTTTGGATTCAGCCCCTCATATAAAACGATTAGTCGTTGATCATTGAAATCTGTATTTAGGACATTTTAAAACCTAGTTGTCATTTGCTTCTTTATATTCTGCTCTCTATATTATTAAAAGTCTTAATATAGAGGTTATTAATCATATCAATCAACATAATGTAACTCAGAGGTATCTACGCAGTTCTGTGCAACTCGAAGTATGATTTTTAAACGGCGGCAACTATGATTTTACAGACCGTTAAAAAAAGAAAACTAAATAAAATGAACAATATCCGGAGAATAATTTAATTGTATTGCTTATTACTACCTGGTACGAACTGAAGGCTATTTCAAACTCAAAACTTTTGGGCCGAAAATGAAATGACTATATAATAAAATGTACTAATACAACGAATATTAATTTTAAGACTCTCCACCAGATGGCAGTACTTAATAGCCTCTCAATAACATTTATACCTTGAGAAAGGAAACTGACTTTGATCCTGATAACAAATCATACAATTAAGAAAGCAGATGTAGTATAATACGTTTACAAGAATATAATGTGGTGCCCACTTCATACTTTTTTAATCGATAGCTAAATATATATAGCAGATAGATATTGATAAACTATCGATATTATAGATTATTTTTTATGAAAGTACTCATATCTCTGATTAGAAATTTAATTTTTCTTAACACAAACTGATTTTATATTATTAAGTAGTAATGCAAAGAAATAGGTTTAATTACTAAAATTTAGACAATTCTACTAGTTAAAATATTTTCAAAAATAACTCGTCATTGATTTG
>CM063508.1:147522841-147540341 GCA_032207245.1 Pardosa pseudoannulata
AACTTTGTAGCTTTCATAAAGTCAGACTTTTATAAAAATTATGAAATTAAAGCTTTTCATCTCGAAGTGTGCAATGCTTTCTTAAACCTCCATGATATTATATATATATATATATATATATATATATATATATATATATATATATATATATATATATATATATATATTATATATATATATATATATATATATATATATATATATACATCTCTTTCTTCAAGTTGAATTATAGATATAAGTACGTGTTTTTGCTTCTTTTTTTGAGTGTATTAAAACCATTCTTTTCTTTCGGGCTATCAATGATTGCTTATCTGCATTTGATGACGGCTTAAAGGATATTTATCTCAGTTAATTTATGGAGGCAGATAATACCCAAAGACAGGTAATTGGACAATTCTTTCTTATTTCAGAACCGTATAAGTTAGATTAGTCATTTTAATTATCAGCATATCGAATGTTTGAGCGATTCACGAGTCTCATTCAAGTTTAATTACTATCATGATACAATTAGCATTATAAACGACTTGACAAATTAAATTACTTTACATTTATCCCAAACAAGAGGGGTTCAACTGTTTTGTATTAAAATGAATGAAAGCTAACAATTTTATTTTAATAGGAATTCATGATTTCCAGTGTCAGTTTAAGGCAACACCCTTAGGCAAGACGTTTAGGGATTCATAGAGTTTAGACTGTACAAGACGTCCCACGTTAATTGGGTTAATTTAAAGCATTATAATAGGAATGTTTAGTTTTATTGTCCGGATAATGAAATAATTTAAATTCAACATAACCTCACCTTTCAAATACTTTCTTACTTTCTTGTACAGAATAAAGGATGTAATGTGATTTTTAAAAACGTCTTGAAAAATAGATTGAACAGACTTCATTTCTTTGAGACGAATCATAAACCGTACTCCAACTTACAGTGGAATAAGGTTAAAGAAAATACTCCCTTCAACCATGATGATGAATTTATTAACTTTGATGAGTTTAAGTGTTACGTCTGTTAGTACAAGTTTGTTTTGAAACTTTTTATTCTAATATCTATGAGTCATTTTGACCAGTTTCGCTGCGATATCTCTACTTACATACATACATACATATCATTCATAATTGTAGGCTTGACTAAAGAACTGGGTTCCGCCGCCAACTTCGTGATAGTAGTTTGAATATGGTCACCTAAATTTTCTCTTGATCTCAACGTGTTCAAACAATCTGTACCTTTATAATTTATATGATGTTTGCACCCAACTCTATTTGTGTAACCCTTTTCTTATATATTAAATGTGCTCAATGCTTAAAGCAATATATATATATAACAAACCATTAATGTTTCACTATGGCTGAATTTTAATAATTTTCAGCTGTTGCATTTATAAACTGTTAAGGGGTTCTTTGCCCATAAATTTAAATGTCCGTTTTTTAAGTCATTTTCTTTAAGTTAAGAGTATATAATTCTTTTACGATGGAGTACTGTGCATTAATTAAAGTCTCCACAAAAAGCAAGAAATACAATGTTTGGATTGATTACCTTTATGTTTTAGTAAATATTGCCAAATTTTCCAAGGGGAGCCCAATTATTAATTAGTCCCTGATGAGTTTATGAACTATGATTAATTTACGTGTTAAATATGTTCGTACAAGTTTGTTTTGTAACTTTTAATTCTAATATCTGTGAGTCATTTTGACCAATTTCACTACGTACATAACAATGTCTCTACATACATACATACATACCATTCATAACTGTATGCTCACAACAATTTTGCAAGAGTGTATTCAAAAAGAGTGTTTTAATATCTGGTTATCCATTCCCTTTTTTATTACAATCTGCATTGTATAAAATAAATGCATTATAAAGTATTTTAAGTCTTCCAGGCATAAAGGAAATTCAAACTCAAAAATGTGAAAATTTAGGGAAATGGGTATTTGTACACATCCACTTTTAATTGCAATGTACACTCTATAGATAAACACAATGTTAATTAATGATGCAGGGCTATAACGTTGAAAAAATATCACGGGTTCATATGAAATTTAATCAATGTTTTTTGATCAATTGCAACAAAGAAAAGGCGATTGTTAGACATGGAAATAAAAATGAAAATATCACAATTAGCAGTTTATTATTTGTATGATATTTTATAAAATTTTATTGTCTTTTTTACCTCCTGTACATAGTAAATAAAGTATTGTAATCTAGAAATAGTTATTTATTCCAAAAAATATGCAAATGAAGAAAAATCTCAAGGAATATTATACAGCTTACAATTAATCTTTTCCTGGAGGCAGTAGTTCAGCTCTGCTCAATTAACTCTTCAACCTATAGACACAAAACTTACTTTCACCTTTAAATAATGGGTAAAATTCTGGGGACCGACAGCCATGTTTTTGGCTCTATTTTTGTACGATTGCCAAATTGTCGCCAAGCGATGTTTACAATTTGTGCTTCGTTTTATACCCAATTTCAAAGCATATTTCCAATTTCAAAGCATATAACAAAAAAAAAGATTGAACCTTTGTTAAGATGAATAAGAATTAAAAAAAGAATAGAAAATATAAAACAAGGTTTGCTAGAAAACTGGATTCTAGAATATGGCATATCGCCTATGCTTGTCGTGCCCACTGAACTTGGTTCGGCGGGTCCCCTGAACTGTGATTTAGCCAAATAATACACAAATGGTAATTCTAATGACACATAATGCAATGAAAATAAACATAATTAAATGTATTTAAAATATAAAGTAAAAAAAATAGGATGGGCAAAAGAAAGTTCTCCATTACCCACATCAGATTTCCATGTGTAAAAAAAATTAATTTTGCAGCTTTATTGTTTTATTCCACCTTGAAAGTATCCTCGGTAGCTCAGTCAGTTAAGGTTGTTATCTTATAACCGAACTGTTGTGAGTTTGGAACTCGATCCGGACAAAGATCTCCCGTGTTCATTAATGGAGGCTGGGACAAATAAAACATATTCGTGGTTGCAATGTTTCCTAGTTTAAACGATGTCTTTGAAAGAAGCAGGTCGCACTTGGACGTCTTCTACTGTTTTTTAATTACGTTTATCCGGAGGGTCCAATATTTTCTATGTTCCTAAAATTCATTAAAGTCGGCTTGATTAAAGAACAGGGTGTCCCGCTAACTTGACAATAATGGTTTAGGTATGGTCACCTACATTTTCTACTGTTGTCGCAAAGACCGAATAATCTGTATCTATATTATAATTTATATGATATTTACATCCAGCTCTTCCTGTGTAACTCCTTTCTTATATATTAAAAGCTCGCGATGGTTTAAAAATTTAGATATAACAAACCATTAATGGTTCACTATGGCTGATTTCTAATAATTTGGAGCTGTTACCTTTGTAAACTGTTAAAGGTTTAATTGGCTATCAATATAAATGTCCGGTTTCCAAATTGTTTTGTTTGATTAAGTAAGAGTATATAATTCTATTACGATGATGCACTGTGCATCAATTAAAGTCACAAAAAAAACAAGAAATACAATGTTTGGAGTGATTACCTTTGCGATTTAGTAAATATTGCCAATAATTTTACCAAATTTCTTAAGAGGAACCGTATTCTGAAGTAGTACCATTAAGTTTTAAGTACTTTCTAAGTGGTTCTAAATGATTAGCAGCTTTGCAATTGTATTTGGCTTAAGATATATGTCTGAATTCTCATCAAGTCAAATTCATTTGCAGAATTTTTACTACTGTCTCACCCAAAGTGAAACATAAATTTTTTCATGTAATAGTTTTGTTCATTTACTTTATGTAACAAACTGAACTCTTCTAATATATCTCATTAAAAGTTTAGTTGTGGCAATAAATACATAAAGCATAACTTGTTCTCCAGTATGCATCAATAACAATATACGTGGCTGAAATTTCTGTGCCTAGAATCACTACAATACTTCAACAGCCAAGATGAATTCCATATATTACCTGAGAAAAAAAAGAGATACACAATTGATAAAATTTCCTTGAAACATACAAAAGGAGCAATCTTGACAGTTGATCTATTCTGATAACGCTCTAAAAATCTACGTAATCGTAAAATCTCGTACTACACAGAAGCAAGCAGTTCTTGTTGAGCATCCATTCCCATTACCATAATCACCCACAGGGAGAATCAGGGAGACATCCTCTTTTTTTTATAAATAATGGATATTCTGTTCAAGCTTAGAATTACAGGCAAGTTACCGAAACATACCTTTGATAAGTTCGTTGCTCACTGTTCAGGAACATTGAATGATGGGGGAAAAACGAGTCATTTGTTATACCACCTTTGTAGCTTCTGCCGAACAGCGTGACGTCTGAAAACACTTCAACATGTGTATGGGTCCATTTTGATACGCCTATTATTTTGTCCAAAAGTAAGGTTTCCTCAAAACATATCTGCAATACTTCAGGATCTTGCTACAAATTGCTACCAAAGGAAGCTGTAATACATTTCTATGCTATATTTCTCATTGGGTACAGTTAACAATAATTATATTAAATGAAATTTCTGACGCTTAATGTAAGTTCATGCTTGGTATTATTGCTATTATATACACTTAATTGAGCTTCGTAAACGATTTAAAACTTTTGTATACTGGGTTTAGATTTTGGTGTTATATTTTGGCTAATGGTCTAAAACAAGTAAATCAAAAAATATTTGTTGAATTCATCATAAATTGTGAATATAAATAAAGTTAGCACTGCAATCAAACTCGACTTTCTTACATACTATCACATACGTTATCTTTTGTAATTTTAACGATTTTACTATAATTTTCAGATAATATACCTTCAATATTAATTCCAAACACAAAAACATATGATTTAGATAGATAGGGTTTGGTTTGCTATGGTCTACTTTTTGCAACACGAGGACTAATGAGACCGAGACCTACAGCTTAAAGCCGATACCGAACATCCATGCCACTGTGAGATTCGAACCCACGGACTTAGGTACCAAAGGCCAGCACCCTAACCAATCGGTCATCGTTCTGCTGATTTAGTTAGAATATTTGCTATAAAGGCTTAAAACTTCTATATAAATATAATGGTATTGTAACCACACACCAGAGATTAAACATTTTGTCTAAAAAGTATGCCTTTCAATATCACAGGTTGAGGGTTCGAATTCTAATATATCTATGGATGTTCGTAACTTTTTGGAATCTACTTTAAATAAATGGTTCAAGTCTGATTAGTTTAACTTTAGAAAAACCGATCGTGGAGCTCAAACCAGCCCAAACCCTTTAGATTTAAATTGAAGTTCTAATAGAAAAGTAGGTAAAATTAGGTAGCCTGCTCAAAATGCGTCGACTAATATTCATCTGAATTGGTTCAATGTATCAAAAATTTGTGTAAATCTACACTTTTCGTATAAAATATGTACACGAAATTTAATTCAAGAAAATCATCATATATAAAGTGCATTTCATGTCAACACGTTATGTTCACACTCAAAACGCTGTTGACAAACTGACACACACACAAACTAAGAGAAAAAAAAATGTGCTATTAAACTCAAGGAATTCTAAAACGTTGATATAAAAATTTGACTATAACACTTTCTGGATCACAGTACATTAGCTATTTTATTCACGTCAACAAGTTCTTGCCTGTCTGTTGACAAACTGACACACACACAAACTAAGAGAAAAAAAACGTGCTATTGAACTCAAGGAATTCTAAAACATTGATATAAAAATTTCGACTATAACATTTTCTGAAATTTATTGCATTAGCTATTTTATTCCTTGAATAAACTACTATGTATTCAAATATTGCAATACTAGAAATCAATCTATCTCATTAAAGTATAAATGATTTTTACACACTATCTATAAATTTTAAGCAAATGGTTGAACATTAGAATTTATAGTAGGTCAAAACTTTAGTTAAATTTAAATATTTATATCACACAAAATTAAAAAAAAGCTAAAATTATAAATAGGAAGATTTTCGTGATATTTATCTTCTATAACAAACATAATTATAGACGAAAAATTTTGAACAATTTTTAAACAGCTTATTTAAATATTATAAAAAATTCAAAACCTTACAGAAGCATAACTAAATACTCCTTCCAATTTGTGAACAAATTATTGTACAGAATATAAAAAAAAATATATTTTAAAGAAATGTATTTAAAAATTCCAGTAGTCTTAATTTTGTAATAATAAAAACTGTTAGATATATTTTGAATAAAAAATATGGATATTTACTTGATTATATTTTTTTGTTATTTTCCATAAATACTTAAGCTAATTAATTTTTATTTAAAAGCCTAAAAGGTATCGTGAAGATTAAAATGTCGCCATAAATTGTAAAAAAGATACGCTTAGAGACTTTTTTATGAAGCGAATTTTGAAACGATTAATAATTAATTAATTTTAAATAGGCAATATTTACCTAAATACTTTAACCACATTTGTACAAAAATGTTGCTATTAGCACAATAAATTTTCAATCAATTTTAGCTTAATCGTATATATTAAATGTCATGAAAGCTTCTAACGTAACACTTAATATATTCTTTGAATTTGCGGTAGAATAAATTTGAAAAAATTAAATCGTTGTTTAGTAATATTAAATTATTATTTTAGTTTTTACTTTTTAAAATAAATAAGTTGTACTATAGATTAAATATTATTAATAATATAATTAATCAAAATAACTCTTATATATATTTTGAATAAAAATTTTGACATTTTCATTATTATTTTTCTTTTTCTATTTTCATTAATTATTTAATTTAATTAAATTTTATTTAAAAGCCTAAAAGGCATCGTAAAGATAAAAATGGCCCCATAACTCGTAAAAACGATATGCTTAGAGACTTTTTCCTGAAATGATCTTTGAAACGATTAATAATTAATTGATTTTAAAATAGTCAATATTTACCTTAAAATTTTAACCAGTTTTGTACAAAAATGCTGCTAATAGTATATTCAATTTTCAACCAATTTTAGCTAATTCATATATAATAAATGTCATAAAATATTCTAACCTTATACTTAATATATTCTTTGGATTTGAGGTAGATAAAATTTGAAAAAATTAAATCGTTGTTTAGTAATGTTAAATTATTATTTTGGTTTTTACTGTTTAAAATTAATAAATTGTACTATAGATTAAATAATATATTTGTACTATAACATTAAAAATTCTCAAAAATATCATACTTCATGTTCACTTTTTTTATATATATCTCTAGACCAGCTAAACAGAAGCAACACCATTGAAAAAAAATGATCATTCGTCTAAAAATAGAAAATATTCCCTTAGTCTATCAATTTGATACGGGCCGAAGAACAGCATAATAAAAGCATTTCCGGTAGTTGAATACGAACTACGCTATCTGACCTCACATTTAATGAAACGTGGATTCATTAGTGTACTACGGTGTTCATTTCTGTAAGTAGAAAATTATATCTAAAATGTGTGACGTTACGAGGGAAACAATGAAATTATCTAACAATCGTAAGCTGTTAAAGTTATTAACTTACACCGATTATACGGGATATAAAATATTCAAAGGTTTATTTTTCTTTTAGTTTTTGAAATCAGGAAATATAAATAAAAGTTCGATTTAAACAAAGCAAATTTCTTGTGAGCTCCTGAAAAATTAAACTTCCAAATTATAAAGTATAAATAACTAGGATAAAATATGTTCCTGCATAAATTGAAAACTGTGTTAAATAATTTTTTTAATCTTCTTAGAATGTTTTAATAAAGTAAGTATTTTTTTTAATATTTTCATTCTAATTTCATTTATAATTTTTTAATATAAAGCGGTTTCGATTAAATTTTTAAAATACTTTATTAGAACAAAATACGGAAGTTGAAGCCTAAGATGTACGATTAAATTTTGTTTTCAAGCAAGTTGAAATTTTCACATTGTGTAAAACTATGAATTCCATTTATTATTACTATACAATAATAAAGGAACGTTTGTATATTATGTGGATCTTTGTAAACAATATACCACTTATAAATTTTAATTATGATAATTTCTTTAACACTGGAGTTAAATTTGCATCTAGTGAGTACTACTTACTACTAGCATAAAATGATAAAACAAAGCTTGTATATTAAGTGGATCTTTATAAAAAATATGTCTTATTATAAATTTTAATTAGGATAATTCTTTTAACATTGGAATGAAATTTACCTCTGAGTACTACTACGATATTACTTATTATATACTCACTATATTACGTAATATATACTTACATCAACTGAATACTATTTACTACTACTATGCAATGATAAAACAGGATTTGTTTATTATGTGGATCTTTGTAAACAATATATACTTATAAATTTTAATGACAATTCCTTTAAAATTGGAGTGAAATTTACATCTAGTGAGTATTACTACTACTATATGAGTACTACTTACTACTAGCATACAGATAAACCAGAGTTTGTATATTAAGTACATCTTTGTAAACAATATGCCATTTATAAATTTTAATTAGGATAATTCTTTTAACATTGGAATGAAAATTTACATCTGAGTACTACATACTATTAACATATTGCTTATTATATACTTACTATATTATTTAATATAAACTTATATCAACTGAGTACTACGTACTACTACTATACAATGATAAAATAGCGTTTGTATATTATGTGGGTATTTGTAAACACTATACCACTTATAAATTTTAATTCTGGCAATTTCTTTAACATTGGAGTGAAATTTACATGTAGTCAGTACTACTTACTACTAGTATAGTATATAATGATAAAACATTGTTTGTATATTAAGTGGAAATCTTTAAACAATATGAAATTTATTAATTTTAATTATGATAATTCCTTTAACATTAGAATGAAATTTACATCTGAGTAATACATACTATTACTATATTACGTATTATATACTTACTATATTACTTGTTATATACTATATTACTTATTATATACTTACATCAACTGAGTACTACTTACTAAAACTATTCAATGATAAAGCAGTGTTTGTATATTATGTGGATCTTTGTAAACAATATGCGATTTATAAATTTTAATTATTACAATTCCTTTAGCATTAGAATGAAATTTATATCTACTGAGAAAAACAATTATTCCAAAACCGGTTTCATTAAAAAATAGTAGATGTATATGAGCTACAATTAAGGAAATGAATTAATGTAATTTGAATAAGGTATCAATTCAATTTCCTATATTTATTATAATATATTTAATTAATTACTATTTCTTTATAAAGTATTCATAATATTTTAGCATCGCATTTTGTCTTATTAGTTCATTCAAAATAAAGCTTTGACAAATAAAAAAAAGATTTATCACTACATTTAAAAAAAAAGGTTCGTGTATAAAAATGTGTTTTTTAAACTGTTATTTCCTAATCCTAAAAAATGAAGAACATGAACTGCATTTACTTTTAAAGCTTGAAATAAATATAAACTAACCTTTCTTCTTGTATCTACAATCCACTTTGGGATCTAAATTGTAGTGTTATAACCAGTAAGACCCATGTCATTTCCTAAAAAAAAAACATTGAAAATTATTAATAATCATATATGCAGTAAAAAAGTTTTAAAAAAAGTAAGATTTGCCATTTTTATTAGAAAGATTGGGAAGTGAATTACAAGTGCTAGGGGTAATTAAAAGTATGTTTTTAAAGAAGAATTGCTAGAGTTTCACCCTGATATTTAGTATGATCTGGTAATTCTAATACATGTGAAGGACAACGATGCAGAATTTTTGCCATGCTTCACCTACAGAGATAACAATATAGGCACTACGTTGAAAAATAACCTCATGTATGTACTATCAATTGAATGAATTGATTGAATGAAATAAAATATACAAATTTTACTACAAGCTTTGTATTCTTATATCATGATAGCCTAATATTTTTATAGAAGATCTCCAGATAGCAAATTTAGTTTACATCATGACAAGTCCGCAAATTTGAAACAAAAATGCAGCAAGTCTAAGAATTTTCGCTTTCTACAAGGTTCTCATGACAAGGTTGCCACAGTTTTGCAGCAAAATAGCATTGTAAAGGAATGGTCGCTTTAAGTTCCGTCTAACTTTCAGCAGTTTTGCTGCAAGTTTGTCTAGTCAAATTTGTTATGACAAGATATTATCCAGAAAAATTCAAATTGCTGCAAGTATACATGCTATCTGAGCCGTGTCATTTATTTAAAATTATATTCAACACAATCATAGAAACACCTCATGAAAGGTGAATCTTTTATAACGGGATTTTTCATTGTTGTAAAAGTCAATAGTCAAAAATGTAAGCGAAAGCCATTTCTTTTGAAAAAACGTATTTCATGTTCAAAACTCCAAATCATTAGCAAAGGATTGATGAACGTAAAAAATCAAAATGTTGTGCGAAGTTGCATGCGTTTAATTAACAGATGATACCACTACAATGAAAATAGTCGTTTACCTTTAAATGTTTCAAGAGTTAAAGGTTAAATGTTTAAAAGTTAAAGATTTAAAAGCTTCAAGTTCAAAGACCGTAATTAGGTAAAATGTGTTTATCATTATAACATTTTATATTCATATCATCGAAAAAATAGCAGAACTATTAATTAATACATCTCATTTCTTTTCTACAAAATTAAAAAAAATATTGCGATTTATATTTATTTAAAACATATAATGAGAAATATACCACAAAATGTGAATCAAATTGTAGTTTATCAAGTAACTTTTTACACCATAGTTCGTTTTTTCTTAAGTACAAATGATCTTTATCAAAAAAACACATAAATGATAAGCAAATCTCAATGTTTTAATTTATAATAAACTTAATAATTAAAAACTATGAAAATATGTTGTGCAACGGCATTTTATTTAGCAGATAGTGAATTTTATTTCTAAACTTTATCAAAAAGATACGTAGTATTATTTCGTAAATTGAGTATTGATATTGAAATGACTTAAAGTAAGTTTTCACATTTTTTTATTTAATGTAAATGTTTAAAAGGAAGCACGCAAGTGATTAAAAGTTCATATTCTTATTCAGTTTAAGCTCAAAAGCCTAATAGTCTTTATACAATTAAATTTAACTCAATAAATAAAAATATAGTAGAGTTATACAATGGACAATGGTGATTTCTTAAATCTTAAACGCTTGGATATCTAATAATTATAGGTATATAATCTTGATAAAATCATTATTATTAAGTTATGGTATTTATAAAGACTATTAATCAGAGCTTTCGATGGAAAATCAATAGTGCGTTTACTGTGGAAGTCATGGCAATGAAATAACACGCAATGATGTCTTTCCAGAACATCAGAATTTTGAACTGCTAAACGTTGTACACGAGAAGCAGAAAGAAGGATAGAGCAAGAAAATAAAAACATACACGTATCTCGATAATACGAAAGAGAACAATAAGAGGTTGGGAAATAATTAGTATAAATGCCATTAATCATACGTTTATCGGTATCATTTTCAAACTATATCGATTGAGAAAAGGAAAATCAGTGCAATAGACGATTAGCCAGATTTGATAACAGAAGAAAGCCTTTAAGATTAAAAATATAAATACTTATTGGAGTTAATCAGAAAAAAACTAAGCTGAGAGTAAATTGGAAAAATAGTACTCTTTGTTCACTTGATGTATGTACTGTAGTTAAAATAGTCAGAATATACAGGACTACTATGCAGGTTGTATGTGATCCAAAGAAAAGAAATTAATGTGAAAGACCGAAAAACTCATTATGTTTTATGGCGCTGATTTTGATAAGTAATGTGGAATTAAAACAATAAAAATATCTATGAATATCCTTAATTGGAAATCATAGATACCCAACCCCCCAAAGGGTCATTGACTAGAGCATAACAGCGTATTAGCATATAAAACCATCCGGAAATGTCCATTTTAAGGATATCATTCATATACACATTAAGAAGAGCGAGTTCAACAATAAAGCCTTGTTGAAAATAGGCAGTTTTAGGTTTAATCGAGAATTTTCTTTTGACACGACACAGATTATAGTGTACCAAATATGTTATACAATAAAAACGTGGTAGTGTGATACACCATACTCAATTGACGCTCGATAATTTAACACCCGATAGCACAATATCGTAGCAGTATATAAGAAATCTTGGTAAAATCCATATTAAGGAATATCACTTATATATAAATAGGACCAATTCAAAAATGGAATCTTGTTTGAAACCCTTCACTTTTAGATTGATTTTAGAGTTTATTTTCTATTGTAGAATGAGAATCACAATGCTATTTGTTTACTAAGAGCATTGTAGAATATACGTACCGAAGTCATACATTTTTGGAATGCCTAAATGTATTATTCCAGTCCATTTTTTAGCCTACAGATTCTCAATGGCTAATTATACGGCTCTGAACAACTGGTGTAGAAAAATGACATCTGGACACACCGAGATTCTGGGTGTTTCATGGATTTCTGCTACTTTGGCTACTCATTTTGCTATCTGATCTTGCATGTTTTATAATTGAGTGATTTCAGGTGACAGCAGTTGAAGGGATTAAGATCTGAAGAGTATTGAGTTTGCGTAAAGACACTTCCTCACCTGGTGTCATAATGTGTACACAGTTGCAGTTTTGTAATTTTAACCCACGGAACGCTATTTATGAGTTTATATTCCATTCCTTTTTTAGTTTAACCTTAGAACTACTGTTACCCCTCCAACCTTGTAGGTGGATTTTATATTCATGATGTATATTGATCGCAGATATACTGTTATATTTCATTGTGGATATTTTACTACATCACTTATTGTATTTAAATTGAGAAACTATGTAGTTATTTAAAATTTATGGTGTAACTAAACAACTTATAATTCCTTCTAAATGTGGTAGACGTTTTTATTTTATTATAGATATAATAAATGTTGATATGATATCACTTTTTGTCCCCAACAGTTCCGTTTCTCCTTAATATGGATCATAGCTAATAAATATTTCATTTGTTTACGCTTAGCCTAATATTGTCATTTCTCACTAAGCTAAAGCTATGAATCCTTCAAATTCAATTGAATCGATTTCATGAGAAGAGTCCTGTCCACTGAAAATTCTAAAATGTTTCGAGTACTTTTATTTTAAACTCATTTATTTCTAGAATCTCTGAGCAGAATTATCAACTGTGAAACACTTAAAACACTTATGCGTTTCATAGAATGGTGGCGAAAAGTCAAAAGTGTCTCTAAAACTGATGGTACGTAAGTAACGCAAATGAACTCTGTTAGTGCTTCGAAATTATTCACACACGTATTTATCGAAGCATTTAATTCTGCATTGGCATCAAAATGTTTTAAAATTATTTAGAATTTGAAGTTAATGATTTCGGATCAATGGAAACCCACTTCAACTAAAAGTCCAATGTTTTGATGTCTATATAATAATGTTCATATCTGCTATTGAAGTCCAGTTTCTGTGAATTCAAGTTTTATTTAATGCATTTAAAAGGGTACTAACTAAAAAGAAGTGCAACTAAAATGATTATAGCTATAAAAATACTCTATTTATTTACAACTCAAATAGAAATCCACTTAATCTAAAAATATAATGTTTTGATGTCTACATAATACTCACATTCTACTATTGGAGTCCAGTTTCGGTGAAATAAAGTTTTATTTAATGCATTTAAAAGAGTACTAATTAAAACGCAGTACAATTAAAATAATCATATCTATAAAAATTATCAGTTTATTTATTTATAAATCAAACGGAAACCCACTTAATCTAAAAGTTTATTGTTTTGGTGTCTACATTCTACTATTGTACTCTTCTGCTATTCTACCATTCTACTATTCTACTACAATGTTTTGTGCTCACATTCTAGTATTGAAGTCCAGTTTAAATGGAATAAAGTTTTATTTAATGCATTTAAAATAGTACTAAATAAAAATCAGTGAAGTTAAAATTATCACATGTATAAAAATACTCAATGCATTTATTTACAACTCAAATGAAAACCCAATTAATCTAAAAATTTAATGTGTTGGTGTGTACATAATGCTCACATTCTACTATTATAGCCCAGGTTCGGTGAATTAAAGTTTTATTTAATGCATTTAAAAGAGTACTAACTAAAAGATAGTGCAATTAAAATCATCATATCTATAAACATACTCAGTGTATTTAGTTACAACTCAAATGGAAACTCAATCTAAAAGTTTAATGTTTTGTTGTCAACATAATGGTCACATTCTAGTATTACAGCCCAGTTTGGGGTGAATTAAAATTTTATTTAACGCATTTAAAAGAGTACTAAATACTAACTAAAAAGCAGTGCAATTAAAATCATCATATCTATAAAAATGCTCAGTGTATTTATTTATAACTCGAATGGAAATCGACTTAATCTAAAAGTTTAATGTTTAGGTATCTACGTAATACTTACATTATACTATTAAAATCCAGTTATAGTGAATTAAAGTTTTATTTAATGCATTTAAAAGAGTACTAACTAAAAAGCAGTGCAATTAAAATTATATCTATAAAAATACCCTGTATTTAATTACAACTGAAATGGAAACCCACTTAATCTAAAAGTTTAATGTTTTCGTGTCTACATAATGCTCACATACTACTATTGAAATCAAGTTTTGATAAATTAAAGTTTTATATCATTCATTTACAAGGGTGCTAACTAAAAAGCAGTGTAATTATTCAGTGTAATCATCATATCTATAAAAAATACTCAGTTTTATTTAATACTTGCACCATATATTAATAAAGTCTAAGAAATATATTACAAATAAAAGATCGCCCTTAATATTTTTGAAGAAATCTAAAACCAGTATCTTATGTTTTACTAGTGAAAAGGGGGCATGTTCCCGGTAACTCATCTAAAATAGTTGATAAAAATAAAAAATTACTACGCAAAGTAACACTAATATGAAAATGAATGGGCATTGCAGTTTTCCAGTTTAAAAGTCTTTATTATAGCCTCCTATTTTTAAATCAAGATGAAATAAAAGTTCTCCTGTTTACAATAAAACTTTTATTAAATTATTAATAAAAATCTAACTATAAGCTATTTAAAAAAATGTTTAGTTTTATTTTCATAAACAATAAGTTTAAAAAACACATAAAATCTGTACATTAAGTGATAATTATAGAAGTGCACTTACCCGCAAAACAGTTTAAGGCAATGTTATAAAACCATTTTTAAAGCATTTTTCATGCATTTCTGACAATGTTTTATGCAGACATTAATCTTGAATCTCCCTAGACAATAGATTTGATAAATATAATTTAAAGAATATTTTTCAATTTAAAACTTGGATGAGTGACAGGAAAATTAAGGATTAGTTAGCGGGATATCCGATACTTAATTGCTAGTTAGTAAAACAAAAATTATTGCTGTAAAAATATTATGAAATCTTGATATCAGGATAAACTATATAAATTTTTAAATTAAAAGAAGAATATTTATTTTGAACTCAAAATAAGAAAACAAATGAGACCAAGAAGTAGTTAAACAGGATTGGTTTGGTTTGGAGTGCTACGGTGTACTTTTTGCAACTCGAGGGTTAATGAGACTGGGACCTACAGCTTAAAGCCGATTCCAAACGGCTACGAACATCCATGCGACTGTGGGATTCAAACACATGAACTCCGGTGCCGAAGGCTATCCCCCTAACCAATCGGGCATCGTTCGGCTAGTTAAACAGGAAACCACTTTAGTCTTCATAAACTATTTCAAGCGAAGCGACAATACCAGAATTAAAATGTGTGACGGATAGAAAATGATCATTATACAACAAATAAAGACCATACGAAATAAACAAAAGTCAGATAAACAGAATCATAAAAACTTAAATTTTTTGAAATTTTAATTTAAAAAATATTTACTAATCCAAAAATTTATAATATTTTTGAATAACTAAAGAAAAATAATGAAATAGTTACTGCTGAAAATATTTATGAAGACTATGTATCTGCATTATTAGTCACTAAAATAAAATAAAAATCTAGAATATGTGACAATAGCAGAAAAGATTAAAAAATAAACTTTATATTTTGCCTTTATGTAATATTTTTTGTAATTTTAATTATGCATGAATGAAGATAGAACATGCGCTAAAGAATAATGCTGCAATAAATACTACTGAAAATAATTATGAAGACTATTTATCTGCATTAGTGTTCACTAAAATAAAATAAAAATGTATAATTGAGAAAAATGTAGACTACATGACAATAGCAGAAAAGAATTAAAAATAAATTTTGTTTTTTTGCATATAATACTTTTTGTAATTTTAATTATGCATGAATGAAAATAGAGCATAAACTAAAGAGTAATGTTGAAATAATTAGTGCTGAAAATATTTACGAAAACTATTTATCTACATTATTAGTCACTAAAATAAAATAAAAATGTATAATTGAGAAAAATGTAGACTACGTGACAAGAGCAGAAAAGATTTAAAAATAAACTTTATTTTTTGCCTTTATATAATGATTCCTGTAATTTTAATTATTCATGAATGAAAATAGAGCATGCACTAAAGAATAATGTAGGAATAATTACTGCTGAAAATATTTATTGAGACTATCTGCATTATTATTCACTAAAATAAAATAAAAATGTATAATTGAGAAAAATGCAAACTACGTAACAATAGGAGAAAAGATTTAAAAATAAACTTTATTTTTTGTCTTTATGTAATAATTTTTGTAATTTTAATTATGCATGAAAGAAAATAGAACATTCACTAAAGAATAATGCTGAATTGCTGAAAAAATTTAAGAAGACTATTTATAAACATGATTATTCACCAAAATAAAATAAAAATATATAATTCAGAAAAATGTAGACTATGTGACAATAGTAGAAAAGATTTAAAAATAAACTTGCAATAATTTTTTGCCTTTATATAATAATGCTCGTAATTTTAATTATGCATGAATGAAAATAGAGCATGCACTAAAGAATAATGCTGAAATAATTTATGCTGAAAATATTTATGAAGACTATTTATCTGCATCAGTATTCTCTAAAACAAAAGAAAAATGTATAATTGAGAAAAATGTAGACTACATGACAATAGAAGTAAAGATTAAAAAATGAACTTTATTGTTTGCCTTTATATAATGATTTTTTGTAATTTTAATTATGCATGGATGAAAATAGAGCATGCACTAAAGAATAATGTTGAAATAATTACTGCTGAAAATATTTATGAAGACTATTTATCTACATTATTACTCACTAAAATAAAATAAAAATGTATAATTGAGAAAAATGTAGACTACGTGACAATAGCAGAAAATATTAAAAAATAAACTTTATTGTTTGCCTTTATATAATAATTTTTGTAATTTTGATTATGCATGAATGAAAATAGAACATGAAGTATAATCATTCTTGAGCACTAAAATACAAATATATTTATAAAATGAACGATATGCACATAACAATAAATATAAAAATTAAAATTAAAAGAAAAAAAGTGTATTAAAATTTTTTTAAAACACGTATGACTTTCAATGAATT
>CM063508.1:147542841-147555341 GCA_032207245.1 Pardosa pseudoannulata
ATATATATATATATATATATATATATATATATATATATATACATATATATATATATATATATATATATATATATATATATATATATATATATATATATATATACATATATATATATATATATATATATATATATATATTATATATATATATATATATATATATATATATATATATATATATATATATATATATATATATATATATATATATATATATATATATATATATATATATATATATATATAATATATATATATATATATATATATATATATATATATATATATATATATGTTTGTATTTCCAACATTAGCGAATACCATTGTTTGTCCTGTTGATTTAGTGACTTTGCTCTGCCAAGCTTTCGTTTGCATCCGTAAATTAAATTAGTTCCTGTCTCTTAAACTACGTCATAGGCGTCCCCTACGTTATTTATAATTAAACTCCTATTGGTTTGCCCAGAGAACTATTTAGCCGAGATGTACATGTTTTGATGAGAGACTGAGTCAGAGAAGTTTCCTGAGTAAATTTCCTGTTTCTTAAACCGAAAGTGTCTTTATTCAACGAAATTTTTAAACTCGAATGCAATTCGCATGCTAAGTCAAAATGTGAGCACTTTCCTATGGGATGAGTCAAATATCTCATTATATATATAGATATAACATAAAAGTAAAACACCCCTACATAGTAATAGCCTAAGTTATCTGCCCGTTTGTGATCGAATTTATGAAGCGGTTGGACCTGGAATGAATAGAGACATTAATATTGAATTCTTGATGAATTAGGGCTTACAACGTTCGAAATCTACCCCTTTCCCCTCTTTTCTATCCATTAATGTCATTATTTCATGCCCTCCCCCCCTTTATTAGTTAAGATCAGGCTATTAAATTTATCAATTTGTCACATAATAAATAGCTAAAAGTAACATTATTTTTCAAGCATTATGACATTATTCCTTTAACTGTCTCATTTACTCATTTCGTATTTTCAATTACTCAAATATCGTCTGAATTATTTTAGTACGAATTGAGATATTTCGTAAATAATTTTCTTTTATATTTGGCTTAAATAATAGATTACGTACATATGTGATAATTTTAAATTTAATCATCGGTTAGTTTTTGTTGCAATGAAAATTTTATCACCAGTATTGACAAAAATTCTATCTACATCCAGGGTGTAATAGAAATGATATCTTCATTCCTTTACTTCCATTAATTACTGTGGCAAAAAGAAAATTGTAAAAAACTAACAATAATTTTGTCGTATCTAAGAAAACTTTGAATTATCTTTCTAAATGAATTCAACTTAATTCTAATCTGCTTTCACTGTATCGGGATAGTTTAGAAGAGTATGAAGAGAAAAAAAGTGATTGCGCGTGTACTAGATAATTCTCAGCCGAAAAATAAACCATTTTTTACCAACCTCAAAGAGTACTTTACAATTAAAAATTTTACTGATCCCGCCATATGGTAGGCTATATGGTAGTTCTTAAGATTAAATAAGAATAAATAGGAATTAAGTGCCTTGCAGCTATAGAAAATCTAAATTATATAAATTAATAAAATTGTATATAAATAAAGATATAAAGATAGAGAATTGGAACGGTTTGGAATAGGAATTGGAAATGTCATACATAAAGCGGTGGAGGGGACCCCCAAAATCTAGTTAAATGGGCACTTTAATTAGCTGAAAAGATTCCGGAAGCCATAAATATACCAATAAAACAGACAAAATGTCTAAAAATAATGCATACAAAGAGAAGATTGTAAATTAAAATTAAATTAAAATCAATAACAATAAACATATCTATATAGTAAAGCTGTTATCAGTAACAACCCTTTGATTCCTTTTAGGCCAATTTCACCTTCAGGCATTGTCTTTCCCACACATGAGCAAAGAAAAGAAAACCATAAAAACATTTCCCATTCCTGGAAACATTCAAATGCAAGATTCGTCGTTGTGATTATAAATCACTCAACCCGTGGTATTAGGTATAAGTATTAAAAACAAAAAAATATTAAATATTAGGGTAGCATATTTGCAGAGATTGTTGTTGATATAAAATTAAGAAAAGTCAAGCATTTTATTTTAACTACATCCATAATTGGAGAAAATCAGAAAAAAAGTGATCTTGAGTGAAAATGACCCATCTAACTATTCTAGTATTAATGCACTTTACCTAATCGTATATACCGATTTTAAATATAATTTTGGATTTATGTATAATAAGTAGTAATTTTGGTTGGACTATATAGTTCCCATAACAAAATTGGTAAAAAAAATGCAGCATATTGTATGGCAAGATGCTGATAAAGTCAAATGATCAGCATTTGAAAAATAAAATATTTATGAATAAAAGCTTGAAATATAAAGTACAGTATTGTTTAAATATAACCTCCGAGAAATATCTTGTATACCTTAATTATTAAGAACTATTAATGATAATTAATTAAGACAGTAATCAATATGTAATATGGTAATTGATAACACATCTAAAAAAGATCAAGCAACTAATTCATAAGGATTTCGCTTAGAAAAATTGAAAATTAATTTCAAACAAGTAATTTCTACGATATCATAAGAATATAAATTTCATATGTATTTTTCCCAAGGCTATTTTTATTTATTGAATATTTCGATCAATTCTTCGAGGATACTTAATAACGTTAGTAAGAGATAAATGATAAATTATAAGATTTTGGCGTTCCTAAAAATTAATTTTATCTGATGATGTTTTATGCTATGTTTAAAATAACTTTAATAACAGCAGAGCTTTATTAAATGAACTTATTTATAATGGAAAATCTTATTAAAGTTCTCTTGCAAAATTAAATTAGCCTGAAAATTTTTCAGAATGCTTGATGAGAATAAGTGATATTGATAAATAATTTAAGCAGTACTTTCATGAATAATATTAACTTTAAAATAAAGATAATCTTTATTATGAAAGAAAGTTATGAAAATATAAAAGCACGATTTTATTTCAAAATTTTCTATTATATTCATAAATACATCCCTGTAAAAGCAGGTTACTTTGCAAACATCCCTTAAGACTGCAGTTGGAAATTGATTATTTTGTCGTTTTATTGGTATAACTATTCCATTTAAATATATCCCCTATATAATAATAGTCTAAGTTGTCTGTCCGTGAATTTATGAAGCGGTTGTACCTGGAATGGATACAGGAATCCATATTGGATTTTTTATGACTTAGGGTTAGCAAAATTCACAGCAAGTTCGAAATCTACCCTATCACCATTTTTTGAACGTTTATTGGTATCATTTCAGACCTTATTCTCACCTGTTAAGAGCAGGAGATTAAATTTATCATTTTGGATATCATTCATATATACCACCAAGTAATCACTGTCAATATTAAAGCCTCTGCTGTCCATTCTATCACGTATGCGACCCTCATATACTCCATTTAGTTTCTCCACCAAGCTTACGCATGGCACGCTCAGTAGAGTGTCTGCCCATTTGGTTGTCGTACCTTTCGGGTTGACGGTTCTGTCCTCGTCGCTGCTAAATTTTTCTAAATGTCTAATTAATTTAATATTTGATGTTTTTTTATTTTTATTCCTAAAGTTGCTTTATTATTTTTTAAATAAAATTTTACTATTTTTTCAACTTTTTATGGTTTTATTATGTTTATTATATTAAATTCACGTATTTTCTACGGATGTCCCTGGCCACATAAACATTTTATGTTTTCTATCCTTAAACTTTCTTCTCGTCTATTTTTATGTGTCTTTTTACCTTTTAGATGTTAATTTTTCTGCTCGTCATCATTTTTGTGTTTATTAAAATATATCTCTGGATTAGAGGGTTCGGCCCATGCAATCCAGGCCCATGCCTACCGGCTTAATAGTTTCATTCCTTTGCTGCCATTAATTACTGTGGCAAAAAAAAATGAAGAATTTAATGATAATTTCCTCGTACCTAAGAAAACTTTGAATTATCTAAATGAAGTCAACGTGATTCTAAACTGCATTTACAGTATCGAGAGACTTAAGAGGAGTATGAAGATAAACAAATTATTGAGCTTGTACCTGATAAATCTCAGCCAAAAAACAAACTCTTTTTTTACATGCCTCATAGAGTACTTTACAATTCTAGAAAATTAAAAATTTACTGATTCCGTCATATGACGGGCTCTATGCTAGTATAGATATATTATATATTTTTTGCACATAATTTAATCCACTGTTTTTAACTAAATCCTTGAATTTTATTTAAAGGTATATGTAGAAAATAGGGTTGTGTTTCAATGATTTAACAATCTACCTTATTTACTTTAATTAATACTTTAAAAAATCTTATGATTAAAATAGTATTTTACATTATGTGGAAAAAATAAATGGTTTTCTCAGCATCACCATAGGCAACATTCCGAGAGCCTCAAAAGAAGGTGATAGTTTCTCGTTGGAAACAAATCATACAAAATAAACAAAGCATGCAGTACAGTGATAAACCCCTAAGTGTTGTAGAATGCCTTTATTGTTGAATAGGATTATCTCTGGGTGGAGTGGATACAATTTTAAACAACATAGTTAAAATTTAAAAACAAAATTCTATACTGTTGTGCTTTGTTTCTGAACTGCCATCATATATTTATGTAATGCTGCATGAAATATAACAAGAGGGGAATGAATCGAGAGTTTTATTTCAAAGCGAGGGATTGGATTTCAAATGTTGAAAATATTTGTTGCACCATCAAGGGATAGCCCCAAAAAAACTAACGAATTCTTTGCTACATATATGAAGTCATATATTTGACATTCTATTCAAAAACAAAAACAAAAATTTTGAAGGTTAAATATTTTAAATCATATTTATGTTTGCTTATAGAATAATACTGCAAGTATATTAAATTTCGAGCTTCTCACTGTGAAGTCAGTTATACTATAGACAGAAATACAATATATCTGTTGTTAATGTCTTTAAATGCTTATGAATCAAATAAATTCCAGGAAAAAAATAATACGAAGTTAAAATTTTGAGTTATGAATTGAATAAAACTATCTTGAGTTTACGTTTCTTGTTATTCATTATTTGTATCCCAAAAACTTTTATCGATGGATACATATCTCCCGTTTATATTTTAAGTGACGAAACAAACTGGTGCTTTACAGTGCTTTCACGAAATTTGTCCCCGATCAATGTCTCCAAAACCGACACTTAAAGCTGGCATGTTATGATCGGACACCTAATATGTTCTCTTTTCCTCTTAATTCAATATGTTTCTCTGAAGGCTGAGTTGTTTTGACTCCTGCTCCCGCTGTTTAATGATTGCAGTTATAGAAAATCCATGGATGGGGGAGGGGTTCACGGCAAAGAGGATCTAATGAAAGGGGATGGAGTCATAAATGGACTCGGTGACAAATTCGTTTATTTATGCCCAGGCGAATAAACAAAATCGTCCGCAGTGTTTGTTTTCAATAGAGTTCATTGAAGGTAAAAGATCGATGAGCTTCGGTGTAGTGCAATTGATAAACAAATTAAGCCTTTAGAGATAGTCA
Source organism: Pardosa pseudoannulata (assembly GCA_032207245.1). Classification (NCBI taxonomy): domain Eukaryota; kingdom Metazoa; phylum Arthropoda; class Arachnida; order Araneae; family Lycosidae; genus Pardosa; species Pardosa pseudoannulata. The sequence continues at coordinate 147,548,368 of CM063508.1, forward strand.
TTGGTACGATCATTGAGAATCCTGGCTCTTCAAACTCGAACAAAAACTATAATATATATATATATATATATATATATATATATATATATATATATATATATATATATATATATATATATATATATATATATATATATATATATTTAAACTAAAAAATAAATAACATAATTAAAAGTTATCTTAAAATAGTCTTCATGTGATTTTAGCATTTTATGACGAAATTTAGCCACTATCTTTTGTTCTTTGTTTCGCTTCAGTCAGTACGAAAATTCAAAAATTAATATCTGCTGACTTCAGCCCTTCTTACAGAATCTAGTGACACTTTTTCCTACATTAACAAGCTCTTAATCACGAAAACATTGATTGGTTAGCTCCCACAAAAATAAATTTTCATACTCTGTTTCTCACTCCCAGAAGCCTTCTGGAGATAATGCTATTATAAACTGCACATTTCTTTGACAAAATTATATTCTTCATTTTGTAGATCACGTTACTCATGAATGCACAAAAGCCAATGTGGATTATGTTACGCCTGTGGTGGGCTAAAGGTTAAACTGCCCATTCACACACACAAATATATATATATATATATATATATATATATATATATATATATATATATATATATATATATATATATATATATATATATATATATATATATATATATATATATATATATATATATATATATATATATATATATATATATATATATATATATATATATATATATATATATATATATATATATATATATATATATATATATATATATATATATATATATATATATATATATATATATATATATATATATATATATATATATATATATATATATATATATAGTATATATATATATATATAATATATATATATATATATATATATATATATATATATATATATATATATATATATATATATATATATATACATATATATATATATATATATATATATATATATATACATGTATATACATACATATATATACACATATACATATAAATATATATGTATATATATACACACACATTTTTAAGATTTTAAGAAATTGATGCAACTTTTGAAAAACGGTATACTTAGAGTGCAATTAAATTTAGTTAACTATTAAAATGTAAAAATGTTTCATTTACATTTATTCATTTTATAAAAATAGAACTAGATGTGAACAAAATTATGTTGCCCTATCTTTTAAATATATTTTTTAACCTTGAGATCTTGATAAAGCATACATTATAAATGTTTCCCTATTTATTACATGTTGTATATTATTTTGTAATCAAGAAACATATTATTTCATAATCTTTTTAAATATTGAACGAGTTCTTAATTGTTTTGCTAAGTTATATATGCACTTTTCAAAAACAAATTAAGGGAGTAAGCAAAAAACTGTACGAGACAGGCATAAAATGGATAGTTATTGAGTATCAATGCGCAATAGAGAAAAAAGACTAGAAAAAATTTGTAACTAAGCATTAATTCTGTAGGAAAATATGGAAAAACATAAAAAGCTGATTCATGGCAACAATTTGGTTACATGCAAATGCAAATTAAAAGTATTGTTTAGAAATGGTGGAATCTTTTTAATATGGTGTTTGGTCTCCTGGAACAACTAGGAATGCTGCACACCTGTTTTCCATGGATGCTATGATGTTGTCGATAAACACCACAGTTGGAAAATACTGTTCCACTCCTTAAGAAATGCAATTCTAGTCCCAAGTTCCTAGAATCCAAGTATCAAAGAGTAGAAGGGGGCCTTCGTCTCGCAGCAATGCATCATCCGAGCATGTCTCAAGTATGCTCGATTTTATTAAAGTTAAGAAAGCAAGCTGGCCATTTTATACGTTGTATTGTTGGAGTTTCAAGCCTGTTCTCCACAACAGGAGTTGTATGCGGTCTGGCATTATCATGCTGGAAAACAAAGGAATCTCCAATAGATGCAGCGTAAGGTATGACATGGCATCTCAGTATCATCTCTCTATAACTTCAGGTCGTCAAACTAACATTTCGAATGATATGTAGGTCCGTAGGTCCCCCTATGCTGATTCTACCCCATATAATCTAACTCTATTTTGTACTTTCATGAAAGAATGTAGGGTTATTTCAAATTCCCCTTTTCCTACATACCAAAACACGTCGGGTGTCACACTCCAGAGTGAATCGGGACTCGTCTGTAAACAGCACTTGACTCCAAGCATGTTTTACTCCCAATCTGGTTATGCAGAAGCCCATCTTCTTCTTGGAGTGAGGCCAACGGAGTGTAGACCATTCGCATAATTGCATAGAGACCTCATTAATGAAGCCTATTACGTACTGTTTGGCTGGATACCCTCCATCCTCTTGACAAGAGAAAGAGTATTTGCATCTGAGTAGCATTATCTGTTCTTTTTCAACCAGATGTTAACAGTATATACTGGTCAACAGTGCTGTAGTGGTGCGTGGCTGACCTTGCCGTCGTCGACGTCTAACATTACATGTTCATTGAGATCGATTCCATGGCCTTGCAACGAAACTTCTGTCGACTCCAATAGCTTCTGCAACATTACGTTGTGCTTATCCGGATTCAACTCTGTCTATGCGCCATGCCATGGATTCCGATAAATTACGTTGTTGAGAAATTTTCAAGTCATTTTTCATAAAAATAAAAATAATAATATCCGAGCAATAGAATTTCGCTCTTAAGGCAGTGAAATAGGCTTTATTATAACATCCCGATTTCTGTCCTTATATTCTTTTCCTAGTTTGCCATACACTTTGATTTGCATATCAAGTTTCATTTTTCTCTGCTTCCTACGAGGCTTAAATTATGGATGATTTATTGTATGTTATATAGCGGTCTAAGCATTTGCTTAATTTTGCTAAATCCAAGTACACCTCTAATTGTTTTGAGAAGTGTATTTTTATAAGTATTTGATTTGTTCAAGCATTTAGACATGATTTGAGAATACTCCAAGACTTCTTTAAAAGGTATGATACCCCTAAAATCTACACCTTTCTTCCACTTGGTATTTCTCTGTCAGATGTAATTTAGATTTACAGTTTTATAGTGCACATTCTCTGAGTATACACGAATATGTTTAGGACATTCTAAATCCAAATCTAAGAGTTGTCTCATAAATCTAGGCTATTCTCCTAGTTTATTATTATTCAAATACTACAGATAATTTTCTTAAAATTAGTGTTAATATTGTTAATATATAAATATATTTATAATAAGAGATAATCAATTTTTGCTGGTCACAAGTCTACTAGGCGCTAAACAATTACTGAGGAATAACTCAATATATACACTTAAATAGGCAATAGAAAATGCTTGACGGAATGCATTTATGAAAAAAACTTTCGAAGTAAAAAAATATACTTTTGCCTTAGAATATGGGAAACACTTACTCTGTGAAGTTGAGGTATTTTTTCTGCTAACTTTATTTCTTAATGGGGTATGCCAGTAATTGGACAAAAGATCTTATTCGACAAACTTTACTTTCATTTGGAGTTAAACAAAGTACATTTTATCGATAAATCTTATTCTTCCTAGATAGATTAAATGATTTTTTATCCACTTCTGAAACTGAAGATAATAGAAAATACAAAGGCAGATAAAAATAGGGTTTTAAGCAATTAATCATACAAGCACACCAGGTATTGTGAGGCTGAAGAACATTAAACAATTTCAAGTAAAGGTTTTATCCATTAACCCTACAGTGTAAATGAACCTTTGAAAACTAATGATAGTTCTTCTATTGACGCTTTGTTAACTAACAAAAAAGTATACACAACCATTAACAGCAACAGATGTATTAACGTTTGGTAAAACCAAAACTTTTAATGAAAGGAATACATATTGTTTCTTATAAATTTAGAATTTTTTTAACGTTTCCAGTTGAGCTTAAAATATGAAAAGATGAAATAAAGAAAGTTTTTTTATAGTAGAATATCAATGGTGAGAAAACTTAACGAGTGCATCTGGCAGTCTGTTATTACAATACGTAGACTATTGAGGAAGATATGTTGAATAATTGTAGGTTACACCAATTTTAATTATCAGTATAGACAAAGCCTTTTTGACGTTGACATGTATTTTTAAGATTTGTTTCACAGATTCTGTTCTTACTAACCTCAGATGAAAATGAATACCTGAGTGCATCTTTAAATCAAATACTTGCGTGTAAATCTTAAATTATGCATGATATATTTACTAAGTACTAATTTCTTTGTTATTTAAGTTCATGTTTTTAATATTGATATGGTAATGTCAACGTCAGTTTTTTAAACAATAAATGTAACAAATAATCTAAAAATACACCTATGATAGGTAATTTAAATATATTCATAATTATCCAACATAATGTGGATTTGATAAAAGTAAATAACACAGTCAAAAGCAGAATAATTATTAACACATATTTTCCAATGAATAATGCTTCAACCAATACAGTGGATCTCTCTCTCTCTCTCTCTCTCTCTCTCTCTCTCTCTCTCTATATATATATATATATATATATATATATATATATATATATATATATATATATATATATATATATATATATATATATATATATATATATATATATATAAATATATATATATATATATATATATATATATATATATATATATATATATATATAATATATATATATATATATATATATATATAAATATATTCACAATATATATTCATATATATATATATATATATATATATATATATATATATATATCACAGGTCCGAGGTTCGATCCCCGGGCTGGGCAAGGTTGACTCAGCCTTTCATCCCTTCAGTGGGTAGAGAAATTGAGGACCAAGCATGCCTGGGAACTAAACACTGGGGGTTCCGCGTAAGATTGTTCACCTAACCGGAACTTCGCACCCCAGGGCCTTTGATCACGCAAACGGAGATTGGCACCGTAAGCCTTGGTCCCCAAGGGGCTGCTGCGCGTTTTTAAATAATATATATATATATATATATATATATATATATATATATATATATATATATATATATATATATATATATATACGAACATATTAGTTATTTATGTAGAGGAATTATCCTAAATCTATGTTTACAACCAATCAATGACGAAAGAGCTCTAAATTATAGAACATTGCTTTTTGGTTTAAATATTCGCTGGTATCTAATGCAAAACTTATATATCTATAATACTTTTATTTAAAATCACCTTTCGGTCTAATGCACATTCTAAGAAATAATATAATTTAATATATGAACTATATGAATAGTTAATATATAATAATATTATTTAATATACTTTAAATTTTTGAGATATATATATATTAATATTTAAAGTATATTAAAATTTATCATATTTTAAGTGCTATCTGAATTGCTTTCGTTGCTTACAAGGTAACACGCCAATAGCTAAAGCACTGGTATTCACAAGGCATGTAGGTTCATAACCTTTCATTTGGCCTTTTGTAATTACACAGAGTTGACAGTAATTAATTCATCTACCGTCTAATTACTCTTGAAAGAGCAAATACAATTCCTGTAATTTTATGAGCCGTGTAATTACAAACATCATTGTCTTCATGCTTATCCGTTCCACCTAATTTTTAGGTTTCATGCCCTGCCAGGAAAGACTTCCAGAAACTATGTATAGTTTCATTGCTGTGTTTCTTACCTCTTACCTTTTCTCACACTTCTGATAATGAAAGTGTCCTTGAATTACAATATTGCGATAGTATCTTGAATATTTTAGAAGGTTCGTTCAAGTGCTCTAAAACACAATATTGAAAAGGGTGATTGAATATCTCTAAGAATTTTTGTTCCGGTGCTGTGAGTTACAGTATCGTGATGGATACTCAAAATTATCTGAGATGTTTCAATCAGGTGACTAACTTTGTTAATTATGCAAATTCATTTTAAATTGGCCTGAAGAAATACAAATGGAAATAGAGTATATAAGCATGCATAACGTCAACCATATACATATTTACTACTTTTTAATAATTGAATGTATGGTTCAAATGAAGGATAATGTGATATTGAAGCAAAGTAGGAAGTTGATTTATTTGATGGTAATAGTAATTAACCCTTAATTTGATAAGATGCTTTTCAAATATTTTTTAATTTCTGTTATTTTCCCATGTCTGTATAGACATTATCTCTGTAAAATAAACAAAAAAAAAATATTTTCCATTTTTTGAGATGATTAATGTCCGCTGTTTCAAACACTGACAATTATGTTATACAGTAGTTATAAATATACATGTTCGGTGTAGCGGACTTAGCCAAATTAAGGGTTGAATTTGCAATCCTGAAAGTTACTTGTATATCTGTCTGCAAAGAACAGGGTGACAAATATAGCTTTTTTTTTCAATCGTTCTAAAATGACTTTAAGTTAGAGTTTCTCCTCTAATTATCCTTCATGCAGCAAATTGACTATAACTTTCTAAACCAAACCAAACCAAACGAGTTAGTAACACTAATCTTTCTATTAATTAGAATTTATCATCAAATTATTGTCCATGTTTTCGGGATCTTAGAGATTAATGAATTTTTGAAAAGCAGATTAAGGTATTATGAGTTAGTATTCTTTTGTTCTTAGAAGATTTAGTGGAACTCGGTCGAGTCATCCTTTAAAAAATTGATTATCAGTTTTTATTATAACAGATATCCGGTGTTTTGCAGATTCGGAAACAATAGCATTTAAAGGAGAAAAACTTAAATTTAGTAATTTAATAAGAATAATAGAATGTAAACATTCACAGTCATGTGAAGGGAATTATAAAATAATCCGAATTTTTCTTATTTTTTTTAGTAATTAAGTACACTTAAAGCAAAAATCTATCTTTCTAAAAAATATTAAGTTATGCATGAATATTTTTATGACGTTAATTCAACCAATGAACATATTTTATTCTTTATAAATATTATTATTTTCTGTTCATAAATTTTATAAGAGGATTTTCCCTTTCTTAGAATTTCAATTTATTAG
>CM063508.1:147557841-147560341 GCA_032207245.1 Pardosa pseudoannulata
TTTTCTACCTTCATGAATGCTTAGAATACGTATGTACATATGTTTGCACACATACAGGAGTATATATATATATGTGTGTGACTAAAATAAATAAATAAATAGACACACACAAACATATACACACACATATATCATATATATATATATATATATATATATATATATATATATATATATATATATATATATATATATATATATATATATATATATATATATATATATATATATATATATATATATATATATATATATATATATATATATATATATATATATATATATATATATATATATATATATATATACAGGGGTCTTTGATTAAAGTCATTGCAATATTTCTTACATAGGGTCTCTGTAGTAACTCGCCAATATATTTCTACCAGGTCATCAACGTGGCTAATTTGCCGAGGTTGCTTGAACTATAATAAATGATATACAATCAAATATTTTATATTGATGTATATCATTTATTATAGACAGTGACAAGCATGAACATGTAAATACAAACCTGTAGCATTGTAACTCGATGTGTATAAGCACAATGGAATTTGATATCCTATAATTATACACGCATATATATGAAAATGCATATAGATTTATTTTAATATGTTATTTTCTCATTAGTATAACCAAGGTGATTGGGATTACTCAAAATCATGGTAAATTCTTAATTGTCTATCGATGTCACTATCCGATCATTTTAACATTTAAATTGATGAATCAATATATTTATCAAACGTGTATCCATTTTTATAGATTCGAATGTTAGTAATTGAAAGTATTTTTCAAAGAAAATGATGTTTTGCTGGGTCATGCAATAGGGCAAGTTTTATCCGATTTTTTTTCATAAAGCTACATAAGCCTACATTTTTTTCACAAAAAATACTAACATAAATTAGACAAAATATAGCAAGTAGTTATGCGGCAAATACGCTAGCAAAAATGACAACTGTCCAACATTTAGACAAACCTAGATGTAACAATAAGTTACATTTGGTTCAGCTCCTTTTACCCCTCCCCGTGGGTCTTCGGGGACATGCGGGGGCAGGATCGGTTTGAACTGCAGAGAAACTTCGGATTTCTTCCAGCCAATAGAGGTGTCCGTTCGTTTGGGAGATTTTGATCCTCCCGCCCCTCCGCCATTTTGAAGTGGACCCCGGTTTTTTCTCCGAGGGCAGTCGGATTTTTTGAGCGGACAAGTTTGTTACCAGAAGAAAAGGTGAACGGCTGGCATCCGTGGCTTGTGGATAACCCTTTGAAATAAATCTTCGCCAATTTTTTTAGAACCAAAGCCGACTCGAGAGCAGTCTTCGATATCTACAAATGATAAGTTGATTCCAGTTGTGTTCCTTAGGCATTTATCTAATTGTATAAAATAATATAATCAAGACCTATTTTTCATGTGTTTCTTAATTAGCTTTAATTTCTTTCTCAAACACTAGGGCAAAGTAACATTATATCTTACAATTGTGTAATATTCAATAAGGGTACAAAGAGTCATATGAAGTCCACATCAGATTTATTTTAATTTAAAACCTTGAGAGATTTTAGGAAGCACTGGAGATGAATGAATGATATAACATATGCGTGGACACTAGTAATTCAATCAGAAAACTGCCTGGTAATAAAAATATTTTGGATTTTCGAATTTAGGGCAGAAAATAAGTTAGCTTTCATCACTATAATGATTTTAAGCAAATCGACCTAGAAGAGTTTAGTTTTGATACCAAATATTTTAATATGGATCAAAAAACGAAACAGCTTTAAATATGTTACTACGTACTGATTTCACACAGATATGTTGCATGAGTTCGTAGTATAGGAAGAATAGAGCAATAAGCAATTTTCTGCTTTTACTTACAGTCACTGCTTAACTGCTAAAGAGAAAACGCTTCAAGGAATTTAATAGGTTGTTCCACAGATTCCATTTCTGCCTCCAATCTTAAAGGTCTTTATAAGGTAAAATGAATCAGCGACTATCGTTGTTCCCTTTCCATTAACGTTGAGTATCAGTGTACAACCTTTTAGCGTAAACAATGCTTAGAATAAAGATGTATCTATAAAGGTAGAGAAAGCAAACAATAGGTGTAAGTATCGCTGGAAAGTCTCTGCCTTGAAAAGAAAAGAATCGATCTCTGTTAAGAATAAGCTTTCAACGGGGAAATGTTATTGTTATCAATAAAGCCCATTGGAGTAACAAAATATTTCAGGACAGAGTTATATGAAAGATACTTAAATAATGCATTAATTTTTAAACCGAATAAAAATTTTATTATTAGTAATGAAGTTTAATTATATGTATTTTACATTTTTTAAATTTAACATTAAATCATATTATTTGTTATTTGTTAAATTTTTGTAAGAGAATAAGTTGTAAATAATTTTACAACTCATTCTCTTACAAAAATTTGAAATATACAGAATACTTTGAAATATACAGAATTGCATCTATGTTAAAGATATTTATTTATTAAGAGGACACATAAAAATTAAATAT
>CM063508.1:147565341-147572841 GCA_032207245.1 Pardosa pseudoannulata
AAAGAAAAGAACAACAAAGGGATAGATAGTTGAAGACCATCCTAACAATTCTCAACAGAGGCGAGGAGTACCAAAATTATTAAATAAGAAATGGTATACTTTACAAAAGAAACTTCGATCCGATGGGACAACCGTGGCTCTTGGTGGTACCAAAAAAAACTCCTTAGTGATGTTTTCAGAAGTCTCCACGATGCTCCAACCGGCGATCGTCTTGGTTTTGCCAAAACTTCCGACAGGATAAAAAGGAAATACTTTTGTCCAGGACTGTTTGGGAGCATGAATAGATATGTATCACACTGTCGAGAATGCCAGAAACGGAAATCCCCTCCACAACTAACACCGGGGCAACTTAAATCGATAAAACCCCCTGACATACCTTTTGCCAAAATTGGAGAAGATTTACTTCGACTTCCAGTTACCCGAAATGGCAACCGGTGGATTGTCGTTTGCACGAATTACTTAACTAGATTCACAGTCACAAAGGCAATACCAACTGCTGAGGCCACCGAAAACGCTAAATTTATAGTTGAAGAAATTGTACTGAAACACGGAGCTCCTAAAGAAATGATAAGCGATAGAGGACGCCACTTTTTAGCTAATATTGTTGAAAACGTCAACCAGTTATGCGTGACGTCACACCTTCTGACGACCGCCTACCATCCATAGACCAATGGAATGACAGAAAGATTCAACAGCACACTGGCTGTCTATGTACGTAGATGTTAAGCAAAGAAATTGGGATACCATATTACCGTTAGTGAATTTTGCGTAGAATTCAGCAAAACAAGATAGTACTGGATTTAGCCCATTCTTTCCCGTTCATGGTAGAGATATCCAGACTCCTCTTGACGTAATTTTCTCATCTAACACCGAAACTTTTGACGAAAGTTATGTGCATCATCTTATTACCAGGGCAGAGGAAGCTAGACAGCTAGCAAAACTCCATATCCGCTAAGCGCAAGCTACAGATAAACGCCGATATGAAGAGAGGCATTGACCTGTCAGCTACAATATCGGGGTCTTAGTATGGGTCTTTACTCCGGTACGGAAAGCAGGATTGTACAAAAAGCTACTGAGACGTTACTTATGACCTTACCGAATAATATGACGACTGTCTGAAGTGACATATGCAGTAGAAAGTGTCGAACAAAATAGAGGACTTCGGAGTTCACAAGACGTCGTTCATGTACTAAGACTAAAACCCTATCTTAATCCAAAAAGACAATTGGATGATGAGGAGATGCCTATTTCCAGGACACCTGTTACAAGGAGTCAAACAAGATTGCAATGGGACGCTGCTTCCTCCTAAGAGGGGGTAATGTAGCGAAAATCGTTCCTTTCTTTAAGGATGTCGTGGCGCAGTACGTAAAGTACCAGATTCATGAACGGGGGTTTTCGGGTTCGAAACCAAGCGAGGCAAGTAGCCTTTAAAAAATCGACTTTAATTTTAAATTACTTTACGTTAATGTAATTTGATCATACAAATTTATGTTAATTATAGTTGCTAATTTTCTGCTGTCCTTGAAAGTATGGAAGGATCCAAAACTGTATATAAGTAGGGATTTCTTCAGTTACGGGGAAATAAAATCTTCAGTTGGTCTTGAGCTTTTTCATCGAATTCACCAAGTTCACCTCCTCTACGCGACAATATACATAAGCATTTCTCAGACAACACTGTTGCTTTGAGTAACAAAACTAATTTGGAACATTCATGAGGATGGGCAAATGATAATGATGAGGATACATTACACAAGTACAATAAGAAATTGTGTATAACAGGTCTGGTGAAAGTACTGTAAAGGAAACATTGATAGTGTATCTTATTCGGGCAAGGAAATAAATAACTTGTGGCAATTTTTAAAGAAACAATTTGTATAAGTACATACATGAATATTCATACAATATTCAGAGAAAATTGCACAGATAATTTAAAGTCGCTACATGATTGTGAGTTACAATTACAGCGTATTTGAATTTCAAGCATTATACTTTGATGAAAGTTACCCAAAATTACAGTTTCTATGAAACTTTTATATGGTCTATAATTTTCCTTCATTACAAAAACTTTAAGGTATAACGTCTAATATGCTCTATTAACCCATCAAGTTTTAGGATAATTCGTCAAGAAATCTTTTACATATCATCTAAAATCTAAATTGTCGAGTTACTTTTTGTAGTATAGCATATAAGTATATATAATAAGTTATTTATACATATTTATTTAATGGAACGGTAAAATTATTTGAGATAATATAAATACTTTTGAAGACTCCAGGAAGCATTTGTGAAAATCATTAAGTTTGTTCGAGAAAAATTGTGTTTGCTACTCTGTTTGCTTTGTAATTTCATATTCGAAAATAATAGCCTTGTAGTCTACTGAAACCTATAATTCTCATTTACGAAGCAATTAATTATTTAACATTGTGCCAAAAAATGGAATAAAATATTGGAGAAAAATTACTGAACGAAAACTCTCGAATTTGCTTTTACACAGTATTTAATTAATTAGACAGCTTTAAAAATGAAATAAGAAAAACACATTGTTAATTATCAGCTTTCAAAAGTTCGAAATAAATTAATGATAGCTTAGTTTCAATACATTTATTAAAATATTAAATGAATGAACATAGAGAAAAATATAATGTGTTTTTGGAAAAATTCCTTACAGCAACCCGTTGTTAAATTTGATTCATTATAAATTTATAAAAACTGAATCAATGTATAAATTTGTGTTCTTTTCTCTAGTATATTAAATGATTAATATAGATAGACTGATAAATGTAATGGATAATGAGTTTTTGCCATTTTAATAATTTAAAGTGAACATAAGCGATTTTTTAATGTCTTAAATTTATATTGGTGTAATAAGTGATAGTCCTCAATGTGTATCTTAAAATACTACTTCTTTCACTTGAAATTCTTACTACAGATACTTTTGCAAGAACTGCATTTGTTCGAAATATTGAAGATTATAATATATCATAATATTTCAGCTGTGTAAAATAACTAACACATCAATTCTGTATATTTCATAACTGTTCCTAAAGTGAAAGTGATCAGAAAACAGGATGTTATAATAGATTACTACAGTCTTTGTGTAAAGTTTAAATTCTTATCAACTCATACGGTCATTAAGTAACTAACATTTATCTTGAGAAACTGTATAAAACTTTCTCCTGCGATACTCATGAAGCAGTAATATACCTGTTCATATAGTATACAATACTCTCTTTCAGCAGTTAATATAATTTTTGTCAAAGGAAAATTTCACCTTCCACTTTCGTATCTAATTTTTGTAACTTAACAATTATATGGAGATTTTAAGATGTCAGAAGGTTTGTCTATTTGCAATTTATTAATTCAAGGTTTTAAAGTTGAACTCATTGTTTGTTACAATTTTTTAAATTATTTCTTAATGTTTTTGATTAATAATATAAGCACAATGGCTCTCTGATATTTTCGTTTTTTCATCGGCTTCCCACTCTTGAAAATCTGGTAATTTCGGCTGTATTCAACAGAGGGTTCAGTATTTTCATTAGAAATCAATTAGAATTAGAATTAATTTTGCTAATCCGAAATTTTAAAGTTTTTTGAAGATTGAGTTTATAAACAGTTTTATCTTAACCCTTTAAAGGTCACCAAAATAGATTCATTAGAATTTAATGTAATTAGTTTATAAATGTTATCTATGAACCTTGTAGATGTAAAATATATGTTTTCTTTACATTCATTAGGAGAGTTTGCCTTAGAGGGTACCGAAGGAGGGTTTGGGGAGTGGTTTAACTGACTAACCCCTCCCCTTGTACAGCTTGAATATTAGGCTTTTTTTAAAGTTTAACTATACTGGAAGAACAATAAATAAGAATCTTTAAAATGGTATAATAAATAAAAATCTTAACAATTTCTAAGCATTGCTGGTATAGATACTTTTATTTGGGGTCATAAGTAAGATAAATTGAATTACTGACTTCTCAGGTACAGCAAGTTTAAATACATATATTTCAAAATAAAAAATAAATTAAATATAGAGCTATCATCTGTTTAAAATTTAAAATGTCAAAAACATAAGAAAAATCGAAAAATCATCCATGTCTCCAAAAATTTTTTTTATTGCAGAAGCTTTTGATTCTACATCATTGGCTTCCATACATCATAGATGTATGAGATTAGAGCCGTAAATAATTATAAAAAGATAAAGTAAAGTACTCCAAAAAGTAAAGTTTAAAAGAAAGATGTTTAATAGGTGGTTTTCCTACGAAACCACTGTCCGTTAAAGGGTTAACTGCTTTTCTTGGGAATCTTATAAGATTCCAAAATCCTTTTCACAAGAGGAGTGTAGCTATCTATGTCACACGAAAAGTAATGATTTCAAAAGTCTATAAAATGTCTGTTTAAAAACAATTTTACTTTATAAGACAGAAAATTCTAGAAAAGAATCTTTTTTTGATTTAGTGTATTCTTTTAACATTGAACACATATTTAAATGAAATAGTAGCACAAGTAAGGAACATATATGGTGTGTAAAACTCTATATCTGCTGAAACAGATTTAAAGGTAACATCTCACTTAAAATAGAGAGATTGAAAAAAAATTAAAAATTGTTATACTCAAAATGATATTCTTGAATGTGCAAAGATTATTGTTTGTACAGCATTATCGCATTAAGAAAAAAACGTTTTTCCATTGCACTGCAAGTCTTATGTAATTTGCATGAATAAAAAAAGTGTATTCTACAATTGAACTTTTATTTATAAAATTAAATAATATAAATAGTGCTTTTAGGTAATGGATTTCATGCTTATATTGACATCTTATATTTTTATAAAAGGTGACAGATTTATTTATGTTTTTCAAGTCATGCTTATATTCTCTAGGTACTATGTTTTTCTGTTTTTTACACACAAATAAATGATTTATTCCTTTTCTCCAACACATGCTTATATTCTTTTAATTTTTTTTTCTTTTTTTTACACAACCAAGACATCAACAAAACTAATTTTTAAATCAAATATGAGATATACATAAACAAGACATGTTCAGAATAAAATTTTTGTAAAAAGTATTTCAAACATTTATGATTTGTTTGTGTCATATTTTCATTTCGTTCTTTCTTTCCTTTATTAACTTTCGTCAACAAATTCAGGAAATCAGAATTTAACTACTAAATATCATCTATACGAAATCAAATATAAAATCATATGTGGGGTATAAATTAATAAGAGTTATCACTGAAGATATAAGTTTTCTGCTAAAGGATTTTAGTAAATTTTTATTATTTAAATTAAAAGCGTCATTTGAGGTACAGGTGAGTGAATGTTTTAAAACATTAATATAAAAAAACTTAAAATATATGACCCAATGACGGGAAAAACATAAAGATTCTTAATCAGTGTATTTTCGTAGGTGAATTAGTTTCTGGCACGATATTCCATGAATTAAGGTTTTTCAAATAACAAGAAATTAGAAACATGTGTATCAGAAAAAATAAAGTATACATATTTAAGCTGTTTACATTTTGTTTATTATGCACAAGGCATTTATTTTAAACAATTTTGTAAAACTAGCAATCTGCCATTAAACCCCCTATTTGAAATAAACCAAACAAAATGTACAAATTAATTTATTTAGAATTCTTAAACTAAGACTCGCTGGCAGAATTATTTTCAAAATAAAATTTACTTTCATTGATCATAAAGGTTGTCCCACTAATTGTTTACCTACATGTAAGAACGGTACACGAATGTGTTTCAATAAAAAAATTATAGTCATTGTAAAATATCTATCTGATCTGCTAATGCTCTAATTACAGCTAATTATGCTTTAGTACAAAATATTTTTGTAATATTTGGCAGAACATTAGTTTTAGGTTATTTTCAATACCTGAAGAAAATCCCTTTTATAAACGTACAACGTACATTTATCATTATATGACTGGTAGAGGAATATATAGTATTAAAACGCCATGTAAGTTTTCGAATCTATGCAGAATTATAGTTTTATTTTTTGATAATTTTCAATATTTTACTGTTTTATTGAATAATATGTACTTCTTGTTTACTTCGGCATCATAACTGCCGAATAATTCTGATTTCAAAAAAATTTATTTGTTAATATAATACACAATTAAATTAATTTAAATTGAGAAGATAAAAATGTTAACTAAACTTTAAAAAACCACAAAGTACAAAGCTATAGAATTTGAAAAGCTCAGAAACCAACAAAAAGGAGTATGCGAGCACTGTTAGTATTTGAACGGCTTAGCAAATATCTACCTAAAAATATCTGGAATGTAATTAAATGTAGCATTAACTGATGAATTGTAAAATAACTAGCTTTGATCGGCATTTAAATAATTGCGGAAGACATTCGAAAATTGCAATTGTTATACTTATTTTTTTTTCTAAAAATTTCTGCCTACAAACAATAATGGTGGACAGTGATAATCCTGATTCTTTGAGGCAGTATTCACAGTAAGCATTTCATAATAGAGTGTCATTCTATTCTTACTAGTACGCAAAAATTTTCTATAGTAAGGATAATTTTTCCTAAATGCAATACACTATTAATAATACTTTTGTTAACGATATTAACTTCATTAGATAATTCTGAAACAGTTTTTATTATACTTGTATGGAAATAAAAAACGGCTTAAAGTTAGTAGGATGTATCGTGTCAATAGGTTATTATTAGTAGTAAAAAATTAAAACAAAGTTGTTCTATAGTAATAATAAATTTATAATTACCGCATTCTGTAAATAATACTTTTAGATAAAGAATTATACATCATACGATAATTCTGAAAGTCGTACTTTTTTCTACGGGTGTAAAGAAAGCAAACGTCTCAAAGTTTGTAAGACGACTTTTTCTGAAGATGAATAACTTTTATTGTGCAAGTATTTTTAACCATTTAAGCTCTGACATCATAATCATAAATTTCAAAGTTGAGTGACGTATTTCAAAGAAATTGTCACGCTTTTAAAAGCTTAATCCCTCTACATTATAACACAGTTTGTTGCTTGAATTAATTGGAATAAGAACAAGATTGTAGAAAGGTTTAATTCTTATAGTCACGTAATTCCGTTTGCTATAAATGTAAATTTAACTATTTGCATTCGATACACGTATTTTAAATCTGTGTTTTCCTATGGGTTCAACTTAGATCTTATATTTTCATGCTGAATTAAAACTTTGTTTAATGGGGTAGATCTAATTGATCAACTGGAAATTCACGTTTTTCAAATTATTACGACAGATTATGTAACCAAAATAAGTGATACATTCCTTTTTTTATTCTACTTTATGTAATCTTATAAATAAAAATCTATAAGAAACATTTAGTTGTGTTTAATCCATGGATATAATACTATTAGGATAAATAGTTATTAGTAGAGTATTTACACTCACACACACACACACACACACACACACATATATATATATTATATATATATATATATATATATATATATATATATATATATATATATATATATATATATA
>CM063508.1:147575341-147587841 GCA_032207245.1 Pardosa pseudoannulata
TAACTTACTAAAAATAATTGGATAACTAGAGCTGAGCTATAAAACAGACACATTATCTTGAGTGGACGAAACGCCAAGTTCCGTAGAATCCAACATTAACTGTTATTCGCAGCTACATATGGAACAATGTTGAAATGCTGAGATCTAATTTATGTGCTTTAATGGACAGTGCCGTAGAAGCTGCTAGACCTAAACTAAGAGCTATTTTCAAACATTATGATGCTCCCTCCTATGGTTCCACCTGATGTTTAAAGTTTGCATACACAATTCTGAAAATGACATTTATATTGTGACAGACATGACATAAGTTACCTATACAGCTCTTTCCAACTTTTTGTGCTGCATGTTTGATGATATCGAATTAGTCTCTCCAAGGGACAGGATAAAAGCTTTACACCATAAATTGAAAGCAGTTCCTTGATATTAATCAAGAAACTGTTTTCTGTTTCTGGTACTTTCTGGTTTCTTTCTTATACTCACTAAATAAAGTAAAAATTATAAAAATATTATTAAGGAATTAAAGAAATTTAAAAAGTATCTTTGGATAATTGAGTGATAGACATTGGAATTACTTTTTTGAAAAATGTATTTCCCCATGATATACGACTCCTAATTTAATTGTACCTTGTATTTGTTTGTAAAAAATTATACCGGAGCAGATTGCTTCGATTTGATTTTTTTCTGGAGACAGCAAAAATGACAGATTATAGGGCTTATCTAGTGGCTGAATGTTATAAACCGAATTAGCGTTAGAACTGCAGACGTATGTAAATTGCAAGGAATCTTTCTATGACAGCTTGATAGACGCAATCAAAGATATCATGCACTTAGATGTTGGTAGTTGTTTTTTAGTGACTTTTCTGTAAAGGTTTCAAGAGTAAAAAAAAATTTTTTTTGGTTTCATAGTTCCCTACATTTTCAGAAAGCAGAAAATTTCGGCGGCTGTTTGTTTGATATTCTACCTCTTTTTGTATTTGGATATATGTGTATTTCAGGAAAATTCCTCACTCCTTAGAGCTGTATTCATTACTTTTTGTTGCATCATGTGTTTATATTTGTGTGATATGTGGTTTAGTGTTTGATAAACCATGCAGAGTTGTAATGCTAGTGTTTGTATTGAAGATATTTATAGCTTTAGAATGTTTTTTTGTAGAAAATGTACTCCTTACTATATACTATACTCGTTGAGTAACATTAATTTGGATTTTGTGTCAGAACATATTATTTTTGCAATACCACAGATTTAATTTTAGGTCTAACATGAGGTGAAAAATTAAGCCTTATTAGAAGATTTTACGTAAATATTCTGAAAAATTAGTTAATTTAAAATAGCCAAAATTCTTTTAAAGTTACAAAATAAAACAGAAAAGACTAGGTAAAAATCTTTCGATGTAAAGTTCTCAGCCGTGTTTTTTGTAAGGAATACAGTAAAGATTCTTTCTCTTAAATAGAACAAATAGTGGAATACTGAGAAAATATAAAGTAAAAGAAATCAAGGACAAAAGGGAAACAAAGAAGTCATTCATGTCATTCGGTTTAGACAAAAGTAAAAGAAATGTGTATTCATGTTTAACAACAACTGGACCATAACACAAACGCCTAACACAGAATAAAGTAATTGGCGGACTTTTTGAAATTTCTATAGCTACGAGTATCTGAATATTATATAGAACATGTTCCAGAAATTATGGCACATTTGGGTGACAAGGCACTTCGATCAAAACTAATAATTTAATTTTTACATCGGTTATCTGAACGTAATTTTACAGTACATAATTCAGTTAAATTCTTCTAAAATTTTACTTCATTTAAATTGGTCTTTGTTTGTTTATGTTCAATTTATACACTTCCAACCAATTTGTCGAAGACCCAAGCATTCTTTAATACCACCAAAAAGTCAGAGACGATATTAGAAATTTCAATCCTTCCTAGTGCGTGATATGACAGTATTTGGATAATGAATTGCCAATAGATGTTCTTGAATTAGCTATAGTATTTAAGAACAGTCGCAATTTCATACGCTCAAGAATATGTTATCTAATCCATTATTTAAGAAAAATAATTTTATATGTACATGACTGGCATGGTAAAGACTTCGTAATTATTGGAAAGTTTTGCATCCCTTATTCTGGAAGTATTTTCAAATATTTGTGGCCTGCTATGTAATTTTAGTTTTCATCAATGACTGTCGAATCACGATACCGATGAGTAGCCCTCGGACATTATTTTTCGCTGTCGATCGGAGCTGGAATAAAAGCTTCAATGTCTGTGCAGATAGTGTAAAATACAAACCTAATGCGTCATACTTATGTATGTGAGGATGATACGCAACAAGTGCGTTATGTGCTCAGTTGATACCGTAAATGTAGTGCTCTACCGTGAATGTACAAAATGGATAAAATGGATGTTTGCACCATCATTACTTATGGATTGGAAAAAGAATTGAAAATTAGAAAACTAACTGCCAGTTACAAGTTTCATCATGACAGTTCACCATACCTGGTCTGCTTCGTTGTCAAATACGCTTGCACTGTTTCGGCCGTATGTTTTTCCAATTTTAGAAACAGATTATTTGTATAGATGTTTTGTATCATAAGACGAATTGTTATCTTTTAGTGTATAGATTTCTTGTTATATTTTACTAACCGCCTGATAATTGTATTGATGTAAGAGTTGAATAATATTATTATTACTTAAAATAATGGATAATTCAGAACGTATGGAGCTAATGTCTTGTGATTTGAACTGTGACTCGGAATCAGAAACTAAATTATATGTAAATGATAGTAGCGAAAGTTTACTAGATGACATATGATGGAATTCCAAAAATTAACTTGAATATCGATGAGACTAAAGTTAAACTTCAGTTCTATGATGCTTTCATAGAAAGAAAAAAATTTGTAATAAATGTTTAAAAATATTAGAAATTTTAATTTTAATTACATATTTGTACTTAAAAATGTAATATGAACAAAAAATGTGTAATTTTTCTGACTGAATTCAGGAAAAAAATGCAACTGTCAAAGGGTTAAAGATCAGATAACTTAAAGCCAGACAACTGTAGGAAAAATCCAAAATGCGTGGTAGACTAAGTGACGAGTATTATGAAAATGGACCTCAAGAGTACTTTTTCTAAAGTTGAAAATTGATTGGTAGTCAATATGTCTCAAAGAATAAGTGTTCTTATTGCATTTGAAGCATTCAGTAATTTTTATTTTATTACAAAGATAGTATTCATACGCTTATTCACGTACACATGCATCCCCCACTCACACATGTATATATATACATATATATATACATATATATATATATATATATACATATATATATATATATATATATATATATATATATATATATATATATGTCGATCGTATGATGTGTATATTTACTTGAAAAGCATTTCATAGCATTTCAAACTCTGAAAATTGATCGGAACTTTTTAATAGTTTTCTTTTTCTATTGACAAAAATCAAACAAAGCTTCATAATAAAGAATTCCTGACACCCAGACTAATTGTATTAAAGTTAATGCTATTAAAACACCACAGTTAAAAATATAGGACAATCATTGCAAATCGACTGTGAAAATAAAACCTATAAAGATATAATTGACTTCCTGATTGGTATTTATATGAATATATAAATTTTATTTTTAATCGATATGATTCACTTTCCTGCAGAATACCTCATTATTTGTAATTACGATATAAATGTCTTTGGTTATATTACAGAAGCAAAATAAAATTTCAAAGTCATAAACTCTTTTATAGCTCAATCGTAAAAATCATCCGATCTCCATACACAAATTAGAATTTATGTCTCTTTGGAGTAGAATACAAGTGTCCATAAAAAGTGAGTTTTTGAAAAATCTGACCATTTATATTCTTTTATACAGCCCGATTAATTTTATAAAGCCACAATGCTTGGTCGTTAATTTTAAGAACCTTTTAATTCTGCTCTATTAAGTAAAAGTTCTTATTTTTAAGTGCATTTATAACACTTCTTTTAATGAAAATGTTTTTTAAAAAAATTAAGAGGCTTTTATACAACAACATTATTATAACCAGAACAATTCAATTTTTGTCCTTACTGAATACTTTGAAGAATGGGTATTTGTAGAGTTTAGTTGTGGTATTCATGAGTTTATTTCGAGAAACATTTTGTTTGAATATTGTGTTCGGTCCAGTCAAAAAATATATAGCTTACTGAGACGTAGTGAGAAACCTTTTATTAGTCAATGTTAAGTAATAGTCACTAAGGTTATGTGTTTAGGATTCACCAAATGCAGAACAATTCATCTAGTTTTCAGTTGTTTTCAATACATTACTCAATACATTTATTTAATCAATTATTAAACAATAATATGTTATAAGAATAATCATATGCTAATTTTGAAATATCTTCTAGATCAGTTTGTAATCACTGATTTCTAGAATGTCATCTAAAGTAGAATCTGTAAATGCGTTTCAGTATAGATTGGTAGCATATTTCAACTTTTAATAATAAGATTTACATAGATATATGGATTATATTCGTGTTAGAAATATAAAACATATTTTTAGACAAATTCATGTTTATGTTTATTTTCTCAGAATTGAACATTTTGCCCCATTGCATGGCATAGAAAAACTTTATCCGCAACCATAAAACTTTGTCTTTTACCTAAGACAAACTATAAAAAACAATCATTATGCACAAAAAATATACTAAAACTAAAAAATGTGTTGATCAGTTATTAAAAAGCGTTATGGTTCAGTGCTCTCTCTCTCTCTGTATATATATATATATATATATATATATATATATATATATATATATATATATATATATATATATATATATATATATATATGTGTGTGTGTGTGTGTGTGTGTGTGTGTGTGTGTTTTCTTATTACATCTTTGCAACAGCTGGGAATATTAATTCTGATCAGAAGAATTACTAGTTACGAAATTATCTCAATCAAAGAGACTAAAAAAATAAAGATTCGAGGACCGTAAAAATTCTCCTAGATTTACCTTGAGTTCAATTAAAACAAATTAAAAAAATTTATTTCATGTAAGAGGTGAAAGCATTTTTTAAATGACAGTGTTAAAGGTTTATTAATTTATGTAAGAGTAAAATTTCGATATATTAAATATAAAACGTTCAGAAGGTAAAATCTCGGTATTTTATATAAAAAACCGTGTTACACCTTAATCAGTTTTTAAAAATTTATTGCAATTTACTTAATCTTTATGTAGAAAAAGGATTACAGAAATGTTATTTGATGCTATAGGTTGTATGTGAGAGCATATAATTTTATTACATTTTTTATATGAAAAATATTTATATTTTTAAAAGTAACAAGGAAGATGTTCCATCTTGGACCTAAGGAATAGTAAAACATAATATAAAATCTAAACTGTAAAGATACAACGGGAAGGATGTCCAAAATTTGTTATTTACAATCATCAATAAAAAAAAGTCAAGTACCACATAAGCAATTAGTATCTGATTTACTAATAAAAATCCCTAAATGGTAAACACGAATAAATTTAGTTAAGAAAACAGAAAGTATACCAGTATACTTTATAGCACAGAAGTTTATAAAGTGTAGTATCAAATATATTGATGTAGCCACTGTTTTTTGTGCACTCACAAAATCTACAGGATGGTTTATAATTAAAACCTAATAAAAAAAATCATTTCATAGATCCCATTAACAGCATCGTAGGAAACACTTACATATAAATCAAAAGTACAACATGATTTTATAAACATTAAATGTACATTGATGTGTAAATAAAAAATTTAATAGAAAGGGAAATTCCAATAGGACTATTAAATACTGGAAATAATAATGACTTATAAAAAAACTATAGTATAAGATATTTTTTGGAAGTTTTATAAGTAATGTAAAACTTCCTAGATAATGACTTTAAAATAAACTATTGAAATTTCAAAAGTTATTGTAAAAACTATACATCCATTATTTTCGAAGACAAATTTAAAGCTTATTTAGTTTTACAGATTTAAGAATATTAGAAAAATTCTTTTTCAATTCATAAGATGATTTAGAAATATATATAAATAAATAAATAAATAAATATATATATATATATATATATATATATATATATATATATATATATATATATATAAATTTTCTCAAATTCTCCCACTTCAGATTGATTTTTTAATCTTTAATTTCCCATCCACAACATGTAAAAAAGGGGCATTGAATGGAACTGAATTCTTTCCATGATTGTCATTATATCAGACTGACAGAGAAATGTGGGAACCTGCTTGCCTTTTTTTAACCCAGTTGTCAATTATCTCAGGAAATCAAGCATTTTTGTGAATTATGGATACGGGTGTGTGCATTTCGGGATACTTTGAAGTCCATATGGACAACAACCGTTGAAAATAGTAGTTCTAGAAACTATCTCGAAAGAATTAAGATATCCCTTGATCATTATTAGGTTTTGGGATACAATTCATGCTCATATGATCGATGCGGTTCTTGCAGGTATCCGACAATTCAAATATCTCTTCGAGAATCTGAATTTAAATGAAACAAACTTGTCAAAAATCGGTGACCAGTATTAAATTTTGAGTTGCCATAATATTTTATTGCTCTATAAATGGACATTCGATATTACCAAGGATATACTGGCAATATATATATATATATATATATATATATATATATATATATATATATATATATATATATATATATATATATATATATATATATATAATATATAATATATATAATATATATATATATATATATATATATATATATATATATATATATATATATATATATATATATATATATATATATATATATATATATATATATATATATATATATATATATATATATAAATATATATATATATATATATATATATATATATATATATATATATATATATATATATATATATATATATATATATATATATATATATAATATCACAATTATTATTTTTTATATATACCTCATAAAAAATCAAATTTGTTGTATTTTTTTTTCAAATCCATTTTCCCAGCTACAAAATATCTGTATCACAGGAGCGTTAACGTCAAAAATTCTTCCAAGCCATTTCCCAAAACGATTTCTGCGATAAATGCAAATATTTTGCCCCCTTTTCCTATTTTCAATCTGGCTACGGTTCACTTTCCAATAATCTAAGATCTCTTTTTCTTGTAAATAGCTATTTAACTTTTCGTTAATAAGTTACTTTCCCTAGAAAAGATTACGTCTAAATCTCGCTCTGGGACATATTACTGCTCCAGGACGTGTTTCGCTGTTCATTCTATCTTGAACACAAGACGTTCTTTTAACTAAAATGAAATTTCAGTTCTACTCCGACTTGCTCTTCTCTTCAATATGGCCCAACTGCAAAATTCTCATAGTCGAGATTCTTCTTAAACTTCTTCTTGCCCAAGAAGCCTGGGCAAGTTATTACAGTTGGGGCTTAAATATTTATGACTGGATTATTATTTTAGCCGTGTTACCTGCATACAGACACACACACACACACACACACACATATATGTGTGTGTGTGTATATATATATATATGTATATAAATATATATGTGTATATATGTGTATATATATGTATATATATATATGTGTATATATATATATGTATATATATATATATATATATATATATATATATATATATCCATACATATATATATATATACACATACATATATATATATATATATATATATATATATATATATATATATATGCGTAAATTGAAAATATTTTAAATGTATAGGAAACATCAAGTTTTAAAAGCTTAATAATTATAAAATAATCTTACCTTATAGTTTTAAAAGTTGAATATTTAAAAAAAAAACAGAGATATGTATTTCTCTATATATATATCTCAGAGAAATGATCTATTTGTATCTACGAAAAGAAAACGATTGACTTTCATCAGTATCGATGATTTTAAAAGCATTAATTTCACCTTAAGACAGATAAAGCGGTGCAAGAGTGATTATTCTCCGTAGTAACATCGTTTGTTTATAAACGTTTATATATATATATATATATATATATATATATATATATATATATATATATATATATATATATATATATATATATATACAAACATATAATATTTGTGTGTGATATAGGGAGAGATCAAGGAAGCATGAAAAAATATTTCTTTTATAAATCATTCAACCTAGAACATTTCATATATGAATATGAGAAGAAAAGTCTGATTTAAGAAATATAAATCTAAAATTTTCCACACAAGCATATTTTTAAATCTGCATACATTTAAGTAATACGTGCATGATTTAAATGCATGTTTTTCTAAATCACCGTTTCATTTCGTTTCTCATTACTCTGATCCATTCGCTTGCTATCCGTTACCTTAACGACATTTCTTCTTGGATTGCTTAACAACGTAAATGACGCATGAATTTTATAAACAAACGATGTTACTACGGAGAAAAATCACTCTTGCACCGCTTCATCTGTCTTAAGGCGAAATTAATGCTTTTAAAAACATCGATACAGATGAAAGGCAATCGGTTTTTTTCCGTAGATACAAATAGATCATTTCTCTGAGAGATATATATAGAGAGAAATACAGAACAGTTTTTTTTTAATATTTAAGTTTGAAAACTGTAAGGTAGGATTTTCTTATAATTATTAAGCTTTAAAAACTTGATGTTTCCTATACATTTCAAATATTTTCAATTTACTATTATATATATATATATATATATATATATATATATATATATATATATATATATATATATATATATATATATATATATATATATATATATATATATATATATATATATATATATATATATATATATATATATATATATATATATATATATAATATATATATATATATATATATATATATATTATATATATATATATATATATATATATTATATATATATATATATTATATATATATATATATATATATATTATATATATATATATATATATATATATATATATATATATTATATATATATATATATATATGTATATATATATATTGTATAAATATATATATATATATATATATATATATATAATATATATATATATATATATATATATATATATATATATATATATATATATATATATTTATATATATATATATATATATATATATATATATATATATATATATATATATATATATATATATATATATATATATATATATATAATTGAAATAGTAAATTGAAATAGTATTGAAATAGTATATATATATATATATATATACGTATATATATATATATATATATATATATATATATATATATAAATATATATATATGTATATATATATATATATATATATATATATATGTATATATAATATATATTATATATATATATATATATATATATATATTATTTATTTATTTATTTAATTATTTATTTATTTATTTACTGTAACTATGCAATTGAAGGCAACATAATGACTCCTAAATTAGGAAGAAAAATAAATATTTATTTTCATTTAAACTAAACTATAAGTTTAACACAGAAAAGAGAGAACTATGTATCATATGATTTGTGCAAATGCCTTTCTAATGATGGTATATTGACATGGGTTATTTCGTTTGAGAGTGAGACATAAGTTAAAAGTTATGTTTGGCTTGTGAATATAGTGTTGTAGGAATAATTGCATTAAAAATTCTGCGTCTTTTAATGAGAGAAGGAACAGTTTGAAAAAATGGAAGGAAAGGGCCGCACTTATCAGTTACAAATTAAGTTCCTAGACTTCACAAGTATAGACGGATCGCATTTACACTAATGTAATAAATTATGATATTCATTTTAATTTTAGTGGCTGAGAAAGTTAATAATAGGGAAAGAGGACGATAATTGGGAAAATTTGACAAACATTATGATCAATATCTTATAAGGCTCACACGTACACACACATATACCCACATACACACATAAATAGATATACGTGACTGCTAGCTGATAGCATGCAGCACAAAATAGAAAATTCTATTTAATAAATTACTAACTTGAATAAATAAATTAGCGTCAGCATTTTTTATCCCTTATCTAAGAGAATGTCATTAAATCATTTAAAATAATGTAATAAACAAGGCAATAAAAGAGAGATCAGTACAGAAAAAAAGAAGAAAATGATTGAGATTTCAACAAACATATACATATTATCAAGGAATATGATAGCAGATCCCGCTGTTAATCATGTGCATATCAAAGAAATAAATGTTTCTAATTATGGTAGATATTTAGTTTATGCAAAATTTCAAGTCGGCGCGTGATCACCAGCAGAACGTAACTAGTCTGGCGTGCTGTTTTGCGTCATGTTTCTAAATCTGAAGCGATGGGATTCCTTGTTTCATCTATTTTTATTCCTAATGATTTTGAATTCTTATTCTTAAATATTGCTATTGTTATTTTTATTTCTTGCTTTTCATTTCCTTTGTAGAGCTTTTACCGCAACTGATGTGTGAAATGTGGCCTTGTCCAGGTCGATAAGCTGCACTTCGGTGTTTAGAGTATTTACATCTTTCGATGTAGATATTCTAAATGATTTCAATTGTAGAATATTCTAATTATAGGTACATTTAATATATCTTCCTTCTATAAAATATTGCCTGATTTCGTTTCTTGCAATTATATCACCTATATAATAATGGCCTAAGTTATATGTCCGTCTGTCCTCGAATTTATGAAGCGGTTGGACGTGGAATATATAGCGGCATCCAAATTGGATTCTTGATGAGTTAGGCTTAGCAACGTTCGAAATCCCTCTCTTCTAGCATTCAATGCCATTATTTCAAGCCCTATTTCCCCCTGTTAAGAGTAAGCAACTTAATTTATCAGTTTGTCACATAATAAATAGATAAAATTAATATTTTACTACTATTTAAACTAGCATTCTCTTAACCATCTCATTTATTCATTTCTTATTTTAAATTATTTAAATATTGTCTGCATTGTTTTATACGTTTTATTACCGAACTTAGATAATACGCAAATAATTCCTTTTATATTTGGCTTAAATAATAGATTAGATACATATGTGATAATTTTAAATTTAATTATCGATTATTTTTGTTGAAATGAAAATTTTATCACTATTTTTAACAACAAATTCAATCTACCTCCAGGGTGTAGTGAAAATGACAGTTAATTCCTTTACTTCCATTATTTATTGTGGCAAAAAAATTGGAAGTATTTAACGACAATTTTGAAGTACCTAAGAAAACGTTGAATTATCTTTCGAAATGAATTCAACGTGATTCTAAATTGTATTCACAATATCGAGTGACTTTAGAGAAGTATGAAGATAAAAAAAAAATTATTGAACATATACCAAATAATTCTCAGCCAAAAAACAAACCATTTTTTATCTGCCTTATATATGCCTATTCTACCATATAATATCTGCCATTTTTTATCTGCCTTAATTTACAGTTAAAAAAATTTAAAAATTTTATTAATCCTGTCATATGACGGGCTATATGCTAGTTTTATTATACTTATTTCATGTAGTGATTAAAAATATTTTTATACATCTTAAACACTATTTATAATATGTATATATATTATTACACCACTTTAAAATTTACATTAGTATGACTTTACATCCTATGCCAAGAAAATATGCTATATTATAATGAACTAATATTTCAAAAACCGTAAAAATTTCAAAGATAGGGTTACAATGAAAACTTTTAAAATATCTGCCTTATAGAGTAATTTTCAATACTGGAAATATATAAAATTTTACTGATCAAATCATATGACGGGCTATATGCTAGTTTTATTATACTTATTTCATTTAGTGTTTAAAAATATTTTTCATATATCATAAACACTATTTATAATTTCTATATAAACTATTACAATACTTTAAAATTTACATTAGATCATTTTATATTCGATGCCAAGAATATTTGCTATATTGTTATGAACTAATATTTCAAAAACCTCAAAAATTTCAAAGATAGTGTTACAATGAAAACTTTAAAAATATCTGCCTTTTAGAGTAATTTTCAATTCTGGAAATATAAAAATGTTACTGATCCCATCATATGACGGGCTATATGCTAGTTTTATTATTCTTATTTCATTTAGGGTTTAAAAATATTTTTCATATATCATAAACACTATTTATAATTTCTATATAAACTATTACAATACTTTAAAATTTACATTAGATCATTTTATATTCGATGCCAAGAATATTTGCTATATTTTAATGAACTAATATTTCAAAAACCTTAAAAATTTCAAAGATAGTGTTACAATGAAAACTTTAAAAATATATGCCTTATAGAGTAATTTTCAATACTGGAAATATATAAAATTTTACTGATCCCGTCATATGACGGGCTATATGCTAGTTTTATTATTCTTATTTCATTTAGGGTTTAAAAATATTTTTCATATATCATAAACACTATTTATAATTTCTATATAAACT
>CM063508.1:147592841-147602841 GCA_032207245.1 Pardosa pseudoannulata
GTTCCCTACCTGTATTTTAAAAATCCATCACATGAAATGGTACAAATCATGATTGTGTTTATTGACACCTCAGTAAGATTCTTACAGTTAGATAAGCAATATTGCTTATGTTACCGATACTATGTGTAGCATGCTGTTTGGCCAATAGTATATATTAAACTTCGGTATTGATGACTGGTGTACTTGTGTAAGAATGTTTACTGTCAGTTTCGACTTTTGTGATACTACATAATATTTTATACCTGATTTGCACAAAAATCTAAACAAGTATGATCTCAATTTAACATAGGTAATTTCTGATAAGTATCTCTAAACCTTGAAAAACGTAAAAGTAAATAACCTGAAACTTAAAATTTGTTATCTTCTATTTAACTCTTCCCCTGTTTTGTCCGTACGGCTTACTTCTTCTTCGCTTCGATCTGACTTGTATTTCGCTTCCACTGTTTCGGCCATTTTTTTTATCAATTTTAGTAACAAATTATTCTTCCAGTAAATGATAGTTTACAGTTTATTGTATTTTCTACTCTGATTGGTTCAAAAGCTTGGGTTATTTCGCATGTTTTGTATCAGAAGACGAATTGTTATCTTTCAGTGTATAGCTTTGTGGTTATATTTTACTAACCGCCTGATAATTTTATTGATGTAAGAGTTGAATAATATATTTTTACTTTTAAATAATGGATAATTCAGAGCGTATGGAGCTAATTTATGATTCGAACTGTGACTTGGATTCAGAAACTGAATTATCTGTAAATGATAATCGCGAAAGTTTACTAGATGATCTGGATAGTAGTGACACTGATAGTAGTACAGATGGAATCAGTCAAGCAACACAATTTTTAAAAATTAATTGTGATAATCCGTCGGATCCGCCTCCTAAATTTGCTTTCACTGGAATTCCAAAAATTAACTTGATATCGATGAGACTAAAGGTAAACTTCAGTTCTATGATGCTTTCATAGAAAGAAAAAAAATTGTAATAAATGCTTAAAAATATTAGAAATGTTAACTTTAGTAACATATCTTTACTTTAAACTGTAAAATGAACAAAAAAATGCAATAAAATATATAACATTTTTTTGA
This sequence comes from Pardosa pseudoannulata, assembly GCA_032207245.1. Classification (NCBI taxonomy): domain Eukaryota; kingdom Metazoa; phylum Arthropoda; class Arachnida; order Araneae; family Lycosidae; genus Pardosa; species Pardosa pseudoannulata. The sequence continues at coordinate 147,593,925 of CM063508.1, forward strand.
CCGGAATCTGGAAAAGAATGAAATTGTCAAAGGGTTAAAATCTTATTTTGCCCACATTTGTAATTATTTTCCAAATATAATGCGCAGAATTGTGGAGAATTTGTTTTCGTTTTAGTGCAAACATTTTCATTAAAAAGAAAACTAATTATCCACTTTGAGGTAAACAGTTAAAAATTAAATAGATGTATGCTTATGTCCAAACGTTTCAAATATCAATAGTATGTGTTTTCAATTTTCATAGTACAAGCTTCCTTAGGTTAATTTTAGGGGGCAGAGTTTTTTATTAATTAGAGTTACCGTTATATTGCTACAGTCTGTATCTCTAAAGATCACAGTTTAGATGTTAAAAAAACATACTGTTATTTTTAGTAACTAGTACAAAATTAACACTTAATATTTTTACTTACTTAATGGTACATAAGTGCAATAAATTACTCAAGTAATTTAAAATTGTCTTTTAACTTTCAATAAAAATAAATATATTTAAAGTTTAAACAATTTTTAAATGAAAGGCCTATCCCTTCGTATTAAAAATTCCTCAGCAATTTGTCTCCAGTATTTATAGAAATTCTAATTACTTTTAATGTCAAAATATTTTTAGAATAAAATTGCTGCAAAGAAGAATTTTTCATAATCTAATTTAGCTGAAAATCTAATCCTGAAAAAATATATTAAGCTACAAAATATTAAGAGGCTTAACTGAATTTTAATTTTATATTTTTACTTTAAACTGTGTCGCGTAAAATTTTCATTATCTGCATTTACTTTTTAAACTTATTATATCTACTAAAAATTTAAAGTGAGTGTATAGAAAATTAATAAATCAAACTTTAATCAAATATTTTCCATAGAAGATATTCTACATTTTAATTTTGCCGCATTTGAGGACTCCGATTACATCTAAAATGAATTTTTTTAATTTGAAATGAAAAATATACTTGAATAATGAAGATATCTTAAAGATAACATAAACTATTTAAAAATATTTATGTTATCACAAAATAAATGATTATTTGAGAATGATATAACAGTCAAGATAAGCTATTACATGTCGAGGGTAATCATTTATCTTTTTCTAATGATTTCTATAAAGATTAAATGATTTAAAAGATTTATTTTTGCATAAATGAGTTAATAATATATATTAGTGTTATATGATGTAAAAGTATAGCCTAATTTTAAATATATCATCCTCATAATGTTATAGCTAATGTCATGTCAGAAATTAAAAAGAAATTTTAATTTACCAATTAATACAAAATTGGTTTTTTTACCATTTGAAGTGGCTACAAGTTCAATATTTCTATCTTAGATTCTTCTATTTTAGAATTAAGATTTATTTAGAATTTAATAACTAATAATGATAATCAAAAATATATTTATATATTATATTAATATCAGCTATTCTATCAAATATATAACTACTAATACATTAATAAATGAAATGATAACTAATAAATATTTAAAATGTGCTTATGGATATGTTTATAAAAAATAATATACGTCACATGTATCTGCAAGCAAGATACCTATCAATATTTTAACAAATTTCTTCGTAGCATATAAAATAAAATAAATTTAATATTATTGAGTTTATGAATATATAATCCGTCTAATTTGCTCTTAAAAATATGTATGTTCTACGGATAAAATACATATATTCCTTAATATTATTTATTTTCATTAAATATTTAGGACAACTACTAAGTTTTTATTCTAATGTTTAAATGGTACTTTAAAATTGTAAATGACTAAACTATTCGTAACAAAAGGAACACAAGGCATTTTTAAACATTTAATTTTTAAATAGTTATTAGGTTGGGGAAAAAAAATCCATTAATTTTTTCGATAGGTCGCGGTAGTGATCAGTGTCTCGTAAAGCATGAATAAAAAAATTCAAATTTATGCGCGTTGTCAAAGTGACATTTCACACTAATTTTTTTTTTACTGTGCTTGCTTGGTCCATTCAGTTGTGAGTTACAGGGTGTTAAAAATGGAAGTCAACAGAGAGAAAATTCAATACATGTTACATTTTTCTTTGATAAAGGCGAAAATGGAAGCCAGGCAGCTGAAATTGTGCATAGTGTTTATGGTACCGATACTGTAACAGGTAATTACGTGAATTTTGGTTTCGTTTCAGAGCATTTTGGATGTGAAAGATGCTCCTCGCACAGACAGGCTCGTCGTCGAAAATGATGATAAAATCACAGAAATAATCGAAGTAAACCGGCACGTTAAGAGTAGTAAAATCGCCCAGGAGCTAAAGATCGACCATAAAACAGTTTTAAACCATTTGCGCAAAGTTGGATTCCAAAAGAAGCTCGATATTTGGGTGCCACACCAATTAACACCAAAAACATAATGAATAAAATTTCCGTCAGCGAATCTTTGGCCAAGCGGAATGAAATTGACCCAATTCTTAAACAGATGGGGATTAAGAATAAGAAATGGGTCAAATACAACAATATTGTGCGAAAACGATCGTGGTCAAAGCGCAGTGAAGGAGTTCAAAGGGTGGCCAAACCAGGACTAACGGCCAAGAAGGTTTTACTGTGTATTTGGTGGGACTCGAAGGAAATCATTTATTTTGAGTTGCTTCCGTATGGCCAAACACTAAAATCAGATCTCTACTGTCAACAACTGGACCGTTTGAAGCTTGCGATTGACCAGAAACGGCCAGAATTGACCAACAGAATAGGTGTTGTGTTCCATCAGGACAACGCCATTGCACACACGTCTCTAGTGACTCTGCAGAAATTCAGGGAGCTTGGTTATGAAATTTTAAAGCTTCCACCATATAGTTCGGACCTGGCACCAAGCGATTACCACCTTTTTCTCCCATTGCAAAACTTCTAGTGTGATAATAAATAGGGATCAAGAGAAGATTGTGAAAATTGATTACTAGAGTTTTTCTCCAATAAGAACCAAGATTTCTATGACAGAGGCATTATGAAGCTACCTTTAAAAGGACAACAAATTGTAGAACAAAATGATGCATATTTGACTCAAATCGGACAAACCGAAACATGTTAAAGAAAGTCATTAATTTCAAGCGAAAATAATGGATTTCTTTTTTTCAACCTAATATTTATTAATAACCTTAAAAAATAACCAATATGTTTCCTAAAATGTTTACAAGATTTATATAATATATATTTCTAACTGCTTATTAGATTTTGAAGAGAATGAGTTTAAAAACATTAAATGTTTTTTATCTAAGTGCCCGGTTTAATTACTGAATTTATCGTCTATGCGATATGAAACTGGTTAATTCAATTATATCTTGAATAAAGTGATTAATTTGTTTATGTGGTTTTTGTTAGCCGTGTCATGGGCTGCAAATGATTCATACCGTAGCGAAATTCACTGCTGGGTTCGAGAATTGAATGGACTCCAAGTAAAACAGTACGAATACAATTATTTATTGACATTCAAATGGAAAATACAATGTCAGAAAGACATCAATTATCAGGTTGCGGTACAGTGCACTCAAATCATTCTTGCAAAATCATCTCTAAACAACTCGAATAAAATGCCGCATACCTCTTTCCGCAAAGAACAAAGCAGAAACACCGGTAAAACACAGTACACCGTGTGTAAATCTATACTCTGGGAAATCTGCTTTATGACTGTTGTTTATTTTCAAGGCTGTCAATGTAATGGTTCAATTGTATTCTATGGACCGAGCCCTCGAATCTAGAGGATTCTATAAATAAACACAAAAATGAAAGCGAGCAGAAAGTAAAACAGCTAAAAGTTGAAAGGAGATGAAAGAAGAGTGAAAACATGAGTACATAACACAAAACTCAAGAGAGTAGAAAGATTAATTATAGAAAAATACAAGAAAATGTGTTTCAAGGGACATCCGGACACTCCAGTGACGATAGATCCATTAAAACCCTCAGAGTGGAACCCATGGAGGAAAAAAAGTCTCGAAAAAGAAACGCTGAAGGTTTATTATGTCAGTGGCGTTCTATGATTTTTTCCTTCACCCTTAGTCGACTAGAATGGAATATGGTAAACCCACCCTCGTTATTGTCCATTTACTTCCGGTTATAAATAGATATATAAATAGATATTATAGATTGTTAATTTTTAATAACATAAAGCTCGTCAAGTCTCGAAGATCATCCCATAAGAAAAAATGGATTATAAACTTATAAATAAAAATATTATTTGAGAGACTTATTTATATTTTTTTCCGAAAGTCATCGAAGATATTTAAGTGGTGCAATTAGAGATACATCTGTTACCGAAAACGAAATACTTCGATATAGATATTTACAAAGCCATGAAAAGCTATCAGCGTCTTTGTGCCTCAGGGGTAGGAATGCATCTCTCAGTAAATGTTAGTCAAAGAGGGGTGCAGTTCCTAAACAATCGACCTAACCCTCATACCGCAAAACTTCATGGGTTAAAGCACTGGCAGAAATGTACAGTAAATCCATTTTCGGAGCGTTTTTGGAGGTCAAAATTGTACGTGACAATCGCTTTGAAGACATTATCGGTTTGGAGAAATTGTAAGTGCAAACCGCTTAGAGGGTTAAAAACTTTCGTGATTCTGAGAGATTCAACCGAGACCAGAATAGCCAATCATAATACACATTTTGGACCAATAGTATTTCAAGTAAGACAAGGAATTGTCCAATAAAAAACGAAGGCAAAAAAGATGGCGGAAAGTACGAAAAAGTAATGTATGGCTGGAATTTATAAGTTTTAAAAGTTTTTTCCTACATTTTTAAAGATTTTATACATTTGTTTTTGGAATTATAATATTTTATTAAAAATAGAAAAGTCAGAGAAAGGAAAGATCAAGTAAGACCTGAAAACACCATTGTAAAACCATGCAAAGGCTATAAGTAACTTTGCAAAAAGACATTAGGAGGCCAGTAGAGGGGGCCTGGATAAGACCCGAGAAAAAAGAAGCTAACATGCGTTCTTTAGAGGTCTTAGCCCTGTATATGTTAGATTTGATTTTGTTGAGCTAATTGAAAATTTTAACAAATTCCTTGATTCTCAAAAGATTTTTGATGTCGTTAAGTAAGTCGCTAACAAGTTCACCAAGTTGATTAATGGAATTAGTAAATAAATTAATTCCCGGGTGAATAGAGGCCTGAGGGCTTGTTGTACTGGTGAGCTGAGGGGGATTCATAACTGCTGCTGAGGTCACATTTGTTGAGAGCGCATGAGCTAAAGATTTAGTAAGAAGTTTGTAAACTACAGAAATAACTGATGAATTATTGATTTTGGACTCTGGGTACCTTGAGCAATCCTGAGAACTGGCTGTGTGTGAATCTCCGCAGATGCAAAATGTGGGGAGTCAATTATCCCAATTACAATGGGGCAGCGTTTGGTGTTATTTGTTTATTTTGAAGTTCAACCTTCCTTATATAGGGCAGTAGAAACTGCTCGAATATTCCAGGTTACACCAGAAACAAGAACCGAAAATTGTCAAATATAGCCACATTTGGTGACACTTGGCTATGTTTGGCTACGAACATGGCGACAAAATAAGGTGACAAAACTGTCGCTAACGAGCCGATATTTCACTAATTCCTAGAGACACCCATGTAAAATACTCGGTCATTAACAATTCATCCAATTCACATATTTACTTACAATAAATTTCAAAGATACATTATTTTACAGCATAATAATAACTTGGACATGATGTAACATAAAAAACATTTTTTAAGTTCAAAAGATGTAACAATACAGTTTAAAAGGTAACATTCAGGATAACAATACTGTTACCTTGAAGTGCCTTAGATATTGCCTCGTAGGTTGTTCTGCCTCAAGCAAAACAACGAAGCAACCTTCCTAGGAATGTCCACAAGTTTCAAAAGCAAGACATCACAGTAAAATCGTTTAACTCCTGGGATGAAACGTAGGTAATTGGAATAGTTAAAGTTGTACTAAATAGGTAATAGATAGATCTATCTATTACCTTATTAATAGATAATTGTAGACCAACAAATTTCCTTCTTTGGTAACAATATGTATATATACACATGTATTGTGTGATCAAGTTAATTTTAACAGCAATATTCACAAATTGCTTTATTCGAATTCAAGGGCTTTTCGAGGTTTGCTAAAATGTTTATCCCTACTATTCAAGTCTTCATGAAATTCAGTTATCATGGATTTTGAGGGGCTCCTGCATCTATTAAAAAAGAAAAATCAATAAAAATTTCTCATTACATGAAATATCTTCTTTAAAGAAAGAAGTATTTCCTAGCATAAGATTTTACAATTTATCTGGAAGTAAAATTTTAGAATTTACTATGTATAACAGTTCAATAAACAAAGAAAAAAAATCTATCAAAGAAATGAAAAGTTCCTTTTTTGTTGTAAGAAAAATATATTACCCTATCAAAGAAGAAACTGGAAAAATATGTGGCAGTGCATGAAAGACTCGATTTGGCTTTAAAGGCATTTGGTTTTTACTCTATCATTCCTCAAAAATAATATTTTTTCTTTTTAGGAAACATCGTAATTTTATTTCTCAGATAAATGCATGGTTACCTTTAGAATATTCAGATTTAGCTTTACGAATTCATGTTCAATAACGACTTAATGGGAGTTTTTTCGGGAGGAATCGAAAAAGAATATCGTCTTCCTTTCAAACTATTTTATGTGTATGGGAAAGAGTATAAAAAAGATTTGAAAGCGGGATGTACAATCTGCTGAAAAATGAAAAATGTGTGATGACATTATAATCAAAATGCATAAAACATTTATTTTAAAATGTTTATAGGTGTTATATTACGAAGATTTGTTTTCTTGGGAAAGAGATCTGTAGAATTATGCGAAAAAAACTGAATCCCATTTACTTTTTATGTCTTTACAGGTAATACTTGTTTACAACCGTGTAACTCTTTCCATTTCATCGTGTTGCAGATATGTAACTAAGGAAAATATATTTAGCAGTTCAGCAAAAGTAAAATTCTAAGTAAGACACTGGAAATAAAAAAAAAAGAAAATTATTTTTCCCTTGAAATTATGGGAGGGGTGGCTATAAAATGCAGACTGACAAAAATATTTAACATGAGGAATAGAGTCAAAGGCAATAAATCCACATTATTCTTAACGAAAAACCTTGACTTTCTGCTAAACGAAATTGTTGAGACTGAAAATCATTGAATGTTGCTCTCTTTCCCATTGGCGAGAAGATACAAAAAGTGACAACAAGGGATTGCTGATTTGAGATTAAGGTATTTCAGCAACATCCAGCAGTTCCGAGCGTGTGCCTCAAGACACTGATGATTTTTCAGGTATAAAATACATATAAATACAGGTGTGAACTCTTACAGTCCACTATCCACTAACTTCATTGATTCCAGTTAACGGGAAAAACAGTATGCCGTGTACTAAATTAACTACCTTAAATGATAGTAGCTAGTATGTATTATTCCATGGAATGTGCGTATTCTACATATTTTGTTGCTCAATTGATAATTAGGAATCTGAATCAGTTGTAGGAATAAAATTACACAATGGTTACGACACAATGGTTAATGGGAAAAACTCTGTACCCTGGACTTAAAATTGCTTTTGTCTCTATCTGGTTCCCGTACACTGTTTTTTTTTTATGATTTTGACAATGTTTTTTTTTATTTGGAGTACTATAGTGTGCAATTTAACACGTGGGATAATGAGACCCGACCTAACGCTTAAGGCCTATAAAGCTTATTTTAACCCCTTAACAGTTTAATTTTTATCACGAAATCGACCTCAAAAAGTCACATTTTTTTATTCCATATTTTTGTTCATGTTACATTTGTAAACTGGAAAATATTATTAAAAGTAATATTTCTAATTATTTTAAACTTATATAACAACTGTTTTACAGCAAATAAAAAAATTATTTTCCTGGAAGCTGATTTTTCTGTCTCGTGTACCCCAGAAAGGGAAGTTATGTTAGCAGCTTTGCATAAAATATTAAAAATATTTTCGATTACAATTACTACACAATTATTTTTGAATGCAAATACTACAAATAACAAAAAAATACCTAGTCTTTTTTTAATTCTTTTGTATATGTCATTTTACTTCAGTGAAGACACATAGCACTAATTTCTAGGTCTTAGTTTTTATCTGTAGCCGAATTGCTACTAAAAAATCGCATTTGGTCAGTATCCCAAAATTTCAAGCCAAAAACTCTAAAAGCTCGCGGAGTAATACAAAACCTATCAGAAATCCCACGCTTTTAAACCAAACTAAATACATTTCGAAAACTAACATCTTGTGGACATATATTGGACTAATGTGAAAATAAAATTACAAAACTTACTGCTAAAACAGGGAAAATTACAAAGAAATCAGATTGGCCGTACTCCGTACGGGGAAATCATTACAGGTACGATATCAGCGCCCGTACTGTGTACGTGCAAAACAGGCAAGGGGTTAAAAGGCTACGAATATTCATGACACAATGGGATTAGAACTCAAGAACTGTAGTACCGAAGATCAACCTTCTAAACCTTTTGTCGTCGTTCGGCATGGTTTTAATAATAAATCAGTAATAATAATAATTGAAATTTTTGAATTTGAAATTTTTATATGCTGATTTCGAAAAAGCCTCCATTTATCACGTCATGTAAATATTTGTAAAAAAATATCCTAAAATTTATGTGTTTTGAACTCCACAAATTTAGACTGACAGTGGGTTTTTCTATTCATGTGAGTTCATTTAATCTGTTTATGATTAGGCATATTAATTTTTAAACACAAATTAAAAAAAAAAATAAATAAAAAAAAAGCCATCGCAACCAAACGCAAAAAAAAAAAATTAAAATTATAAGAAAAACACAGAAAAAAACTAAAAAAAAATATAAATAAAAAATAAAAAAAAAAAAAGAAACAAAAAAAAAAAAAAAAAAAATAAACAATAAATAAAAAAAAAAAAAAGATAAAA
>CM063508.1:147607841-147627841 GCA_032207245.1 Pardosa pseudoannulata
GAACATAAAAATTGTATACATAATTAAAAAAAATAATCAATTGTTGGCTGTCTACAATTTTTTCTAAGAAGCTCATTGATAAATAGTTGATAATCATGATCAACCTGTCTTAACGATTTAAATTTCTGTTTTTTGTTTTAATGTTAAATCATTTTGTTTTGTCCTTTCCATATCGAAAACTGCATGTAAATGAGCAAGTCATAAAATGGGCATACTCTGCTTCTCAGTTTTGATAAGAAAGTGTTGCCTTCTGCTTCACTGATAACCACTGACCACCAGCAGGGTGTGCGTATTTCTTAAAAATACCAGAAACGTGTGAACCCTACTTCTAGTTAGTTGTTGTCAGCATAGAGTTAATTCAAACGCACTTGACGCAACGTATAAGGGCCTGGAAGATACATCATCAAATTTTCAGCAACTTACATTCTTTGTTAACCTCATATTACGATGGAGTGAAACGTATTCTGTAAATCACATATATATCATATAGATATTTTAAAAAATTATGTTATTACGTATATGCGTAAGGAATGTGATATAGAGTGGTCTCCGCTTAATGTGATCAGTTTGGGACACCGTGATTTTGATAACAGTAAACGATATTCAAATTTAGATAAACTTACCCCCCATTTAATTCACATGTACTAAATTTCAAAACAAAATTAATACATACACCTTATAAGTACTCTATATTACCCTTTAGAACATAAGAATTGTATGCATAATTAAAAAAATGATCAATTGTTGACTCTACAATTGTTTTAAGAAGATCATTGATAAATTGTTGATAATCATGATTGACACTTTGACTGCCATGGCTATCATATGTGATATCCAGTGATATTTCCGTTGAGACACTGGCTATCCGATATGATAGCCATGGTGTTTTAACACTTCAGGCCATGGCTATCAAAGATGTTATCAGTTACATGAAAATCGTATTGGAGTTTGATTGTTGGGCTCCCTACGATGTGTTAGGTATACGTGGTTTGCGCAAATTGGTATATGTGACGATTTTATGAGCTAAGTTTTATGAAAAATTAAATATTTGGAACATGCACCAAAAAAGGGAATATATATAAATAGAGAGAGTTTGTTTTAAAATATTGTTTGTTTTGAAATATTGTTTTTATATATAGTTTAATGTTGAAAAAATACAAATTACACAAAAAAAAAGTTTGGCCCCGTTGTGAACATTTGCAATTTTGGCTTGGCAGTCAAAGTGTTAACCTGTCATAACGATTTAAAATTTCGGTCTTTTGTTTTAATGTTAAATCATTTCGCTTTCTGGCTTCCATATCAAAAAGATGCATGTAAGTGAGCAAGTCATAAAATCTGCATATGATGCATCTCAGTTCTTATAAGAATGTGTTGTCTTCTGCTTATCTAACAACTATTGACCACCAGCATGGTGTGCGTAGTTCTTAAAAAGTCCAGAAACTTGTGAACCACACTCCTAGTTAGTTGTCAGCATAAAGTTTATTCAAACGCACTCGACTTAACGTATAATGGCCTGGGAGATACATTATTAAATTTTAACTAGTAAAATGAGTTTTATCGCGTTTCAGCAACTTGCATTCTTTGTTAACCTCATATTACGATGTAGTGGTAATATTCTGTAAATCACATACATATCATATAGAAATATAAAAAAAATAATTTTATTACTTATATGATTAAGAATGTGATATACAGTGGACTCCGCTAATTGTGATCAGTTACGGACACCGTGATTTGGATAAAAAAAAACTTTGATAACAATAAACGATAAGCAAAATTAGATACATTTACCCCTCCCCCCAATTAATTCACACGTAATAAATTTCAAAACAGAATGAATAAACACACCTTATATTTATGTACTGTATATTACCCTTTAGAACATAAGAATTATATATATAATTTAAAAAATTAATCAATTGTTGTTTATCTACAATTTTTTTCTAAGAAACTCATTAATAAATTGTTAATAATCATGATCACTTAACGATTTAAAATTTCGGTTTTTTTTTGTATTACAGTTAAATCATTTCGCTTTCTAGCTTTCATATCGACAGGCTGCATGTAAGCAAGCAAGGCATAAAATGGGCATACGCTGCTTCTCAATTTCGATAAGAATGTGTTGCCTTCTGCTTATCCAACAACCATTGACCACCAGCAGGGTGTGCGTATTTCTTAAAAATTCCAGAAACTTGTGAAATGAATGTTCTTTGTTCATTCCCCATTTCCCTAGGTGGAAAAGGGAGAATTCTCGAAAATTAAAATAACAGGGAAGGGAAAGTAAAGAATGAGTTCCTTCTGATACATTGTGAATATCCCTTTACCAGTTAAAATGAGGTTCGGAAACTGACAACATTAACCGATGTAAGAATCCCATAAAGCGATAATTTTAAGATACAAATGAATAGAGAAAATCGGGACCAAGTGTTTTCGATAACAATAAGTTACTGATAACCTTAACCGCTATCACATAAATCAGAGTGCACTGTAATTACAAAAGAGTGAAAAATGTCAAATTTTACATATCATTAAGGAAAATAGTAAAAAGATCCTAACCCAAAATGTTCTTATACACCTCTTATTACATCTAAAAGTCCATTTCTTGTTCTAAAAGAACGTTAATTTTCTAAAGAACGATCACAAAATCTTTAGAAATTTTCTTTTAAATTTGCAATCAGAAATATATTTTAACGCTTAATTTAAAAGAAATTAATACAACCAGTTACTGAATAAAAATCACTGATGTTCCAAGAAAAGACTAATAGTAATACCTCTAGATCTACTACTCTAGGTTTCAAAAATTGATACCGGAACTAAACTTGTTCAATAGAAATGTATTTCATCTAAACTTATAAAAACTTTGTATTTTAAAATATAATGTTTCCAAGTGACAAAGTAATGGAAGAATCGAAACGATTGTGTTGGATGTGCTTATATGGAAAGAAAATATCCTTTATATTTTAAGAAATTATATTTTATGTGTAATACATTGGGCTAATTGAACAACAGCACTATGCATTCAGTACTTAAATGGTATTATTTCAAAAGCTTTTGGTCTTTATAATTTGAGAGGATTCCTTAGTTATTAGAAATCAAGGTGTAACAAGGTAGTTTAACAACTGGGTTGTACGACTAAAAACTTTAGAAAATACTATTCCAGAATTTAAATATAATTTCAAAGCAGTCACGACAATGTGAAAATAACCTGCATACTTTAATAATACAAGCTATAAAAATACTCATAAATGTTTGTAGAGTCTGTAAAATATTAACCGAAATTTCTCGTAAGTTTAGATTGCTATTTCATTAACTTTTAGGATTATTCATGAAGAATTATTCCCACATATAAAATCCAAATATTAAATTATAAGACAATCATCCCATTACTTCCTTAACATTTCTCAGAAGTGTCTGTTATTTATCATTTATACAGCCCTGAAACAAATTTCAGTAATGTAAATCATTCTAACGCGTAACTACTGTGCAGAATTGTTTGGTTATTAATGTTGCAATCATTGCTTTCTAATCTGAAATATTCTGATGATGTATTTCATGGGTTTAAATACGAGGACGTGATAAAACATCTTTTCCAAGAGGGATTAAATTTCTAAGTAAAATCTGTTCATTTTGATATGAGTGTTATTTTTTTTATTTTGCAAACGTTGTTAGTAGTTCGTATGTTTACAGTTAAACGTATAGAATATTTATAGTTATAAATTAGCAGTAAAGAAAATCCACAATAAAATTTATATCATGTTTTTTGATTAGATAACATTAAAGGCATATTTTAATGGAACCAATTTCAATAACAAATCAGGTTTGGTATTATTTAGCAATTTATCACATGTTGTAAATTTAAATGTTCTTTTATTAAATGTATAACCAATTTATCACGAATTAAACATTATTTGACATACATACATGATATAAAATCTTCTCTGAAAAATTTTATTTTTTTATAAATTTCATATAAAATAAACATATCACAAAAATATAAACAAATGACATATAAAATGAATTAAGTTACTCTTACTCAAAAAATCTGCAATTGTCACCTAAAGGTGAATGTTTCTCTCTAAAAATGCTGCTAAATTTAATTGGTACAGAGTAGTCCACAATATAGTCAGTCTGCTAATAGATATAAACAGAAATTTAGAGTTTTTTTCTCATTTCTATACTACAAATGTGTATCACAAAGTATACACCTTGGTAAACTAGGGAGGTACAATTTCGAAACAAAAGTGTTGCATAGTTATACAGAGAATTTAAAATTTAACTGATTACATAATCCAGAGTTGCTTCTCGAGTAATGGGTTGTTCCAGATAAAGTGAATAAGTGATGTCACGTGACATGTTCCACAAATCTTTAGTAAAGCGGAGAGTGTAACGTGACAGACGTTGAATTAAATAGTAAACATTTCGTAGATGTAATAAGCAGTTTTTTGAAGGGGCAATTTTTAATTTACAGATGCCAAATTCCACTCACCGATAACAAAATACGGTAACTTTTAACATAATGTTTTTAAACAAAATCATAATAAACTAATTTTATGGGAAAAAATTAATTGACGACAAAATTGAAAAAGAATATTTTCATGTAATACTATATAAATTTTATCCATGATAAAGATAAAATTACAAGAAAAATTGCTTCTTAAAATGCGAGTAAATTATGTTATTTATAAAAGTAATGAATTTTCTAAATAGATAAAGTAAATTCCTTCATGACTGAAACTATAGGTTTTAAAAGATTTTAAATCACCTTGTCTGTATGCAGTTCTATTGATCCTTCAAACTTTTGTGACAATGTGTCAAAATTTTCATTAAATTATCCAGATTTTATTTAGAAAATGGTTAAATATACAGAAATAGTTAAAATGAGTGAAGAAGTAAAAATTTTAATTGGATGTATTGATGATCTAGGGATTAGAAATAAATACTGATGTATCCCAACAGATTTTTTACCAATTTCTATACAAGTTTAAGACTATATAAACAAAACAGAGTTATTGAAACTTATAACAATCTTACCCACTCTCTTAAAAATATTATTTATTTACAACCAGTGTTGATTTTTCCATTGCAAAAGGGTACTGAATCTTATTTTCTTTATTTGCCTTTTTTATAAAATATATCTGAAAATATATTGATTTTATCAAAACTTTTTGAGAGGTTTTAATACATCGTGTAAAGGTATGATTTTTTAGATTAAAATATGGGAGATTCAGAAATTCTTTATTTACTTACTAAAACGCTGTGTTCGAAGTTAGAGTGCTTTAAAAATGCACCTGCGTCCAGAATATTTCATTGAAAAATTTAATTGATCAGTTTATCGATATTCTTTTTGATAAATAAACAAAATAAATTCTGTCAAAATCCTATGCATAAAATCATTTAACAAACAATACAAATATCATGCAGTTGAAAAAAAATCTTACTACTTAGAATAAGAACCCTTCTGTTTGAAATTTATTTTAAGAAAGAGAGTATAAACTTTATAAACAAATTTACCGAAAGTAACTAAATAATGAATGCTTAAACTGGTAAGCAAATAAAGAGGTGAAAAACTTTTTTGAAATGAAAGTTTTCTCCATTGATTAAAAAGAACTGAAAGGAAGCGAGGAGCATGGTAATTTTGTTTATCATGGAGTGTTTCGGGAAGTATTTACATTATGTTTAAAAAGAAAAAGAAGATATCACCGAATATCAAAATCTAGGTAATGTCGTGAGCAAATATGGAGATGTGATACATATTGAAGGCTATTTATATAAGTTCTAACTTGGTGTAGCCTAAAAACAGCTCTAATGATATTGAAGTAGATGTATCACGCCACAGACATCCGTAATGATGTTTCCATAGAAATGATGATACAACGTAGTAGTTCAGCAAGAGATACATAGTAATACGTTGACCTACAATGGTATAATGAAATTGATTTCCTACCACAAAAAATGACGATAATGGTATGTTATCAAAATTACGATATGTTACATTATATAAAATACTAATCAGAATAACTGATTTATATAAATATATTGTTTTTAATATGAACTCTATCTTATACTTTACTATCTTTTAGTTTATCATATTTTACTTTTTTGATAAATTATAGTTGAATGTTTTCCAAATCTCATCGATATATTCAGATAAAGTTTCCAAAGTTATAGAAATCAGATGACAGAATACTGTGAGCAATTTTTCATTCTTTCTGATTCATCTAGTCATCTAGAATTTTCTGAAAGCAGACATTTTCACTCTGTGACACTCTGATTTTCTCATAACTACTTACATAGCAAATTTTTACTTAAATATATCACATTCAATTTTACAGGACATGATAGCGTTAGTTTTTAGACTAATTTGCTTCTGTAAATTAGAGTATCCCAAAAATTTATATAAAGTTATGCAATCTACTACGTAGTCACTATTAAATGTTTTTTTTTTCATTTATGATTACACAAACTTTTAAAGTTTAATGGGTATTGACTTAAGAAAAATTTGGAAGAATAAAATAAAATTATTTTTACATTGAATCTAACAAAATAATATTATACTTATATTTCTAGGTATATCATGTAAGTTCATTCACGAACTCAATCATATCTTTTACTTTGAGTATATATGATGATTTTCATACAT
The DNA here is from genome assembly GCA_032207245.1 of Pardosa pseudoannulata. Classification (NCBI taxonomy): domain Eukaryota; kingdom Metazoa; phylum Arthropoda; class Arachnida; order Araneae; family Lycosidae; genus Pardosa; species Pardosa pseudoannulata. The sequence goes on from CM063508.1 coordinate 147,614,482, forward strand.
ATAGTTCGACATTAATTCCAATAGTGTTCAATTAAAAAATAATGACTCAAATCTAACTCATATTGATTATGCTGAAAGGAATTCATCAGTCTCTTGCGAACACTAAAGGGAATAAAATAATAAGTTTTCGTCACCTTTATAGATAAAAAGTAGAATCATGTGTTACTTAGAACGCAATATTAATTCATGCTTAATAGAGGAACCTGCAGTTGGTCCACAATAATACCGTGCATCTTGTAAAATATAATAAATTCTAATATTTTTGGAGAAATAAATACATAATTGTACTATGATAAATTATAAAATATACCTATATATGTCAATAAAATTCAAAGAGAAGAACTAAGGAAAGTTTACAGAAAATAAAAACGTCTAATTATTAGTACGTTTAAAATACCATATATTGTATACATTTTCAAGAATTTGTGTTTCAATTGTCTTGGTTGTCAGCAGTAGAGCAACTGTAAGTAAAACCACTAGAAATATGATTACGTTTTCGGCACTTTTTTCTTAATTATAAAAACTATCGGTTTCCAATAAGATGAAAAACAGATATTTATTTTCAGACGTGAAAAGCTTGTTTCGAGGTGTTACAGTACATTTGCTTTACTATGTGTTTTGTCGTGACTCCTGAGTTTTATCTCGGAGAATTTCTCCCTTCTTGGCAACCGGGTTTTCTTATTTTATTGTCGTCTGCTGACCCGTTGCCATGGTTGCACTTGAAGGGAAAAATACCAGTGTTAATGTGAACTTCAAAAGATTATGTAGAGTGTGCATGGCGTCTTCAAAAATAAATGTTCTCTGGTGGAATTAATTTTTTTGTGTGTTGATCATTTCTTACAGTCCACTGTGAGTTACGGCGCTCCATCGTTTTGGTCCGTCGAGCCGGAGCTTGCTATCATTTTTTATAGTGTTTTAATTTCCTCAGAGTTCATTTTGTTGTGTTTTATTCCATGATCCTGCATGCTTGTCGCCATTTTCTTTTGAATCTTGAGTTCGTGATATTTTTCGGTGAGTTCATTCCAATTTACTTGTGTGAAACTTTTCAAATATAGTTTATTCATTCTTCTGAGTTTACCTTGATTATTTTTTCCATGTATTTATTGAAATTTGATTCTTTATTTTGGTGCTATTTTAACTTGTGTAATATTCTTCAACTTGTGATGTGTTGCAATTCTAGTGATCTCTTGATCTATTAGTAAATTCTGTGTGAAGGTTTATAGATTCATTTTATTTATTTTCTGTGTTATGAGAATTTAAGTTATTGATTAATTACTGACTTAACTTACTTTTTCTTGCACTTGTGTTAATTTCCAGTGAATTGTGAATTTTATTCTTACTCGTCAGTTTCATCATTTTTTTGAATTATGCTTTACATACTTCTTTTTCTGTAGTATTTAGCTTATTTTGCTGTGGTATTTAGCATATTTAGATTAGTGATATTGTGTTAATTTATGATTAGTTTGTGCATTTCATTCTATTATCCAGTTTGTGTGAGTTTCGGAATTTATTTGAGTTATTCCATTTCTGCATTTATTCTTATCTTGTTTACCTGAGTATTAGATTCAGAATTAAGTACAATTATGGATTTAAAAACATTATCAAATCAGAAGCGTGTGGCAAAGTCATCCCTAACTAGACTTAAAAATAAAACGCTAGAGGAGATAAATAAACTAGACATTTCTCAATTAAATATAAGGAGGAATAGATTTGATGTGATTAGTGAGGATTTAAGAAATATTTATGATAAATTATTCAATGTGTGTGAAGAAGGAGAAATAGATAAACTTTGTGATGAAAGAGAGGAATTGTTCGAAGTTATAGATGATGTACTAGCTATAATTGATAGGTGTATTTTAAAATTATCAAGTAAAAGTGACGAACCTAATTCATCTAATTTAAAAACATTTGAGTCTAGTGAAATCAAATTACCAACGTTGTCTCTTCCAACATTTTCGGGAAGAGTTGAAGAGTGGTTAAGCTTCTCAGATTTATTTCAAACAGCGGTAACAAAAAATTCAAATTTATCAGGTGCACAAAAACTGCAGTACTTAAAAGGAAGTCTTAAAGGGGATGCTTTAAAAGTTATACACTCACTTGCAGTAACTGACGCTAATTTTGAAATTGTTTGGAAATTGCTAAAGGAACGTTATTACCATAAACGGGAAATTTTATCCTCAGTTATGTACAAGTTCTTAACTTTGCCTTCGTTAACTTCTGAATCTGATACTCAAATTCTGAATTTGGTGGATTCTTCGAGGGAATTTGTAAGAGTTCTTGAGACTCTAGAATTGAAGGTGGACAAGGCCACTGACACTCTTATAATGTTTTTAATACAATTTAAACTGGATCCATCTACGCGAAGCTGGTGGGAACGCTCACTCACTACTGACGAAATTCCCTCATTGGATTGCTTGCTACAATTCTTAAGCAATCATGCAAGATCTCTATCTTCCATGAATTCTTGTGCAAGGAAGATTCCATCAAAAAAAGTTACACTCTTGGCTTCAAAGTTACAAAAATGTCCTTTGTGCGAGAAAAATCATATTTTGAGCAAGTGTGACTCCTTTCATAATCTATCTGTGCAAAAAAGAGTAAATTTTGTAAAATTAAATAACATTTGCTTCAACTGTTTGATTCAAAATCATAGGGTATCCAATTGCAAAAGTAGCCAGAAATGTCGCAAATGCAACAAATCACACCATACTTTATTGCATTACACTGAGGCTCGAGAAACTTCCAACAAAACCTTGTCAGCAAATGCAGCTGAATTTACTCCTAGATCGAATATAGAGGTCCAGCCAGTGGAGAATACTCAGAACATTCCTGAGGAACCCCAGACAGTTATTTCGTCTTGTCTGTCAGACTGTGTGTCGCAAAGTCAAGTTTTGCTTTGTACTGCTATTATCAAGGTTAGAGATACATTTGGAGAGTTTAAACCATGTAGAGTCTTATTAGATCCAGGCAGCCAAGCCAGCTTCATTACAGAATCGTGCATTAAGAAGTTAGGTCTTGCTAGAAAGAAGGCAAGGTTGCTCATATCTTGTCTCGGCTCTTCCAACTCCTATACTAATGGTGTTTCTAAAATCAATTTCACGCCACATTATGGGGATGCACCATTATTCTCTACCCCAGTGTATGTTTTAAACCAAATTATCGGAGAAGTTCCTCACTCTACCTTGGATGACTGTATTTCAAGCAATTTTAAAGATTTACAACTGGCTGACCCGACATTTTACAAATCAGGTCCAATTGACATTTTGTTAGGCGTTAGTGTTTCCTTACCAATGTTAAGAGGGGAAATAATTCGTGGGAAGGAAGGAGAGCCCTTTGCAGTTCGTTCGGACTTAGGCTGGATAATTTCCGGAAATGTATTTTTAAATTCAAATAGTGCTACGGCTATCCAGGTCAACAATATTCAAGTAAACTTGGATAAGCTAATTTCAAACTTCTGGAATTTAGATTCGGTGCCTACGGCAAGTGTTTTATCAAAGACAGACCAATCATGTGAAGATTTTTTCGTGTCATCATATTCTAGAGATAATACTGGGAGATACGTTGTAAGATTACCCTTTCATTCTTCCCCTTTGAAATTAGGAGACTCTAAGCAAACAGCTCTACGAAGACTTAGATCGTTAGAAAATTCCTTGTTAACTAATTATGAGAAATATGAAAATTATCGAAAATTCATGCGTGAATACAAAACCTTGGGACACATGGAGTCTGTTCCTCAAGCAGATTACACAAAAGAAAAATACTACCTCCTCCATCATGCAGTGTTAAGAGAGGCAAGTACAACTACAAAGCTCAGAGTCGTGTTTGATGCCTCTTCGAAATCAACATCTGGCTATTCGTTAAATGACCTACTAATGGTCGGTCCTCGTTTGCAGCCTGACTTGTATCCACTTTTGATGAACTTCCGCTTTTTTCCCATAGCCTTGCATGCCGACTTAGAGAAGATGTTCAGACAGATCAAAATTCACCCTGATGACGTGGATTGGCAAAGAATTCTGTGGAGAGAATCATCCGAGGACCCTGTGACTGAGTACAGGTTAGTTACTGTAACCTATGGTACTGCTAGCGCTCCTTATCTATCCACTAGAACCTTACAGCAACTTGCCAAGGATGAGAGTGAAAGCTATCCTCTTGCTTCCCATGCAACCCTCAATCATTTCTATGTCGATGATCTTCTAAGTGGGGCTGCTTCGAAAGAGGAAGCTATCGAACTTGTGACTCAGCTCAATAAAATGATGAGGAAAGGGGGATTCAATTTACGGAAGTGGCATTCTAATGATTCCGATGTAGTTAGAGAAACTTCAGGGAATCAAAAAGAAAGGGATCTCTGTTCTACTGAAGATGATATAGTCAAAGTATTAGGAATTATGTGGAATCCTACATTAGACTGTTTTCGTTTTAAGGTAGCACCATGGGAAAATAAGACAACCTACTCTAAAAGGGAAGTTCTCTCGGAATTATCTCGTGTGTTTGATCCATTGGGGTTTCTGTCACCTTGTGTGATTTTCATAAAAATATTTATTCAAGAGCTGTGGAAACTGAGCCTTACGTGGGATCAACCAATTCCAGAGAGTTTAAGTATCAAATGGAGAAAATTTCGTGAAGAACTTCCTCTCGTAGAACAAATAAACATTCCTAGATATATTTTAAAATCTCATCTTGCTGAACCTGAATTGCATGCCTTTTGTGATGCTTCAGAGAAGGCATACTGTTGTGCCATTTATCTTCGCTATGTATCATCTGATTTCGATACTCGAATATCGCTTCTTACTTCGAAAACAAGAGTCGCACCATTAAAAATCCAGTCCTTGCCTAGACTTGAACTTTGTGCTGCATTGCTGCTCTCTAATGTCGTTTCTTCTGTGCTCAAAAATTTACCTATCTCAATTCAAAAGGCATTTGCATGGACAGATTCGACTATAACTTTAGCCTGGTTATCATCAGAACCATATCGTTGGCAAACCTTTGTGGCAAACCGAGTATCAAAAATTCAGACGACTGCTCCATTTTTAAAGTGGCGTCATGTTTTGGGATCTGAAAATCCAGCTGATCTTGGAACTCGAGGATTGTTACCATCAGAATTGATATCTAGTAATGTGTGGCTTCAAGGACCTCATTGGTTACGAGAACCATTACATTATTCTGGGGACTATGTTGTCTCAGATTCATTTGATTTTGACAAGATTCTGTTAGAGGAAAAGGAAGTAGATATCTGTGCTAATAATATTACTGTTGTACCAGAAATTATAACAAAAATATCTTCCTTTACCAAATTAATTCGTGTGTGTTCTTGGATTAAACGATTTCTTAATAATAGTAGGACAAAGACTACTCGAGTGTACGGGCCTTTGAAATCAAGTGAAATTCATTCGGCTACAATCTCTGTGGTTCGTTTGGTTCAAGAGGCAGAATTTTCAAGAGAGCGGAAACTTCTTAGTGAAGGTAAACCTTTACCACATAATAGCAAATTGTTACCTTTAAATGTGTTTTTGGATCCAGACAATGTACTGAGAGTTGGTGGTCGTCTTTCCAAACATTCATCACTATCCTATGATAAAAAAACACCCTATGCTCCTGCCAAAAAACCACGAATTTACAAGGAGAGTAATTGAATATTATCATTGCTCAAATCTTCATGCTGGTCCTCAGCTAACATTGTCTCTGTTAAGACAAAAATTTTGGTTTGTGGATGGCAGATCTGTAGTACGCAGTGAGCTGAGAAAATGCTTAAAATGTTTTAAATTCAATCTGAGATCGTCTTCCCAACTAATGGGAGATCTACCAAGTGCACGAATAGAACAAATTCGACCATTTGACTCCATCGGCATCGACTTTGCTGGACCTTTTACTACAAAATGTGCTCATAAGAGATCAGTGATGAAATTCAAATCAGACATTTGTTTGTTTGTATGTACGGCGATAAAAGCCATTCTTCTGGAGTTAGTCTCGGAGCTAACTACTGCCGCCTTCCTTGCTGCATTACGTAGGTTCATTTCAAGAAGAGGCTGTCCGACAAAAATCACTACTGATAATGGATCGAATTTCAAGGGTGCTTCTAGACATCTTCAACGGTTGTGTGATCTGTGTCGTAGTCAAGATGTGCAGGACTTCAGTTGCATGAAAGGAATTGAATGGTCATTCATTCCACCATATACACCTCACTTTGGAGGATTATGGGAAAGCGGAATCAAGAGCATGAAACTATTACTGACAAAAACTTGTAAGACTGCTCTTTTGAATTTCGAGGAACTTACAACACTTCTATTTCAAATTGAAGCATGTCTGAATTCAAGGCCTTTAACAGAACTTTCTAGCGATCCTTCGGACTTAAGTGCCCTTACTCCTGCTCACTTTTTGATTGGAGGTCTCATTTCCCAGTTTCCAGAGCCATCGCAACCTACTCAAGGTATTTGTATTTCTGAAAGGTGGCGTCTCATTTAAAAACTGAGACAATATTTTTGGAACCGCTGGACCAAGGAATATTTACATCAACTTCAACCTCGATCTAAGTGGTGGAGAACGAAACCAAACCTTAAGATCGGTGACATGGTGATAGTTCAGAAAGAAAATACTGCACCTCTAAACTGGAGTCTTGGACGTGTAATCGGATTAAACCCTGGTGCAGACAATAAAGTGCGGGTAGTAACTGTAAATACCAGAGATGGAGAAGTTACACGAACTGTAAATAAGGTGTATATTCTTCCCTTTAATAATTGATGTATACAGTTCATCTATTCATCTGTGTATTATTTTTCTTCTATTTTTCTTAATTTGATTCATTGTCTTTTACTTCTATTAATTGCATTTCATAACTTTTTTCTTTTTTTTTTACTCATTTAATTAGTTGTTATTGTATTAATTATTTAAAATTTCCATTGTGAACCATGTAAGTGTTATGTTTGAAACCCCCCCTTGGGTTTCAAGGTGGGCGGTATGTTTTGTCGTGACTCCTGAGTTTTATCTCGGAGAATTTCTCCCTTCTTGGCAACCGGGTTTTCTTATTTTATTGTCGTCTGCTGACCCGTTGCCATGGTTGCACTTGAAGGGAAAAATATCAGTGTTAATGTGAACTTCAAAAGATTATGTAGAGTGTGCATGGCGTCTTCAAAAATAAATGTTCTCTGGTGGAATTAATAATTTTTTTGTGTTGATCATTTCATACAGTCCACTGTGAGTTACGGCGCTCCACTATGTTTATTGAAACTGGGACCTACTGTTTAATCCAATTTTAAACGGTTATGTACATCCATATCAGAAGTGATATTCAAAGCCGTGGACTCCGGTAACAAACAGCATCGTCCCAACACTTGGTCATTGTATAAATAAAATAAAAATAAATACAGATTATTATTGGTAATCAAAGTTAAAATTCTCCTGCTGCTAACATTTAATCTATTTCTTTTGATTGAAATTGCTTCTTATATTTTCCCACACTTCAATTGTACGATGTAATTTTGAACCTTGAAAAATCTTGTACATTGTAAATTTATTGTGGAAAAAATCATCGTCTATAAAGAATAAATGGAAATACAGATAATTTATGTGTAATTAAAAACCCTGTTTTAAATGTATGTTGTATATTGTAAATCCATCCTTGGAAAAGTTATGTCCTGGAAGGAGTAAGAGGAAAAACAAACTGTTTATCTGTAATTAGAAACCCCAGTTAAAAATCCATCTGCTTTTTACATCAAAACTATTTATTGTATTGTACTTTTTATTAATTTTTTTACAATTTAGTTCTACGATGACTGTAAATCTTTAATACAGATAGAGTTAATTGTAATACTTTAAATATAAAAAATATAAATGAGTTTGCAAGTATATCTTTGATAACGTAGTCATAATTAAACAAAACTTTATTATTTAAAATAAAACATTTTATTGTTTTAATGCATAATTGCAAATTGGATTGTCTTGCAAAAATTCTTTTGAATTAGTTCTTTAGAATGCATTTAAACATAATAGGTTTATATATATTTCAGCATAATAGGCTTACAGAAGTAGGTTTAAATATAAAAACCCTCGACCCAGAATGAGAAATACAGCATGAAATGATATTTGTCGAAACATTGTGTATTTCTGCTCGACATAGTTTATACACAGATGTTTAATAGCATAACAATAAAACAACATATCTTTTATTTATCTAGTAAATAAAGTAAATTAATTTTTCCAGAAATACCGAAAATTGGATTTTTTTAAATGACAGAACTAAAAATAGAATATGACGTTAGTGTACACGTCCCCAGATATATTGCAAAATTCGTTATTTGAAAAACATATTTCTGTACATCGGATGGAAGATAACCCTGCGCTATATTTAAATTTTTACAAGAGATCATAATAAAAGTCCTTTGCAGATGTTTCGGAGTTAGTTTTGCTTTTATTGAAAAGGTTTCAGGTTTATTCAAAGGCATTTTACTTAATAGTGAAGACATTCCCCTTGTAAACAAACGAAAATATCAGAAAGTTATCTATATTTTACTTCAAAATTGTGTTAATTCAAAAATTTTTTAACAAATCCCTACATCTGTCAATTTTAAAAAAATGGAATTAATGTGTTTTTTAACCTACATATTATGGTTTATCTGTTAGGAAAAGAGAGGAAAAGATCATAAATGGATACTCAAATATCTCTTTAAAAATTTCGATAAATTCCCCTTTATTTTCGAGTATTGATTTATCAGTATGGATTTAGTTGCATATTAAAGTTTCATGCAAACTTAAAAGGCAAAATTAACAAATTAGACAAATTAATATTTGTCTAATTCCATAAAATCCATAAGTTCCATAAGTTCCATAAAATAAGCAAACCTTATTTCAGTTAAGAACTATATAAAATAATGAAATTAAAGTTTATACTTTTATGCTGAAACTTAGTAAAAATTCAATATCATTAAAATTTTTTTAGTTTAAAGACCTAAGCAAAGAATTTCGTAAAGAATTGTATCTTAAAATCAAATACCGTAAATAAATATTACAAACATCAGATACTTTGAAATTAATGGTATATTTATTGACACTACTGTTATAAAAAAGAGGACATATATTGCCTCAAAGCTCTTCATACGTCTTATCACATGAGATGTGTAACAAGAAATATATAAGAGGGAGACACATTTTCTTTTCCACTCTTTTCAGGAAGGCACTTTAATTTGTCACATAGACGATAAACGGAGAAGCAGGGAAAAAGATACAGCTTTCAAGACTTCAGAGGAAGCAATATATTAGAAAATTTTGGCATCAAATATACTATCTGAAAGGTCCTCGATTTATTTTAAATTCTTGATTTATTATTCCTTTGCAATTTTACAGCAATTAATTTTCAATATATATATATATATATATATATATATATATATATATATATATATATATATAAATATATATATATATATATATATATATATATATATATATATATATATATATATATATATATATATATATATATATATATATATATATATATATATATATATATACATATATATATATATATATATATATATATATATATATATATATACATATATATATACATATATATATATATATATATATATATATATATATATATATATATATATATATATATATATATATATATAATACATATATATATATATATACATATATATATATATATATATATATATATATATATATATATATATATATATATATATATATATATATATATATATATATATATATATATATATATATATATATATATAATATATATATATATATATATATATATATATATATATATATATATATATTATATATATATATATATAAATATATATATATATATATATATATATATATATATATATATATATATATATATATATATATATATATATATATATATATATATATGTCTTTAATATTGAATAGCTTATTAACACATCTGTTGAACTAATGTGATATGTATTTAAATTTCCTAATAATTTTTCAGTTACGGATTTCATTAAAACTAAACAAACGCTTAAGTGATAAATATATATTTATTATTATTGTATTTTATCAGTAAATTTGATTTTTAAAATTTTAATCCGCAAGTTGTTTTAAGCGTTTTTTTATGAATATAGATTCCAATTCAAGGACTATTTTGTAAATAAAATTAAGGAGTGAAAGGAAGCAAAGCATAATATGCATACTACCTCAAAAGTAAAAATAATTTACAAGAATATACAAGATATTCAAATGGGGATTATTATTTGCCCCGATTTAAGACTTGTACGTGAAATGTAATGAAATACTTTTTAGTTTTAATATCAGAAATGAACGTGGTAGGTTTAAATTTAAGCCTTCATTAAACTGCTGGTAGATTTATTTTCTAAAATAATAATGCATAATATAAAGACTAATAATAATAATATCATAGAAATATGAGAAGAAAACCAGTGCTCGAAAAAAGACCGGAAAATAAATGAAGTATCAGCAGTAGACCATAACCGCAGCACTATCGGATGATAGACATTTCAATCCACGACAGTGATGGATCATATATCTAGATTGTTAAAACAGCGATAAAAGGCAGGTATATGTGTAGCACTGCATCAATGATTTCACGGTGTCTTTTATAAAAGTAATTTGTAATGAAAAAAGTCCTTTTCGGAAGATACTTCTCAACCAAATTTCTTATTTTTTTTATTCATCGAAGTATCAGACTGCTGATGTACGCATGAGAACAGGAAATACATCTGGATTAACAGAGGTCCTGTACCGATTTAACTTAAAGTAAGATTGCAGTGAGATAAACACAATCATTTTGTTTTATAGTACTATTGCATTAGACTTGCATGAATGCTGATGTTAAGGGCGTGGGTTATGGAGTATTGCTGTGATATTGATTCGAACTTTAAAGTGGTAAAATATCTGTACACAGTATAAAATTAAGGCTTTTTGCAAAAAAAAAATATACAATGATAAACTGACAAAAATGTTTTATTTCTTTTAACACTAGATTACCTTTTGTCTTCTTGGTTAACTAGACATATAATTCATATTTAGTAAATATGAAATGTAGTTGATTGTTGACTATCCGTCTAGCCAATGGCGTACGCAGAATTTTTTCATAGGTTGGTTCATAATTTTCAAGAGGAGTTTCATAATTCTAAAGTGTATTAGCCCCCATAATTTCTACTAAAATTTATATTTTTACCATTTTGTCTGAGCTCAAGGAAGTTGGGTTAAACCCTTAATCCCCCTTGCATACGCCTCTGAGTCTAGCAACCTCAAGTAACCATGTCACATGAATTTCGAACTAAAATAAATAATTTCTCAAACAACACCCTAGAAACTAAAATTGTGTATGTCATATAAAAATGATTAATTTGTTTAATATTAAAAATTATTTTTATTCGTTTTGCATCGTCTTTACAATTTTTTGATTTTGTACCTCTAAGGCACTTTATTAATGAAAAACCTCTAATCATCAATTAGGATTGCTGTATATATATTCATCGAAGTATTTATCTATTGATAATTGTCAAAATTTATTATGGATTGAATCATAATCAAAGAAATATATAAATTTAAGAAGGAAAATTTCATTAGTTATTACTATATAAACTTTCAAGCCTTATCTGAATGTTACTGCTTCCAAGGAAAATACATGAATTAAAAATATTCTAAAGAGTCTGAACATAAAAGAAATACTAGTTATTTTTGTAACTTTTAATTAAATATTATTTTTTTAAATATCTCATTTTTATATTTAATTAGTAATGTAGTTTGATGTTTAAAATAATTGATACATTTTCTCAATATACATATATATAAATTCTGTTCAATATATTATAAGCAAACTATAAATTTATCAAATGCTCCGTAAAAATGTCATTTAGGGTGAGTCATAAATCAGACATCGTCATATTTCCAAACTTTTATAGCCGTCGATGGGATGTAGGAAGAATTTTCCAAACATATTTTTTTTATTTTTCTTATTATGTGAAAAGACATAAAAAACCACTAGAGGAATCCCTTTTAATTTATGGTGTTCAAACCAGAGTTTCATTAGATTATAAATGCCCTGAAATAGTTAATGATCCTTACATATATCTCACCAAGATTTTATATTTTTCATAGATGTATCAATATAAAATTGTAAATAATAGCAAAAAAATAGTATTTTGAGCTACATTAGGCGCCTAATGTGGGTATTGCAAGAAAACTTAATATATATCACTATCAACATCGATGAAATATGATAGCTTAAAGGCCCATGGCATATGAAAACTTCTGACATAAAGAGTTAGGAGAGTCTGTTAGTGTGCACTTATTGATGAATTATACATATGTGTATTTATTTTGAATATTGTACGATTATTAAAATAAATATCAATTTTGGACTTGGAAACGTGTCATCTTATAAATTAAATAAAATTTGACCACTAATTATACATATAAATAAATTTTGAAAATAATTTAAAAATTTTACTTACAAAACCTATTTTAAATTTATAATTGACATTGAAATATACCTATTACCATACTTAGGTATGAAGTGGGCTAATTAAAAGTTTTATATCGTAATTTTTTTTTGAACATATATTCGACTGCTTTTGTAACAAAAAATGGTATTAGAAAAAAATCACAGATGGCCTTTATCATCTAATTATACACTGGTGTGCAAAATTTAAGCGACGTTTTCTGCCTTACTGTGGCCAGAAGCCTTCACAAAGAGGGCTATTGACCCGCCTTCCTGAACGCTGCCTCCCGATGAAAGTTGCCCACCGATGCCACCATTTACAGTGGGGCAGATATTACAAAAACTGGACAACTAATCAATGGAGTCATGTCCTCTTTACGGATGAAAATCGGTTCAGTACCAGAAGCGATTCACAACGTGTTTTGATTTGGAGAGAGGTCGGGATCTAGTTTTATCCTAAACATTAAGGAAAGACTCCGTTACGGTAGTCCTGGAGTTTTTGTCTGGGGAGACATTATACTTAACTGGCGAACTGAGCTCCACGTTTTCTACATATATTCAATAACCAGGGATCGGTATCGGGAGGAGGTACACCTTCCCCATGTGCGTCTGTTCTGAGGTACCATTGGCCCAGACCTCATTTTTACTGATGACAGTGCACAGGGACATCGGATTCTTGCTGTTGAGGAGCTGATGGAAAGGGAAGATATCACTCGAAACGATTGGCCAGAGTACTCTACTGATTTAAATCCCATCGAACATGTGATGGATACTTTGGAAAGCACGCTTACATCACTCTAGAACATCCAACAACTCAAACATATGCTGATTGATGAATGGGCACAAGAAATGATTGATGAAGAAACCATTGCAATTAGGGGAGGGCATTGCTTGTTG
>CM063508.1:147632841-147640341 GCA_032207245.1 Pardosa pseudoannulata
TAAATGCTGAAAATTTAAAATACAATGGGATATATTTATGTATTTCTAAATACACAGACCTAGAATGAATCTTTGTAATCGGAGGACTGCTTAATATGTGATTTTAAACACATAACATGGAAACGATTCTAAAAATTGACATCGCATACAATTCTTTAAAAGTCAAAAATTTAATTAATGGAACATATAATTACAATGTTTTAAGTATGATTTGAAAAGCTATATAATAATAAATTATGTATTCTAATGTTATTAACGTACATTTATTTTGTAGTAAATTTGAATGCATTTTAGTGACATGAAATAGTATAATTCTAATTATCGTTGACCACTTTCCACTTACAATGAATGACATTGTAAACGGCATATGAAGTGTTTTAAAAGATTTTCTTAAAAGTTTTTTTGACAATTATAAGTATCTTAACGAAAGGAAAATAGTGGTAATTGTGCAACGAAAGGTCAAAACATTAAAATTTTAAACTGCCATGAAAGTAATTCATTGCAGATACTTCTGGAATTGAGATAGAGAGTGAAGATCAATAAGACAGTTTCTATAAAGAGATTTAAGAAATTTAAAAAATATAATAAAGATCTTGAGATGTTAATATAATTGAATATTATTGCTGGGTGCTTTTATAAAATATTCCAGAATTATCAGAGAAAATTATGCAAAAGCATTGTTACTAGAATAAGGAAAATTATTATTACGTTCTGATAAAATAACAGTGCATAAAACCGTGTAAAATTGATTGAAAGGTAAACACCTATAGCAACACATTAATTAGAATAGGATATTTTATACAGTTTGGGATTGTAATATCAACTAAATAAATTTCGTTTTAAATTTTTACTTATTTACTCAATGCAAAATGCCACATATTTGTTTTTTTTTTCATTTTAAAAATGTATAAAACTGGTAAGACATTAAATAAATTAGGTTTAACTAAAGAATAGGGTACCCGCTCCAAATTGGTGATAAAGCTAGAATCATGGCAACCTAACAGTTTTGTCCTGATCTTGCAGTGTCTATATTCGTGTCTATACTTTGCTATTTATATTATTTTGGTATCCGGCTATCTATGCGCAACACTTTTGTTACATTTTAAAGATACAAAATTCTTATTTGTTCTTCATTTTGTGAAATTAAATTAATTATGTTAAACAATGAAGATTATACCGAAAATCCAAGACAGTTAAACTAGTATTCAACCATTTTTTATAATAGGATTTTTGCTGGGTTTTGGTTCAACTCCATTTGGTAGTCAAAGCTACAAATGAATTTAGTTTATGAATTCGTGTTTTGTAAACATTTCTAGTAATTACGTTAAATTCACCAAGGGATACCATGTTCTTAAGTAACACTATGAATTATTCCATATTCATTTATCATATACATTTATTTGAAATTCTATGTAATTTGTAAATATCAATTTAAATTAAACTTGATTTTTCATATTATAATTATTTGATTAGTACAAAATATGTCAATATAAAATATGAAAAAACTGTAGAAGTTCGATAAAAGTAGCGTTTTATTGGAATCTACATAACAAAAGCATATGAAACCTCCAAAAATGGCTAAAATATTTTGAAGATCTGTCTTATTTTTATTTGTACTTTTATAGCATTTTCGTTTTATAACCAGAGGCAATTCTGATTCTCCAACAATTAAGATTATTAACAATAATTTAAATATTCTTTATTTAATACTATTTAAAAGTATTTATTTAAATACTTAGATACATGATGATTTGTTGAGTTGCATTTTACGTATTTATTAAATATTGAGTCCATTATTAGAACATTATTAGTGTTCATGGTGATTAAGATATAAGATAACCTCAGGGCCAAAAACTAAAAACAATTTTCAAATACAGGGTAAATTAAGAAAATATAGCTCCAAAAGGTATAAATAAATCATTATATGGAATCAAAATCAGCAAAGAAAGATGACATAACATTTTATTATTAAACTATAAAGTCTGCAAATCATTTCAATGGTATAAAATATTAATGAAGGAAATTTTAAAGTTTAATAAAGTTTGCGGTCACATCGGACTCAACAGACGCATACTGCAGAAAGATATTTCATAATTTAAGGAAAGAAATTTATAAATGATGCATGCAAAAATTTCAAGTCTGATGGAACTTTCTTTTTATGGAAGATTCCGGTGTGCTAACGAGTTGTTTTCTAAAGGAATACAGACTCGTTCTCTATGGCTCTATGGAGGCCCAACACACATTATAGATATCTTCTTTTTCAAGCAATCAGTCAATGATGGCTGCATAATTGGTACTTGCGTTATCAATCATGGACAATATTGAATCACTGGTGAATTTAGGATTCAAGAATTTTATCTTTGTCGTATTTTGCATTAACAAAATGGAACTGTCCAGCTCTGTTCATACCATGATTTTCCTAACTCAAAAATTTCCGGTGAAGAACTTCACCGGTATAATTGCACAGAACAGTTTTCATTATATTTCTCAGATTAAAATGAGTCGCATATTCTTTACAGATAGTTATGAGATGATAACTGGTTTGTAGATTAAATCCATATTTTGACTAAACGTAGAATTGGCCTACTTTATTCTTCAATACTACCGATTTCTAAGACTCGCTCCCACATTTTACTTTATATAAAAAGTTCATATTTTTTACAAGTATAGTAAATTCATCATATCTAATTAAATAAAAGTAGCTAAAAAATTGAAAAAATAATATGTAATATTATTTGAATTAGATATGATAAGTCAAAATATAATAAAAAGTCTTCTATTTGAAGTTGCTTAAAGGTGATGTGTTCTTAAAAGCTGTTAAATGATATAAACAACATAAAAAAGTAGTTTTGATCGTAGGACTATAACGTATTTAATGTGAAAATCTGAAGCTTTTTTCGATGTTGTTTATATTATTTAATATGTATACTATTTGAAATAAAATTTTTAAATACTATTTTAGCTTTTATGAAAATTCAATCCCCTGGCATAATATTTTGGTGCTTTTTAGAAAATTATGCTTAATAATTAAAAAAATATATTACTGAAAATTACTTTGATATAAGTCTTAGCAGTCTCTGAAAATTAAAAAAAAAATTCTAACAAACTCCCACATTTTACTTTGTATAAAAAGTTCATATTTTTAGAAGTAAATTTATCATATCTAATTAAATGAAAGTTGCTAGAAAATGGATAAAATAATATGTAATAGTATTTGAATTAGATATGATAAGTCAAAATATAAGAAAAAAGTCTTCTATTTGAAGTTGCTTAAAGGTGATGTGCTCTTAAAAGCTGTTAAATGATGTAAGCAACATAAAAAAGTAAAGTTTTGATCGTAGGTCTATAATGTATTTAATGTGAAAATCTGAAACTTTACTTTTTTCGATGTTGTTTATATCATTTAATATGTAAACTATTTGAAATAAAATATTTAAATATTATTTTAGCTTTTATGAAAATTCAATCCCCTGACATAATATTTTTGATGCTTTTTAAAAAATTATACCTAATAGTTAAAAAAGTATATTACTAAAAGCTAACTTTCTTTTAAGTCTTCGCAGTCTCTGAAAATTAAAAAAAATTAAAGAATCTCCCACATTTTACTTTATATAAAAAGTTCATATATTTTAGAAGTATAGTAAATTCATCATATCTAATTAAATCAAAGTTACTAGAAAATGGATAAAATAATATGTAATAATATTTGAAGGAGATATGATGTCAAAAAATGAGAAACTATCTTCCATTTCAAATTGCTTAAAGATGATGTGTTCACTTGAGAATTCCACAAGGATGATCGTATGTGATTTTGTATCAAATCAAAATCTGCAAAGATTCCGATTGATTTCCTTATCCATAAGAATTCGTTTCTAAGATTACTAAACCATGACAAAAGAAATATTTAAGATTAGCAAACAGCATCCAGAAAATGATAGCGATACACAACTAGTATATTCGAATGTAATTGTTCTTTGTAACTTGTAACATTGACTAAACAGAATAATATTTCTTCATGATTCAAAGATAGATTTAAAAGCAATGACAAAATGATTATGAAAATTCAAATCACAGACATATTTAGGATATTAAACATGTCAATGATTTTAATATTATTTCTTAGAAGTACAGAACATTACAAGATAAAATCATGAACTTTGTTTATCTTAATGCATAGTATCTTCATTAAATTTTAATTGCAAAAGGATATCACCTTTTAACCAGAATATATTTTTTTCCTTTAATTAGGAAAATTAAGAGAAAAATTATTGATTGATCAGAATGAGGTTTTACAGAAAAGATATGATTTAGTCCCTTGTGACAGTTAAAAATTTTTTTTACAGTGAAAGTTTTACAGTTCTTCTTGCTATTTAAGACATTAAATATTAAAACGCAAACAGAGTTTTCTCTTTTGGTATTACCGTATTTCGTGGCATTAGCTATTCCGTATAGACTATTACTAACATAAATTTTTATGCATTGATTAATCAGTTATTATCAGTTGTTAAAAACATCTAAAACTACCAACAGTTTTTATCTTGGAAATGACAGTATTAGTATCTTGGAAATATATCGTTAAAATTTCTAATTTATATTTCCTTTCTGATGGAAAATATTCATGTGATGTTGTTTTCTATTTATCTGAAAAATTTCCGGTGAAGAACTTTACCGGTATAATTGCACAGAACAGTTTTCATTATAATTCTAAGATTAAAATGAGTCCCATATTTTTTACAGATAGCTATAAGATGATAACTGGTTTGTAGATTAAATCCAGATTTTGACTAAACATAGAACTGACCTACTATACTCGTCACTACTACTGATTTCTAAGACTCAAGAACATTTTTATGAAAAGTATTGTGTAAAAAATATGTTTAACAATGCATTATCCAAATTAAAATATGTAAAAGTAAATATTTATCAAAATATAAATATGTTTACATAAAAACTAATATTTATAGAGCATAAAAATGTAAGGTAAATTGTAAATTGTAGATTAAAACCAGATTTTGACCAAACATAGAATTGACCTACTGTACTCAACACTATTACTGATTTCTAAGACCCAAGAACAATATTGTGCAAAGTATTGTGTACAAAATATGTTTAGCAATATATTATACAAAATGAAATATGTAAAAGTAAGTATTTAGGAAAATATAAATCTGTTTACTTAAAAACTACTATTTATAGTGCTTAAAAATGTAAGATAAATTGTAAATTGTAGATTAAAACAGATTTTGACTAAACATAGAATTGACCTAATATACTCGACACTATTACTGATTTCTAAAACTCAAGAACAATTTTATGCAAAGTATTGTGTACAAAATATATTTAGTAATACATTATACAAAATGAAATATGTAAAAGCAAATATTTATGAAAATATAAATCTATTTACACATAAACTAATATTTATAGTGCTTAAAAATGTAAGAAAAATTGTATTTCACGTTTTGGATAAAAAACTATATCTAAATCTTTCATTCAAAATATTTTATCAGATCCACTTGTAGTTTATCAATTTTTTCTAGTATAAAGTTTAAAAATATAGTAGAAAATAAATGTAATGTTAATATCTTAAACTATTTTTCCACTTAATATTACATTTATATTACAGATATTTAAAGGTAATTTGTTTCAACCGGGGCGTTATAATTTTTGTAACAATATCTAATTAAGTTGAATTAATTCCAAAATTTTATTACATGAATCATTGGAAATGTCAAAAGAAAGCCTTAAAATAGTATTATAATTCATATGCATTATTTGTTTGACACGATGTAGAAAATCTTATACTTCTTTACTGTTCATAAAATGAATAAATATATTTTACGAAATTGCAGAAATGATTAAAGAATTTCAATAAAACCTTTTTTTAAATGTTGCCTCATCATTATTAACTTTATATGTATTTTCTTTGTATATAGTCTACTATGAAAACATTTATTCAGTTCTTTTAAATCGATAAAATGTACGATTTACAAGCAGCATTTACATATTTATTGAGAACCGATGTCAGTTGTTATTGAATTTAACTCACTTAATGCATTTTAAATGAAGTGTCACTGTTACATAGGAATCTCGATTTCCATATTATTAACTATTATCTATTTTGTATGCATAAATATTTGAAAAACATATTACAAAATATAAAGCTTTCCTTTGGGATCTTGCAAATCCTTTTCATCTGATGTGAATTATTCTAATATTGCATTTTAATGTCAAATAATTTCCAAACTGATTCTTACATTCGTATAAAACTATAATTTTGAGTAATTCAACATGTTTTAGGGTTTGAGGTATTATACTGAAAGTGTCACTACTAATTCATTCAATTATTGGATCAAGAGTTTAGGATGGCAATTTCCCATTTTATATATGATTGTTGCATTTGGAATTTTATAAAGCAGAGACTATTGCAGGATTGTCACAACAGAGTGGATAATTTTTTAGAGAGAAAAAGAAATAATTACAGTCTATTCCACTGAGCATATAGTTCATAACTTCGTCAATAGATAGCTCTCAGATGCTGGCTTAATTGCAAGTGTTCTTCAAACATTAGAAAAAAATGCTTTATGGTTATATAAATTATTCGATTTGGTTTGCTGTGTTTAAATCAACAATTCTAAAATGAGTGCCGCATATGCTAGCTGTTTTGAGGCAGTGTTTCTTTGTAACCATCCAAAAGTACCAAAAATGTCTTTTGAAGCTGCAGACCGGTGCATGAGAAAGTCGGAGTCGTTCATCAAGAAGTGGGTAGCACGTTATAAAGCGGTACAAAATGTTGACGACCTACCAGAACGGGGTGAAAACCGCTCAGCATCAAAATCGAATGATAAAGCGATTTTTGCATAATCGGTAATATTGGGGACTGGACAACTTATTCGGTGAAATGCATTTCAATTTAATACGTATACTACAAGGTAAAAATGTATTTTTAACTAATTCGTTTGTATTTTGAAATACATATGAATGTATTTTATGAACAGACTGTACATAAAATACAGTGTTCAAAGAGTGGTAATGATAGTTTATTTTTATTAAAACTCTCGAGTATATATATTATATTATGAAAAATGAAAAATATTGGCAACAAGAAACTAAACGATGTTAAGAAACATCAAACTAAAGAAATCAATTTGAAGACTGCATGTAGACACACATTCATTTCTTTGCTAAAATGTACAGAAACTGCATTATTACTTAATATTTAATAATTCAGTTTTATACAATCTAAATAAATTTCTAGACGATTGGAAATTTCCAAAGTACAATGAGTTTATATCAGCATTGATATATATGAAGATATATACTTAAACTTGAGAAATTTTTGACAGAAACATAACATATACGAGGATGTGTTTTATACGTGCTTTTGCCTTTATACACCATGTTAGCGTACCTATCTTTCTCTTAAATTTATTATTTGGCCTCTTCAAGTTTTTAATTCTTTCTCCTTTTATCCATTCAATCTTGTTGTGATCTTCTAAA
>CM063508.1:147645341-147675341 GCA_032207245.1 Pardosa pseudoannulata
TTCTTTGTTAACGCAATTTGGAAATTTAAAAAAAATTGTATTTAAAGCATTTTTTTCCATCTTACATGGAATTTCTCAAAACAAATGGAAACAGGGGTAATCTGTGTTCCTCTCGTCCATTAATTTAATTTCAGGTTTATTTTAGTTTTTCTTTCATATTATGAACATCTTTATTTATAATAGAAAACTATCAATATGACATTTAGATAACAGATTGAGAGATGGAAAAATTTCGATTACAGCATTAATAAGCGTGACAGGAAATATTTATCTATATTAGCAAAATATAAGTTATTATATTTTGTTAAACTTACACAAACTTACTTCTTTAAGTTTATAGCAACAGCGATTCATTAATTCAACAATTTTTTACGAATGACATATTCTGTCTAATAGAAATATTTCTAAATTTGTAAAAGAAAGGAATTTTCTTTTATTTTATAAGAATATCTATATGGGAATGAAACCAACATAAATTAAAATTTTTTTTAAATATTTATTGTATATCTTTCATAGAATAGGAGCAAACGATCAGTGGGAAATTAAATAAAAGTGTAATAAAGAGTCAATTATCGTGTTAGTTAATATCTGACGATCACAAGATATTTTATTTTTTCAATAATTTACTAAAAATTAAAAAATTATTATTAAAAATTAAAAAATTATTACTAAAAATTAAAGTTATTTTCATAATGTGTTTCCATGGACTTAAAAATATATAAATCGAATTAGATACCTTATTAACAAAATATATAATAAATGTATACAATTACCTTATTTATTTTTATATAATAAAAAAATATTTTATTCTAACTTGCAGACAGTTTGCACAGCGTTTTAAGTATTAAAATTTTAATTTCATATCTAATGCTTTTAATATGGGGAATTTAAGTATCAAATATAAAGTAAAATTCAATGTTAGAAGCATATATTTCGGGAGATTTCACAGCTGATATTTGTGATAGAAAACAGCTGTAGATTTATGAAGCTACTTCAGCAAGATATTATCAGAGTAATGCTGTAATGAATCAGCTTAGTTATGCTTGTTAATAACCGATTTCTGACGTGTTATGATAACATGTATTCCTAATTGTAAATTACTAAACATTACTCAAATATAAACATTCAAATATAAATAACTTTTACTGTAGTTTTATCCAATTTCTTCACACCATTCATTAAACAATATTTTTGAAAACCTTTACGACTTAGGGACTTATCCTAAAAGTATTAACCTAGGCACGTTGTAAATTTATTCAAGTGAAGAAGGGTAAAGTACGTATATAAAAGTTTGCCTTTGCCTAATAAATACACGATGCATGATTTTGTATTATTACAGTTAATGACAACAGATTTCCTCTATTTTTTCCATACGCCGCAAGGCAACTTATTTATCTACACTACTCTGAATTTTCCAAGCTTTTTCCATTTTAAAATTTGCATTGGTTAAAAACAAAACAAAAAGAAACAAAATGGAAAAATGAACTGAACTTACAATAGCAGTGTAATAGCACTGCTGTTATAAATTCAGTTCTTTTTGAAATTTTTTTGTGCTTTTGGCAACAGGCTATTGTATTAAAATAAATTCCAGTTAAGATTGCAAAACAACCTCAAAATGTTTTGTAAATCCGGTTCAAATTAAACTAATTTTCTTCTACGAATAAAAATAATGAAATTTAACACATTACGTATATATATATATATATATATATATATATATATATATATATATATATATATATATATATATATATATATATATATATATATATATATATATATATATGTATGTATTTTTGCATTTCTTAACACTAAAATTAAGAGCAGAATACTAAATGTACTTAAATTTTCCAGATAATGAAATTTTATGTTATAAATTGTACTATTCTTTGAACTTATATTTCATAAAAAATGAAAAAAAAATAGTAACGCTGTTAAATAAGTTACTGATTATTTCTCGATTTCTAAGGTTTAAATGTATAACTAAAGGTATTTTCGCTTTAAAATTTCCGCTTTCTTTACTTTAAATTTAAGCAATTATATAAGTATTTGTGCTTTAGTTACTTGTCCTAAAATAATGGACTTAGGACACATAATAAACTTATAAGATGCGTATGCAAGATTAAAAATGTATTGCATTTTTGTGGTGCACATTTATATGGTATATTCAGTTTCAGTTTTCAGGAAATTATATCCTAAAGAGAAAGAAAAGTGATTTTTAGGTTTATAGTTTTTTTATATGAATAAGATATTATAGTTAAAAAAACCCGAATTAAAATATGTAAAAATCTACATTTATTATCACATCTCTTCAAGCCGAACGATGGCCGAATGGTTAGACTGCTGGAGTTTGGAACCGGAGTTCGTGGGTTCGAATCCTACTATGGCATGGATGTTCGGAATCGGCTTTAAGCATAAGGTCCCGGTCTCATTAACCCTAGTGTTGCAAAAAGTAGACCGTAGCACTCCAAAACCAAACCAAACTTTTCTTTAAAATTTTAATTTTTAATCTTCTCAATCACAAATTGATAATTTGAAAAGAGTTTTATACAGGTCTGAACATGTGTGACCTATTTACAATTTATTTATTTCTGAGGTTCTATATAAAGCGAATTTATTTAATTTGTATCAATTCTATGTTTCTTACTACTCGGTTACCATATAACGTGGTACATATTAATGCGATTTGTTTATTTTTTATATATCTAAAAGCGTGATTTTCCCAGAATGTATTTCTTTATATGGAATAATCGAATTTCAAACAAGACAGTTTTCATAACTGAAGATAGACAGTAAAAACATTATGAAATTTTTCCAGCATTTTTTTAATATTGAAATATTTGCATATGCTCCCGTTATTTGATTTCATATATTCTTTTATAAAATTTTTATCCCCATTACCTAAAATTACCAGATATAGTGAATTGAACCTAAACCAACGTGTATTATATATAAAGACTATAGTTTGGTAAAGTTTTGTAAAGTTCGTTACTACTACATTCGCATGTTTACTTTTTCTATGTCTTTCTTATGAACCAATGTCTTTATTCGACAAAGGTGTCGATGCCATATCCAGTACATTGCGGTACCGAACCTCGTACCGGCCAAAGATCCGACGTGTTATTAATGGTACTTTGGGGAATGTAAAAAATTTCTCTATTCACAATGTAATTCCCGTTCTTTTCTGGTGGTACGATACCTTGCCAAACAATAATTTTTCAGGTGGCAGGTGAAGCCTGTGCATCCTACGTTTAAGCCCTACTTCCAGATTACGGGCACCTACTTTGTACTGTCCTATTGTGAGAACCTATATGATGCTCTTATAATAATCTGATAAACAAATTCAACGACATTCTCTGGTCAAATGCTTAACAGGCAAGAACCTTTGAGCTTTTAAAATGAAACGTTTTTCCTACTACTCCTTATTTTCCTTAACAACTAAACATCTCTAACAAATCTGTAAAGAATCTTTATTATATTCTCTGTAAAATTTTAAATTTTCTATGCAGTTCTATTTATAAATATCGAATTTAAAATTATATATTGGTACGAATATAGGAATCGTAACCGTACCACTAAAGTAGACACATTTTATTCTAATCATCATTAATTTTTCAGAAGCCATGGAAATACATTTCACAACACTGAAGGACAGCTGACAACATCAAACGGATGTGCGCTGACTCATTTATTTCCGAACTTATTTCCTTTTCAGAAAGTTCTAGAAAAAAAATTCTTTATTGCGAAGCGAGCTGAAGAAAGGAAATGATCTGCTTTTAGCATTATAAAATCTGTTTCAGTAACCCAATGTTTAATCAAGTGGCTATCGTATTTACCTCCAGACATATTATCAGGCTTTACTCAGCATAGCATTTCGACATTTGGAGATGAAAGTTGTTTGCAGACTGTAATGTTATTCATCGGCACGTTTTTTAACACAATACTTTTGGTGCATGTTTTAAAGAGGAAAGATTTTATCACTCTGAAAAACAATGAAACTCATATAAATGCTTCACATGATTTCCTGGTATCCCTATTAAATTTCACAAATTTGTTGTTTTGATAGCAGGACGCGTCTTCCAAATGATCATTTGCATAGTTCCTTATATTTTCAAGGTTAGATTCCGCCGTTGACAGACAGCATTATTCTCCTTTATATTGATGATTTTTAGAAATTACTCGAAACTTTTTTGTAGATGAAAACTTCGTTATAACAGGAAGTAAAATAATAAAAATTTTAGCACAATAATTTCAATACCTGTTTTTAAAAGAGTAAAAGCTATATCATTGTGAAAAACAGAAAAATACATATAAAACAGAATAAATGTACGTCGGAAGCCACGTGATTTCCTTGCCCCTCCATTAAATAATACAAATTTGTTATTTTATTAGTATAATGCTACCACAGAATTATTGTTTACCTTTTTCTTTGAAAGTGCAATGTTAAATTTCCGACAGCGTTAATGTGCGTTATATTGAGATTCCGTAAAAAATCGAAAATTTTTTATAAACGAAAATTTCTAGTTACCCTGTACTACAAAGAAGCTAACTAATAAACATTGTCAAAATCATTGTCTCATAAGAAAGTTTTTTAATTTTTAATGGACCTAAAATGCAAGGATCTTCTCCGAAGGAATACTTAATAAATTTGCTATATTATTGTAGATAATAATAAGTGTGATATTGAGATTTCTTATTGCATACAATTTGTATTGCATAAAAAATGAAGATGTAGAAGTAAATGTTACAATTAGATGTTACTAGTCCTTCTTCAAAATTACAAGGACCCACTTGAGCAAGAAGTCGCACTTTCATTCTTGATGTGCTGGTTAAAACGAAAGGAACACCTCTTTGCCTTAATACAAGTAGCGTATGTCTTAATCATGGCATAAAACTACAACAACAATAAGATATTACTAGTCCTTCTTCAAAATTACAAGGACCCACTTGAGCAAGAAGTCGTACATTCATTCTTGATGTGCTCGTTAAAACGTATGACTCAATCATGGCATAAAACTACAGTAACAATAAGATGTTACTAGTCCTAAATACGAAATTTAAACGGTGTACGTTCTTTTGTTTCTTTCCGGCAGCGTTAGTACCATTATATTGAAATTTTGTGTTATATAGAGTGCACATCCCAATTAAAATGTAAGTTGCATAGGAAATGTCCGAAATACATTTTCGAAGTTTTAAAATGGCTATTATTTTAATAATTGGTACAGAAAACGCAAATATGTACAAGCGTTAAACCTGGTCAGAATGTCAGGGCATCAAGACATGATTAAAATAGACATTTAAAATTTACAAATTAAAGATTCTTTGCACGTACGTACACATGAAATACTCACAATTATCAAATTGGATTAATGCATGGTCATAATCCAATTAATTTCCGTTGGAATCTGAAAACTGAAATTGTTTAGTATTCAAATACTTTTTTAAATTTGTACAAGAAGGTGTAACACTAAGTAAAATGTTTAACGAATTTTACTGAAATATTTTAATAAAGTAAACACTTTTGTATAATGATATTTCGCCAGTTACTTATTTTATTTAACATACATATCAATGATATATATAAACAGATTTTAATTTTAAATAAAATCTGTTTATATATATATCATTGATATATATGTTAAATATCTGAAAGATGTAATACAGATATAAGATGTATTCAAATTATTTTAAATGATACAAATACATTATAAAGATAACATAATATATTTAATAATTTCTCATTTTTGTACTAAAAATTATAAAGGTAAAAGATAAATTATAAAAGATTTCTTCTAATAATGAAATAAAAAATACGTAATCTTTAAATGATCGTAATTAATAGAAAACAATTGCTGGAGTCACATACATACAATTTTTCTTCATTATCTCGAAAAGATATGGATTACATTTATGCTACACGAGAGATAATAAAACAGAGCCTAATCACTTAAAGTCGGTTTGGAATAGCTACGGACATCCATGTAAACAACGGTATTCGAACCAACGAATTCGGATATCGAAAAGTAGCTTTCTAAACTTTAAGTCTTCATTTACATACATACTACTTAAGATGTGTTGTCACTTTATTAATTTTAGTAAACATATGACCACGAGTTTCACCATGCATTGTATAAATGTCGTTAAAAAGAATATGGATATAAAATTTTAGATCAGGCATGTATATTCCTTAATATATGAAAGGAATATTTTTTTCTATTTAATAAAGAATGTATTTTCTTACACAACCTAAATTTTCCCCTATGCTCCTATAGAACAATAAATAACTAAAGTGGACTTTCAGGTACTGTATTTTTAACATTTACCCATTTTTTACAGCTTTTGAGTTAAGTTAAATGCCATAAAATCCGGAATAATATTTTTTGTCAAATATCTACTCATCGTGTATTTCTAAAATATGGGGTGAAACATTGATTATATATTATTAAATTCATTAGTTTTATAGTTAGATAAAACAGTACTCAATTGGCGACTGATCCTCGATATTGCAGTTTCATGTAATGTTTTTATTCTTTCGAATATTGCATCACTAACATTACATAATATCAAATGGATGACGTTTGAACAGTTTTTTACCCCAAAATACGATATTACTTTATATAATAACATTTTGCATGTATTTTATGATGCCTTGTGTTCGGTCATTTCTTTATGTCGTGCGTAGATTTTACATTTCATTCAGTCTAGTTTAATGCTGTAGAATCATTACGCTACCCACGAATGGTTCAACCGGATGTTTGATTTTGAAGATGGGGTGCAAATATTTTTAATAAGTATTGTTACCAGACAACTCGTGACTAACTTCATCTCAGTGTTACATTGCCCTTCGAATATCAGAGTTGTGGAATATTTTCCCACATGACAATAATCTGCACCATTTTATTAGTTTCACATGTCGTTAACTTTATTCCTCGAGATATTTTTACTTCTAACAAACTACCATTGTATTTATTTTTATAGGTCTGTTGCCATCATTTAACCTATAAAATTCCCCTTATTAGATTGTTTGTAAACGTTTAAAACTTGATATGTAATATGCAGTCCTTATAAATAAATGCATAAAAATATTATACTTTATAAATTCGCAATGCAATATTAATGTTAAAAGCTTATAGTTCCAATAATTATGAATATTTTGTCCAAAAATTAGCAGATAAAATACATTTTTTTCCAATTTATTAATTGATACAAAACCTTCCAAAATTAACATCTTTAATAAAATGAAAAATTCAAAATAGCATTTAAATAATTTTATAGAACTTAAGTAATTTAATAAACCTAATAACTTTTAAAACATGTTATAGAGCATGCTGACCTTATATATAAAAACATAAAAATACTATATTTTGTAATTTCGTTGTGAAATACTCTTATACATCTCGAGAGCTTATAGTTCTAATGCATCTGAAGTTTTTCCTCGGTAATTGGAAGATACAATAAAAATGGTTGTTTTGATAAGTTTTAATTCGATACTTAATAGAATATCTTCTTAATAATGAACAAAATCGATGCAACATGTTATAGAGTATACTGTATTTATAAATAAATACATATAAATACTGTATTTTGTAATTTCGTTATGAAAAATTCTTATACATCTCGAGAGCTAATAGTTCTAATGCATCTGAAGCTTTTATTCGGTAACTGGATGATACAATAGAAATCGGTTGTATTGAATGATACAACAGAAATGGGTTGGTTTGATAAGTTTGAATTCTATACTTAAAATAGAGGACTATCTTCTTAATAATGAACAAAATCGATGCAACAGGTTATAGAGTATCCTGTATTTTTAAACACATACATAAAAATACTGTATTTTGTAATTTCGTTATGAAATACTGTTGTACATCTTAAGAGCTTATTTGTCTATTGCATCTGAATTTTTTATTCGTTAATTGGATGATACAATAGAAATGGGTTGTATTGAATGATACAACATAAATAGGTTGTTTATATAAGTTTTAATTCTATACTTAAAATAAAGGACTATCTTCTTGATAATGAGCAAAATCGATGCAACATGTTATAGAGTATGCTGTCTTTATAAATAAGTAAATAAAAATACTGTATTTTTTAATTTCGTTATGAAATACACATACATCTCAAGAGGTTATAGTTCTGATGCATCTAAAGCTTTTATTCGGTAATTGGATGATATAATAGAAATGAGCTGTATTGGATGATACAATAAAATGGGTTGTTTTGACAAGTTTTAATTCTATACTTAAAATAAAGGACTATCTTCTTAATAATGAACAAAATCGATGCAGCATGTTATAGAGTATCCTGTATTTATAAATAAATACATAAAAATACTGTATTTTGTAATTTCGGTGTGAAATACTCTTATACATTTTGAGAGCTTATGGTTCTAATGTATCTGAAGCTTTTATTCTTTAATTGGAAGATACAATAGAGATGGGTTGTTTTGATGTTTTAATTATATATTTAAAATAATATAATATCTTCTTAATAATGAAAATTTATATATATTTTATACACTTTAATTTATTTAGTTTAAAACATTCGGAAAATGTTAATATATGAATCTGAAAAGAAATATATATTTTAATATTAAATAGCTGCTACTTAAAATCTGAGAAAAAAATATTAACAAATATAAAGTCAACTTCATTATTTCTAATATAGGAAATATCTACTAAGTTTCTTATCATTAAAACAGCGAAAAAACTTTTCCCACATCTTCTGTATCACGAACGATACACAAAAATTTGGCCGACAGATCAATATTGACTTTCCCTTTGTCCATTATATAACCTCCCAACAATCCCCTTTCATGGATTTTCCATAAAATTTCTGAATGGTCTCATTACAGACTGACAGCTTGTGTAGAATTTTCATCCTTATGGCTAAACAGCAAATACGGGGAAATCGCTAAGCATGCAGATCAGGGGAATGGAAGGAGATAAGATTATGACACTGACGGATAAAAAGCTGATAAGCTATTTTAATGAAATGAGCAGAAATATCAATAACATATTGAAAATAAAGGTTTATTATGAATGAGAGAAAGGTACTTATAAATTTATACAGTGATAGCTTCCAATTCTGATTTCGTATTCCCCTTTTGAAGTATTTTTTGTACTGATATTTGAGTTACTTACGACTTAAGTTTGTTATCTCCATATGTAGACGATTTGTAAATGTAAGGTGGAATACATATTATTTATTTCAGTTGCTGAAGAGTTTTCGTTACTTTAAAAATAATTATTAAAGTTAATGTTAAAACGTTTAACTAAATCAATAATAATTATTGCATTTAAACATTAGTATTTTAAAGTTATTTCTCGTGACATGGTTGGCTTGGTTTAGCATGGTTTAGCTTTACTATATTTCTACACAGAAATAACGAAACCGAGACGATTACATATGACTGTAAACATATTTGCCTTAAACGAGATTCAAACAACCTGAAACGGTACGAAGGAGTGTCCTGCCATTCTAAGTCTTCTAAAGTTATTTCTCGGGACATGGCTTCTTTTAGCTTTAGGATCTACTGCCTACTATTTTTCTACGCAGGGCTAACAAAATTGAAACTTGTTATTTGAAGCTGATCCATATGACTGCGAACATATTTGCTTTAAACAAGTTTCAAACAACAGGACTCCGGTACAGAAAAAAGAGTGTCCTACCATTTTAAGTCTTCTAAAGTTATTTCTCGATACGTGTTTGGCTTGGTTTGGCGATACAATCTACTGCCTATTATTTTTCTACGTAGGGCTAACGAAACCGAGACTTGCTGCTTAAAGTCGATTCTATATGATTGCGACCATATTTGGCTTAAACAAGATTCAAACAACAGGACTCCGATATAGAAAGAAGAGTGTCCTAAATTGTAAGTTTTCTAAAGTTATTTCTCGATACGTGGTTGGCATGGTTTGGGGATACGATCTACTGCCTACTATTTTTCTACACAGGGATAACGAAAACGAGTATTGCTGCTTTACGCCGATTCCATATGACTGTGAACATCTTTGCCTTAAACGACATTCGAACAACAGGACTCCGGACCAGAAGAGAAGGATCTTGCATTCTATGTCTTCTAAAGTTATTTCTCGAGACATCTACTGCCTACTATTTTTCTACATAAGGCTAACGAAATTGACTAATTTGCTACTTAAAGCCGATTCCATATGTCAACGAACATGTGTGACGGAAACGAGATTCGAACAACAGGACTTCGGTATCAAAGAGGAGTGTCCTACCATTCTAATTATCGCATTTTCTTCCTATAAAATTATTTGTGTAGGATAGAATTTGCTACATTGGTAGTTTCATTTTACATTTATGATACTCAACATGAAAAAAAATATATAACCAAGTATGGAAATATTTATCATTTTAACATATTACATTTAACGTATTTTAAATGTGAAATTGACGTACTAATATTTGTGTACCATAAGAATTTTTCTCTTTTTTAATCCTGTTTAGTATTCAGAGTTTCAGAATTATCTGTCTATTTTAATAAATATAGTGATGTTTGTAACATGAGTGTGATTAAAAGGTCAGAGTTACATGACAAGATTTGGACAAAAATCTTTGTGACACCATACAAAACTCATCGAAGACATTTTTTAAAATTCAAATTAAATTTCATTTATTTTATTCTATATCCATTTTAATGGGTTATCATTAAAAAATAGCCAACAAACGTTTTTCAAAACTAGAATCGATGCCATGGATGCACATTAACTCCTTGGTATTATCACTATTTTAACTTTTATTAGAACTATGTGTTTCCCTAAAATTTTTTTAACTATTTGTTTAACATTAAAAGCGGTATTTTTAAATTAGATTTTCCTTGATGAACTATATATTGTACATGATTCGAATAATACAAATTCTTTATATTCTCAATTTACTTAACTATATAATTCCTTTTCATTTAAAAATTATTATTCGATTAACTATCATTGTATAATACATATTCTAATCAACCAACCAATTATTCCAACCAATTCATCCATTTAAAATTTTATAAATATTAATTATTTGTTTATCAATGGAAATCATAACTTATTTGAAAAGGCTAAAATCTAAAATTGTTTGAATTCGTTGGAATAAAACTGGGGCCAATTGAAACTCGCTTTAGATTAAAAATATAATAGAATATGCGATTACAAAATATAAGATTATAATGATTATTTTAATAGATTTTTCTATTGATAGTCTAATGCACTCTTCAAACTAATTTAAATTTTCAGACAAGTGATAATCATTACTTGTGAATCTTAATATCCCAGACTGAAGACTGGTTACGAAGCAGATAGTGAAACTAATTTACTAATATTTAGAATCTCTTAAAAACCAGAACGGTTAGATTCATATTTTATCGCTTTTGTAAATTTTTCAGATTTGATTCCATGCAGAACATGGGATTTGGGTGAATTTATAAGTATTAATAACTCAAACAACCTTATCAAAGGAAACTACTAGTTTTGCAGCATCCCATTTCTCCTTACTAGGAACATGTGAAGAGGCAGTGTTAAAACTCTCACTGGTATCATCAACTGAACCCGGGAAGTCTTTATTATTAAATAAGTAATTTGTGAATACCGACGTCAAATTAAGACAAAATTTAATTTCCAAAACTTATTATTTTCTAATTCTTAAAACTTATTAAGCAAACATGATTGATTGACAAAAATTTTGACTTTATTACCTTATTAATGTACTATAAATATACGATGAAACTACAAAGACCAACGAAAAAAGAAGATGTACCATTACCTCCCTTTGATTTACATTCATTATTTCTTAAACTTTTAAAATAGCTGAAAAATAACTAATAACATATAGGAAATTCTATAATTCGGTTCCAGTTGTACTACGTTACGGTTTGTAATGTCTATATGATAACAGTGATGAAATACAAACACATATTCAGAGCAGTTATTGTTATGAAGCTTTCCTATTATTACTATTGAAATATTAACAGAATAGTTATAGGTTGCAAACAGGATAGTATGAAGGTCAATACATATATATGCCTACCTAAACATGAATTCATCTATGCGTGTATGTACATATACACATGCGCATACAAACGTATGTGTGTGTAATAATATCTCTACTCGGGGATGATATGCAATATAATCCCTCGTTGGGGGGGCAGGATAGGACAAATAAAACTCGTGTACGGATGATGCTTCAGGTTTACATTCAGCATTGTAGTACAGTTAGTTTTGTAGCTATATAAGTCTTGGTTTATAAGATGCTGACTCAGGACTACGCTCCTAGGAGTCTAAGAGTTTTTGAGATTCTGAGTTTTCATTTTTCTTTCTTCAAACGGGATGTCCAGTTAGACTAGTGAAACATTTACTTATCTTATAACTCCGTTTCTTGTTGGTGGGGAGATTTGAAATAATACTTTTTTGCTAATTTCTAATTACCAGTTGTGAAAATAATGTTACGTTGATTTAGTGTTTAAGAATAAGAAATTAAAACTCATTAAACCCTTGACTGTTTTGCACGTACATCGTACGGGTGTCGCTACTGTGCCTTTAATGATTTGCCCGTACGGCGTACGGGTAATCTGATTTCTTTGTCGTTCTCACTGTTTCAGCTGTATCTTTTGTTTTGTAAGGTTAAATAAGTCTTACAGATGTCCACAAGATGTTAGTTTTCGAAGTGTATTCTGTTTCGTTTGAAAGCTCGGGCTTTTTGATAGGTCTTGCATTTCACCCTGAGTTTTTTATCTTTGAGTTTTTGGCTTGACTTTGGCTTGAGGTTTTGGGAGAGTGACCCAGACAGACATTTTAGAGATAATTACAGGTCTACAGATAAAAAACTAAGACCTTCAAACAAGTTCTATGTGTGTTCATTGAAGAAAATACACAGCAGCAAAATAATTCGAAAAGAAAATAGGTATTTTTGTCCGGGCTGGGACGTTTTACTAAGCTTCTTACCCTCTTTTAAGATTTATCGCACTAAATCTGATCTTTGAAAAAACCGGTTAAATAAATGTATTTGTAGTATTTGCATTCGAAAGTAATTGTGTAGTAATTGTAATAAAAAATATTTGTTATTTGCATAAATATAAACGTCACTTCCCTGTCTAGTGTACATGAGTGGGAAAAGAAACTGTAATTTTCTGTAAATAAGTTGTTATAAATGCTTAAAATAATTAGAAATATTACTTTTAATAACATTTTCCAGCTTACAAATGTAAAAAGAACAAAAGTATGCAATAAAAAATGTGACATATTTTGGATCGAAATCCAGAAGAAAATGAAACTGTTAAAGGGTTAAAAAACACATGGATAAATGTCTTGATTAAATGACTTTATACATTTAAATGCCTAATTAATACAACTAGAATACAACTAATCATTTGTAGATAGGGCAGACTCCTCTCGACTCGGCGGCGGCCCTCAAAATATGGCATCTCTTTTCCTTTTTCTCGTGTCGTTCGAAATAATGTCTATCATGCAATCAGCGGATGCCAACAGCGTTCACCTTCTTCTCTCCTCTGGTAACAGCTTTCTCCTCTAAAAAAATCAGACTACCCCGTAGAGAAAAAACAAGGGTCCACTCAAGAACGGAGGGGTCAGAATTCTGCCCTACCAAAGGGCCCTTCTATTGGTTGCGAGAAGTACGAAGTTTCTTCCTAGTTCAAAATAGTCCTGTTCTGTATGTCTTTGACGATGGCTTAGGAGATGAGATGAAAAAAGCTGAATCGAAATTAACTTTTTACTACACCAAGTTTATCTAAACTTTGGACTATTACATTCAAAACAGAGAATTTTTGTTACACATATGTGCAAGCTAAATCTTTTAAGTGACTAACTATATAATACTTAATGGCATAACGTGAAGAATTATTTTAAAATATAATCTTTGTACATTGTACTATTATATTCAGCTTACAATAATCATTATTGCGCATTGAATAATTAATTAAGAATTGTTTCTATTCAAAAACTAAAATTTATTAATGTAGGAATAGCACAATATGTTTATTTTATGCGTCATTGTTGAACCTGAATCCTGCAAATTATTCTATGTATATATCCAAAATGTCTCAAACCAAATTCAATGTAGAAGAGTATATGAGGGTGTTAATCCAAATTGGTGATTTAGGATTTTATAAAATCTTTAAATATTTGCAGACTTATCCATACCATAAAGTATTATTTCAATGTTAATGAAATAACTAAATTCAATAATTTCTTTAAACGTGCAGGTAAACAAGCTTTATTAATTTTAGCTTCGTAACTTAAAAGATATTAGGTTCTACGAGATTGATAGAAAATGGCATTACTTGAATACTGCGCAACCATATATTAATATCCATTAGCTAAGTTTAATATCCTGGAATATGGAATTGAACAAATATGTAACTAAATGTTTGAATATGACGTAATAATCTTATAAGAAACAGTATGTCTTTAAATAAATACACACAATTTGCGAATATCTGTATCTGTGCATAACCAGTTATTAATTTAACTAGATATTAATGAAAGATTATGTATATAGTTGAAAATGTTCAACATTGTATTCTCAAATTTTTGTGGTTGGTAAAGAGACAATGTTTTATGTTATTAAAAATCAAAACTGTATATAAATTACTTAATTACTTTTATAATGTATATAATATAGAATTATTCTATGGAAAAACAACATGTCGTGTTTAGATCTATGAATAAAGTTTAAAATATGTGTAAGTATTTAGTTGATAGACATTTTTGAAATTTATGATTTAACATTTTTAACCCATATTGTACCACACCAACTAAATATTTCTGTAAGTTATTAAAACTTAATCCATATCATTAATATGGTATAACTAAGTATATAAAACCAAAATTTTGAAAAAAGTTTGAAAATTTTTTATGTAATTGGCTGTTCTATAAATAGGACAACGGTCCATTACACTACTAAAACTTAACAAATATCACTTACATTGCATTAGGCTGATTAATAGATAAATTCAACATTACATTTTAAGCATACTGTTGTAGGTTTTCTCTTGCAGTTATTGAACTGGCAGTAACTGGAGATCTTGCAAAAAATGTCCAGTTTTCCGTATAGAATAGACATCTATTTACCCTTCCTTGTGTCCAGGTGTGTGAACAGGTGTTTGAACTGGTTTTCATTGAAAGATAAGAAAAGAATGTGCGATATCAATGCAACATCGAATTCATAGAAAAATAACCAGAATTGGACCGTTGTCTTAATTTTAGGGCACCTTTTTTATACTTTCAAAATACACATGTAAAATATATTTTTCAACAAAAACTTTCAGCTACATTATTAGTTCTGTTTTCAAACTAAATGTAACCTCCACAATGCTTAAAAAATAATAATAATAAATATAAAATTAGAGATTAATAAATGACAAATTTTAAGAGGTTGCTGAAAATAAATTTTACAATACAATATAATTTGATTTCTCAGTTTTTTAGTTACTATGCTAAAGTGTGTCTATTTTAAAGGTGTTAAAATAAAATCCACTCAGAAAACCTTTATAACTTTATTTTTAAATGGAATTTTATTTGCTGTCCTGTTTATAGGACAGAGGTCCAATATGAGTTAATATCAATAACCTAATAAATCGAGGATAAATCATAAACAGATTCTGATAAAACTCACAATGATCATCATTGTTTATTTTATTTCTACAGGGAAAAAATAAACATGTCATTTTTAGATAATTGGGTACTTTTTAAAAATATTAATCTAAATAATGTTATATGAACCCCAAATTAAATAGTTTAAATCTGTCGTATTTTCTATATAGAATCTATACCTCGTTGAAGTTAGTGAAATAGAAAATATTTCCCAGGGGAAGAACATTTATGTATAAACTACAAATTTTGTTTTATGTGAATTCCCAATATTGAAGTTTTTTCATTTAATAGCAAATGGATTATTCATTACAGATGGTCACCGTATGGTAAGGATACAATAAAGCAGAATTTTAAATCTACATTTATATATTTTACAGATTTAGATTTATTGTATAATATTTATACAACAATAAAGTTACTAAACAGTTAAAAAAAGACAAGTATTATATAAATTCTTAGAATATCATAAATTTTACAGAGCAAACAACGAAAGATAAGTAATATAATATGACATGTAGTTCTAGAAGTTGTCATATGTAGAATCAATTTACTAGTGTTTTTCCATAGATATTGTGATTAAATTCCAGTTTCTTTATTAAATTATTTACTGAGACGCACCAATAAAAACACAGGAAAAGAATGTATATTTCAAGCAACAAATATGGGTCCATTTGAAAGCCTTCAAATGGGAAATTTAGTATATCGAAAGTGAACAGTATATATGGTGGGGTAATTAGTAACACTGATAACAACTGAACACGTCCATTAACATTTATCTTCATTTGTGTCCTCTTTCCTGCTGCGTTTTAGTTCTCGAATCCCAGAATAGTAAACGCTTAAATTATTTACAGTGAAGCCACCTCCTTAATTAGAAAAAGTACAAATCCATAACTTTAAGTTCAATTGTCTATGTATTTTCTAAAAACAGTAATACAACTATTTAAATGGTATAATAATATAACCATTTTAAAAACATAATTTGTGGCAAATATGTAGCTGTAGCATGACTTTGTCTGGTTTCACTAAACATGTCTGTGATTTAAGTATCTAATTACAAAATAAATGTATTTTAATTCAGAGTAATTTCGATTCCTATAATCCCCAATTTACGAAGTTCCAATGCCTTGATAAATGTTGGTATTTTACATTGCAATCTATTCAAACAAATGGTATATTTTATAATATTATAAGAGATGAAAATGTTTTTAAGAACAGGTGATAATTTATAATAGACAATATTTTTTTATATTTAACAATTTTTCATTGATCTAAATAGACGCAAATCCAACATTCTATAATAAAATTCCTTTATTTCTGCACATATTAGGACTAAAAAATTAAGATAATTTATTCTACTAACATAGTTAGACAAATGTTACAATAATGATTCTTACCTCATAATGCCTGAAGTAAATGAATGATTTTCGCACATGTTTTCCTTAAAATACAGTCCAGAGCTGAAGAAACAGTCTAAATCTATAGATAAAAACACATAATAAGTTAAACATTTTATAATATTGCACTAATAAATCAGCTTTTATGCATGATATTTTAAACTTGGCATGAAAACAGATATTTATATCGAAAAACTCTTAAAATCAGTAAATAATTTAAACAAATATAGAAAAATTTAAATGTTTCTTCTTGTGATTTTTATGTTAAGTTTTCGTAAAGTAATTATTATATACAAATCTCAACTATATTTTAAAGTTTTTATCTATAAGTAATAAGTTCTTGTTCATTTGAATAGTTTACTGATGAAATTGTTATGAAATTATCAAAAATTTGCATAGATGATTGAAAGATATGCAGTTTTTTATATATACAATATATTCACAAAATGTTATTAAAAATTGTTTTTACAAAAATTTAGGTAATAATAATGAAGACGAAGACAAAATAAAGAATGAATGAAAGAAAAACATTTAAAAAAATTTCAACTATTAAAATTTAAATTATTGAAAATTTTAAATATGATTTATTTACTTCTACATCAGTGTAAATGCCTATTTTGTTCAGGACACAAAGTTAATAATATCAGAAAATGTTTTGTAAAATTTACTCTCTTTATTGCAGAAGACATATTTTAAATTGATAAAAAAGACAAAAGATTATTTTCAATAAATAATCTCCTGAATCTTAATGAAATAAAGTCACTAGGTTTTGGGAGATTTTTATTGAAAATAATTTTTCTTTAGAGTTACTTTAGAGTTAAGGTAAAACAGATAATGTCTTGATATTTTTAATAAATATGGTATTTAACGTATACACTAATATTTTTACACTTAATAATAAGCTTTTCAACCCTAAAAACTGATAATAAATTTCATCCACTGCTACAAAATGAGAAATATTTTTTTCAGCATCCATTCTTTGGCAATACAAGAGACAGCATTTTCAAGTACGTAAACAGAGTCATAAAGATAAAAAATATCTTAAATACATATTTGTAGATTCCATTCAAGCAGTCAACATGTTTTGAACTTTCAAGTTATGTGAAAAACACAGTAAAAGAAACAGCAATGAAGGGTTGAAAAATTAAATTAGTGGTTATTGTGTAGTTATAGGTTGGATAAAAATTTAGAGATAAGGAAAATTTCCTAAGAAAATCATTTTCTAATGGTATCTAATACATTTATTTGTAACAAAATAATTCCTATTTTTAAACTTCTATCATCTAAAAAAATAACATTTATGTGATATTTTTACAGACTCTTAAGCTAATTTCCATCTTGTATTACTTAGAAACTAATGAAGATTCAAAAGAAAATATTATAAAATGATAGTATCAATATATAGTATAGTTACATTTTAACAATTACTTAATGGCACATATTTTGGATGATTGTTATCAAATATTTAATTAAACTAAGAAGCTATGTAATAGGTCTGAAGAATCATGATTATAGTCATATTTATATAATAGTTTCAACAACATAAAGAAATCTTTTTTATGCAATGAAAAAGTGTATTCATAACATCCAGTTCATAGTTTTAATAATTCATTATTTATTATATAACAGCAAGTTAATATAATTAAAACGTGTATATTTGTAGATAGCATTTTGTAATATTCTCTGAAACTGGGTCAGGGAAAATGAAATAATTAAATGTTTATTAGATAAAATGCTTCTAATATATCTAAAAACACCTTGCCACAGCCCTATAAAAATTAGTTTCGGGAATGTAAATATAGATGTACACACACACACACACACACACACACACACATATATACATATATATATATATATATATATATATATATATATATATATATATATATATATATATATATATATATATATATATATATATATATATATATATAATTTTGGCAAGGATAAATAATTTTAAATCTAAATTGATTTTTTAATCAAACTTTCCGTTCTGTGGTTCGTCATCTACTCGTGTAAGAACTAATTTTTATTTCTCTAAATTTTTCCAGAATCTATGTAGTAGACAAGAACATTCGGCTTCGTTTTCCTGTATATACCGTATTTTGAACCCACAAGCAAACCATGTTGTTACACTGAAACGTACTAGCAAGTGGTCTGCGCTCAAGTATCTAGTACGTGTCTCGCACACAATATGTTATAATAGCAAATATTGTTTTCAAATATATCTCTAAATCTATGTGGAGACTTAAGGGTTCTATATTTGCATTTCTAATTATTTTATTGGTATACTAATGTGAATATTAATGCCCTAAATTAAAAGAATATGATGTTTCACTACGCATTAAACTTGAAATTATATGTATTACCGTATAGAAATTAAAATTTTTTTTCAAATGAAGAATGTCTATTGAATGTTTATAAAGAAACCTATAGATGGCTATCAAATAATATACTACATTTATGAGACTGAAACCCTTTAACAATGTTAGACATAGATAAAAAACTGTCAACAAGGACAAACATCATTTAATGCGTCAATGTTTGCCTAATTTTATACTAATGTGTTTATAAAATCCCCAAAAGACTTAACTGCTTACTTTCCAACTATGGATCAACAAGAGTAAATGCTGTCATACATTTTAATAAAGATTACCATGCATGTTAAATGTTTCAGAAAGCACGAACACCTAAATGAATAATTAACATTAAAATATATTTTAAAAGTTAAGACACAGTAAGCGAATAATTTTAGAGCAAATTTGCTTTTACTTATGCACCCAACACATTCATAATTTATATAGTTGTATACATTTATTAATCTATATGTAATCATAAAATTTATATAAAACGTTAAACATTAAATAATTTAAAAAATTAACTTTAGGTGTTAAACTCTGTTGAAATGTTTGTAGTTTCATAAAGTGTCACACACAAAAAAAATTGTTGTAATACATCGAAAGGTTTGTCTGTCTCGTTGCAGAGATTATTTATTGTCACAAGTATCTTTATCAAATTATATTGACCACATACCAGTGTTGTGAGACAGGTAAAGGTTGCAAAACAAACTTTCTGTTCCATTGTTCAAGATGTTAATTTATGAATGAATTATGTCCATTTAAAATATGGAATATTTAAAAAACACAATTAAATTTCTAAATCTACTTGCCATTATATCTTTTGTTTTAATTCGAAACATTTATTTATTATAAGAGGAAAGTGAATTACGAAATCATTTAGCTATTTAACCTTGTGTCTAAAAGAGTGTATTACAGACTGTAAACAGGAAAGTTCCGCACTATCCTCTATGAGTAATAACCAGGAAATTATTACACACGTGTACATAAATCTCTTCTCTAATTTCTACTCAGTTGTTTATTTTAAATAGTTTTCAAGTAAATTGTAACCTAATCTATGTGGGAAGATTTAAAAACCTGACAGAAGGGAGACATTGGAAATTAAGATGGTTGTTTGGTTTCTTACTAGAATACCATGTAGAAGTGAGCTGAGGTTAAAATGTTTAAACTCTGCTAACACAAAGGAAAATAAATCTCTAGGTGAAATAAATAAGATTAATAAACTAATCTCCTAGGCGCAACAGTCCCTAAGGAAGTCAGGGCCTACGGTGCCAACCTCCGTTTCCGAGACCAAGGAATCTGAGGTGCCAAGCATATGTTCCGGTTATGTAGTCAAACTTACGCTGAACCCCCAGTGTTTAGTTCTCAAGCATGCTTGATACTCAGTTTGTCTACCCACAGAAGGGATTAAAGGTTGAGAAATAAGATTAGTAGTATTTCTAAAATTAAAGTTCACGATATTCGTCAAACTTGACTAATTATGAAAAGAAAAGTATATCACACCAGATAAATGGCTCTTACAAAGCAAGACAATATATGGCTCATGTAACTGTATACAGACATATTCTATCATAAAGGAAGAATAATTTTTTATATAACAAAGCTTCCGAACTCTTAAAGGAACTGTATATCATTTGATGAACGATGGTCGAATGATTATAGTTCTGATCTTTGGTAGCAAAGTTTGTAAGTTCAAATCCTAAAGTGGCATGAATATTTTAACAGTTCAAAATCGGCTGTAAA
Source organism: Pardosa pseudoannulata (assembly GCA_032207245.1). Lineage (NCBI taxonomy): Eukaryota > Metazoa > Arthropoda > Arachnida > Araneae > Lycosidae > Pardosa > Pardosa pseudoannulata. The sequence goes on from CM063508.1 coordinate 147,666,459, forward strand.
CTGTAGATCCTGGTTTCTTTACCACTCATGTTTCAAAAATGTTGACTGTAGCGCTCCATTTGCCCATTTTTTACGCATTGTAGAAATTTTGAGATAATTTTCTTAACACATTGTGTGCGGGTTCACATTGTTGTGTTGTACAGGAAGCGGGCGTTTTGAGAGTAAATTTAGTTATTCAAGTAAATCTCAATAGATCAAAAATTATTTAATCTTTTAAGCAGCTTCACGTTTTTTATATTGAAATATATAAACAAATATATAAATAGAAATATATGAATAACAACAAGATTTTTGTAAACAGAAAATATATTTTTAATGGATAAATTTATAATAGTATCGTAAATATGAAAATTCAAGTAGAAATAGTTGTGCATAGTTTTAATTTTTTTTAATTATGCTTATAGCACACATGTTTCAAAGATATAGACTGTAGCGCTCCATTTACCCACTTTTTAAGTACTGTAGAAATTTTGAGATTATTTTCTTACAACATTGTGTGCGGGTACACATTGTTGTGTTGTACCGGAAGCGGGCGTTTTGAGAGTAAATTTAGTTATTCAAGTAAATCTTAATAGATCAATAATTATTTAATTTTTTAACCAGCTTCACTTTTTTATATTGAAATATATAAACAAATATATAAATGGAAATATATGAATAACATCCGTAAGATTTTTGTAAACAAAAAATATATTTTTAGTGGATAAATTTATAATAGTATCGTAAATATAAAAAATCAAATAGAAATAGTAGTATTCAAATAATGTTATTTATTTACAGTATATATTACATTATTTTCAAATTATGTTATATATAAGCATTTTTACATTATAAAAAATGAAAGACAACAACACTCAGCTTCGTTTTCCTGTACAAACCTTTATTTTTGGACCCACAAACAAACCATATTTTTACACTAACCCGTACTAGTACCTGACCCGCTCTCAAGTATCAATTGTCAGAAAACGTACTAGTATCAGTACCGCATACAATGTGTTAAGTCCAACTAAGGTTTATCGTTTGCATTATTAAGACTCCTGCAAGATATGCTACAACATCATATATAATTAAAATAAGTGAACTGTGTCATCAGTTTTAACAACTTCATATATCTCGGTGTATATAATACAATAACTTATTTATTTTATTGCATATAGAAATATCCAGAAAGGGTTATTAACATTTGTCAACATATAATAAATAATATAGAGCTTAGCCATTAAACTTAATAGGATAATATTGCACAAGAAAATAAAATATATTGCATTAGAGTATCATTTTTGTACTAGAAATGTTTCTCTCCACAAAATTAAAATTTATTTCTCATTTCCAAACAATATAGTCTGCTTTTAAAAACCTCTTTTCTTGTATTATACTAAATTTACAAGATTATTTCTTCAAAGAAGGCATTACAATTTTGTAAAAATAATTCTAATGATAGACTATATATTTCCAAATAACATACAAAAGAATAAATTTTCACATACTCTGAATGTCTCATATAATAAAAAGAAAGAAAACATCCTCAATTTACCTTCATAAAGGGATGAAATAATAAAAATTTTAAGCTTTCAATGTATAATCGTAAACAAAATTACTTTAAATGAAAGTAAAAATTCCTTTAAAGTACTTAAATCACAAATAAGTTAAAAAAGCATTATATACAAACTGCATAAAATTTATAACCATTGTCGATGCTCCTTAAATGTATAAAAATGGATTATTTACAGATATTAAGCCGAAAAATACTTCTTTTTATAAATTTTGACAGAAAGATAAAGAGAAATTTTCGGAAAAAGTAAATCATTTCAATGAAGCAATGTTATTTTGGAAAAAGAAAGTGAGTTTTATATTAGGGTATTCTACGGAGCATGTTTCAATGCCTAAATTCATTATATATTTTAGCATTTAGCATTGTGAACGTGACAATTTGGGATTCAATAGACGAAAAGTTAAACATTTAACATACACACATGTATATATATATATATATATATATATATATATATATATATATATATATATATATATATATATATATATATATATATATATATATATATATATATATATATATATATATATATATATATATATATATATATATATATATATATATATATATATATATATATATATATATATATATATTATTGTATATATATATTAACTAGATCAGCCTCCTTTTCAAAATAACTTTCAGCTCTCTTGTTAAGATTGCTCCTTTAGTAGCTGTAACGAAACATATGTATGTTTACCCTCTAATTGTGTCTTAGTTATGTTGGCTGTAATTTTTATGCTATATTCCGGGCAAATGTGTTACCTATATATATATATATATATATATATATATATATATATATATATATATATATATATATATATATATATATATATATATATATGTACATATATAAGACACGGTCGAGTGGTAAGAAATGGAAGACACATTTGATTTCACATATAAAAATTGTTTATTGTAATCCTTCTGTCCATGGCTATGCTATTAATATATCCTCTGCTCTTATAATTTGCCACGACAAGCGTGGAGGATGTTGGTAGCCCGAGTTCCCGCTCAAAACTGATTTTTTTGGCCTTGCTACCTCAGCAATATTACTATGTATACTACCGCATCAGCTTCTTTGCTCTGTATAGGTCCGCTCGAGGTGTGTCTTTCTCCTATTACGTTATAATTAATGAGTTCTATCTATTTTTAATTATAACTCGCTTTTATATATATAATCCACATTTTTAAACCTGATATATATATATATATATATATATATATATATATATATATATATATATATATATATATATATATATATATATATATATATATATATATATATATATATATATATATATATATATATATATATATATATATATATATATATATATATATATATATATATATATATATATACATTGCAAAGGAACCACTGAATAAATATTACTGATTAAAGACTAGGGGGCCTCTTATTTATCTCTGATTGAACATAAACATATAAGCTAAAGAAACTAAGTAAATTTACAAAACATGACGTGAATTCAATTAAATATCACAAATAATGAAACACTCATGTATTGGACCCTCTTTGTGCTGTTCTGCAGCAAATGGTCTCAATGACTTATTACCACACTGCTTTTGTGACCTCTGATGTAATATTCCTAGCCCATTATTTACTATGCTGTATAAGATATTAGCGAATAATTAGGGAATAATTTTACGGATTTTCTGTAAATTTTCGAAGCTGTGACAATCTTTTTGGAAACAATGTAGCATTATTTAGGAACTCACTTTTAGAAATAATTTGTCCATTATTTAAAATATTATTAAATAAACGATATTTTGATAATGTGTAATAAGAATACAGTTACATTTATAACATAATTTAATTTATATAATTCGATAAACTGTTAATCCGTAAAGATGTGATGTATCTTTATGTCTTACAAAAGGTACTCTACATTCTTTATTTTTGTATGCTAATGATACATTTGAAACCAAATGACAATAAAATTCACTTCATACATACGACATTCACACAAAGAAGAAAGAAAATATAGGTGATAAAATTTATCCACATTTTTCCTTTCTCTGTATGTCTTTCATATTTATTTTAGGAAGCATCTGTAAGTTATCAAATACGGATAAAATATGGGAATCCGTGCATTTTGGAAGAAACGAATATATGTCATATTTTCTTTGACTTATTCTTCTACCTGTGTTACTTAGAAATTTTACAGAACGCTTTAATCTAAAAAACGAAAGTTTAAGAAACTTTGTTTTTCTTTCAGTTTTTTAGAATCATTTTTTTAGAATTTTTAATAAGTTATTAAAAGGTTAATTTTATTAATTGCTCACGGGAAAATAACTTAAAAAAGTTTTAAGATTTTCAAGAAACATGTTTGGAGAGAATATAGCGTTAGCAATAACAAATTTCTTTTAAACTTTTGTAAAATATAATTCTAAACTGCATCTATATTTATCAAGTGTAAATATTGAAATTAGCCTTAGGTGATATGTTACAGAGGTGTTTTATTAATTGTTAAAATTTTATTAGTTAATAATTTTGTTACTAAAGCGATGAATAGTATATTGATTTGATTGTATTTAAAGAGATTATGAACTCACTTACCCCATTCTTACAATTATGTCGTTCCAAACAGAAAGACGTGAGCTACTCATCCATCATATATTAACTTTTCTTTCATATACTGTTTAAATATTTCAACAGTGTAATTTTAACAAAGTAATTAAATTCATCAAGATATATGTTGATTTGCATATCAATAAATCTTCTGATATTCTAACAATATTTTATGGAAAGTTTTGTCATAAGTAATTGAAAAAAATTTTGAACAGGAAAATAATTTTGTGATGGCTGCTAAATTCTTAACTTAATGGCTTTTATGTCTGGAATTATAGATGTGAGCAATAATTTACATAAAAAATCTTGTAGCTTAGTTTATTTAGAGATTTATAAATAATAATAATATTCTTTAATGAGTTACAACATATAAATAAAGCCTATTTCAGAGTAATAATAATAATAATCAAAGGAATTACATAATTGCAAAACAGTGGAATTTTACAAAGAATTATATTCATCCAGATATAAGTTCATTCACATATCAATAAATCTTCTAAAATTCTAACAATACGTTGTAGAAAGTTTCGTCACAACTAATTGAAAAGAAATATTCAAGAGGAAAATAATTTTGTTCCAAATTCTTAAATTAATTTTAATTCATGCTATAAAAATTTACAAATAAATAATTGTACATTTCTTAGATTTTTAGAGATTTTTTAATATAATAAATTTATACTTTATAATAATATAAAAAAGATATATAATTTTTAATAAATATTAATAACAGTTACCTATAATTAAATATCTTGGAATTTTAAAAAAAGAATTAAATATTTACATATATAACATTCATCATATCATAAATCTTCTAAGATATCAACATTATAGAAATTTCGTCATTCAACTAATTGAAAAAAAAAATAGTTCAAGAAAATAATTTGTAATGTCTTTAAATTAATGGCTTTTATGTCTGAAAGGCCAGACGTGAGCAATAATTTGCATAAATAAACTTTTAGCTTAGTTTATTTAGAGGTTTATAAATAATAATACCATTCTTTAATGAATTACAGCATATGAATAAAGCTTATTTCAGAGTAATAATAATAATCAAAGGAATTACATGATTGAAAAACAGTTGGATTTTACAAAGAAATTAAATTCTTTAAGTTCATCCACATATCAATAAATCTTCTGAGATTCTAACAATATGTTATAGAAAGTTTCGTCATAACTAATTGAAAAAAAATATTCAAGAGGAAAATAATTTTGTTCTAAATTCTTAAATTAATGGCTTTTATGTCTGGAAGGCCAGACGTGAGCAATAATTTACATAAATAACCTTTTAGCTTTGTTTATATAGAGATTTATAAATAATAATACCATTCTTTAATGAATTACAACATATGAATAAAGCATATTTCAAAGTAATAATAATAATAATAATAAAATGAATTACATAATTGCATAACAGTGGAAGTTTACAAAGGAATTAAATTCTTTAAGATTTAAGTTAATTCATATATCAATAAATCTTTTGAGATTTTAAAAATATGTTATAGAAAATTTTATCGTAAGTAATTGAACAAAAATTTTCAAGAGGAAAATAATTTTGTGATAACTGCTAAATTGTTAAACTAATGTTTTAATGTTTGGAAGGCCATACGTGAGAAATAATTTACATAAATAACCTTGTAGCTTAGTTTATTTAGAGATTTATAAATAATAATACCATTCTTTAATGAATTACAACATATGAATAAAGCCTATTTTAGAGTAATAATAATATTCAAACTAATTACATAATTGCAAAACAGTGGAATTTTACAAAGGAATTAAATTCTTTAAGATTTAAGTTCATTCACATATCAATAAATCATCTGAGATTCTAACAATATGTTATAGAAAGTTTCGTCATAACTAATTGAAAAAAATATTCAAGCGGAAATTAATTTTGTTTTAAATTCTTAAATTCATGGCTTTTATGTCTGGAAAGCCAGACGTGAGCAATAATTTATATAAATAACCTTGAAGCATTGTTTATATAGAGATTTATAAATAATAATACCATTCTTTAATGAATTACAACCTATGAATAAAGAATATTTCAGAGTAATAATATTAATCAAAGGAATTACATAATTGCAAAACAGTGGAACTTTACAAAGGAATTAAATTCTTTAAGATTTAAGTTCATTCACATATCAATAAATTTGAGATTCTAACAAAAGAAAGTTTTAGTAATAGAACAAAAATTTTCAAAAAGAAAATAATTTTGTCATGGCTGCTAAATTCTTAACTTAATGTTTTTATGTCTGCAAGTCTAGACGTGAGAAATAATTTACATAAATAGCCTTTTAGCTTCCTTTGTTTAGAGATTTATAAATAATAATACCATTCTTCAATGAATTACAACATATAAATAAAGAATATTCCAGAGTAATAATAATAATCAAAGGAATTACATAATTGCAAAATAGTGGAATAAAATTAATCAAGATTTAAGTTCATTCACATATCCATAAAACTTCTGAAATTCTAACAATATGTTATAGAAACTTTTGTCATAAGTAAATGAACAAAAATTTTCAAGAGGAAAGAAAATAATTTTGTGATGGCTACTAAATTCTTAACTTAATGGCTTTTATGTCTGGAAGTTGAGAAGTGAGCAATAATTTACATAAATAACCTTCTAACTTAGTTTATTTAGACATTTATAAATAATAATATCATTCTTTAATGAATTACAACATATGGTTAAGCCTATTTCAGAGTAATAGTAATAATAATGAAAACAAAAGAACTATTTTTAAACCTGTAAATCAGCAATTTAGAAACAGCAAAGAAGAAATCAATGTAAATATTAAAAGTGTTATTTATGTAAAAAGAATTATAAAAAATTTAATGCCAATTTTACCAAATTATTAATAGAAAATATACAAAGTACTTATTACCCGCCAAAGTGTAGATCAGATATAGGTTATTGTCTGCAAACTAAGCCTAAGATTACTCGTATATTCAATAAAAATAAAACAAAAAAAAGTTTTCGAACAGTGAAACTTTTTTCTTTGTAAATAAAATATATTTTTGTTTATCCGCAAAATAACGATTTATTGTATGAAAAATCAATATTTTTCTTGGGGAATTATTATGCTACTAATATTGATTCAACTTAAGTAATTTTTGAAAATGTAGTAATATGATTTCCTTTAAACTCAACATCAGATGAATAGCATGCACTTTTTAGATTGGTTCTAAATTCTTAAGTTCAATACAGCCAATTAACTGGAAAGCTTTTCACCGGAGTATGCCAAGTATATTACCTTTTCCAACATCCACTTCAGTATCAAGTTATAAAACAAACTCGACAATAAAATTACTACTATTACTTATATTTTAATATCATGAAAACAAACTTGGTTGCTGTAAAATACTCTTTTTATATTTGTCATTCTTAAACGGGATATACACAAGTTAAAATATTTTTAACATATGAGCAAGAAAAATTTTTAAACAGAGTACAAAAGCAGTGAAAATACCCTTAAGAATATTTTATCCTCGAAAATAATACAAGAATAAAAAATTTAAATTAAACATTTATTCTTAAGAGTACATCATTATAAAATTTGTGCTGGGATTTGTAGAAAAAATAATGTTAGTATCGTAAACTTTTTAAAATTGCTACCCTGATAATTTAAGTTAATAATATTTTTATTTATTTTATTAACGATAGATTCCTCATAATGCATGGTTTATGCTTTGTTGAAATTATAAATGAATTTTAAGGGAGATATATGATTAAAGACCTTTTAATATAAATAGCTTTTAATATATAGAACTTCTATGATATAAATTAAATAAGATTATTATACTCTGTAAATCCCTTCTGTTTCTTAAGAATATGAGAAAAATTTTAACAATATTTTTATATTTCCAAAGATAAAGCAGATGTTAATCAGAAATTTTCTATTAATAAATTAATAATTAAGAAAACTATTTATGAAATATATCAAGGTCTTCTATTTGGGTTGTTGTGCACTTACAGTATTTTAAGTGAAACTCTTAAATTAAAGCTGCTATCTAATCTGTATAAACTTCATTCTCATAAATAAAATAGAGGTTATAAACTAACCTTCTTGAGATAAAAGACACTTATTAGATTAAAATGAATAAAAACTTCTTATCCTAAGAAAATCTTTTATAATATATGGAAATTAAACGTGCTACTTTTTACTTTACATATCTCAATACTTCAATTCTAAGTCAGAGATAAATTTAGGTTTAGAAATTAATAAAGAAAAATGTAGGTTAACATTTTGTATACAATGTAATTATAAAGATGACAGCCCCAGCAGGTACAGAAAATATATTCAGGCAAAGAATAACTCAGTTTGCGGTAATACTGAAATTTATTTAAATAAGCTAAAATAAGGTCTTCGTAAAAGAAATAATTCCGGGTTAGCGAATGATATTTTGGTATTATATGTATGGCATCCCTAGACAAGAATGAACACCATTATTTCCCTAATTTTTTTTTCAGTTAACCTTTAAAGTGTTGAACAAATGATGAAATCATTTCTTACACGATTGATAAGTATCAAGTGGTTTTACTGACAAAGTTAAAACCATCTAAAATTTTTTTTTGACACTGATTGCAGGCAATTGCTTCGAAAACATTCAAGAGCAGGAAGATAAGGTTTAAGGGAAGAAGGGGAAAATGTGAGAAATATCAACTCCTATTTATAACCTGTTTTTGACTAAAACATAGTCGTTGATCTCATTCTTA
>CM063508.1:147677841-147740341 GCA_032207245.1 Pardosa pseudoannulata
TATTTATATATGGTTAATACTCTACTAAATAATAAACTCTTTTAAAATATTAATTTTTATATCGTAGTAGTAATCAAGTTTATTATAAATAACTACGCTTAAAATGTAAAAGTAATAAAAAATTTTAATCTTTTCGTATTCTATAATTAAGATACAATTTTTCAAATTATATATATTTATCTCTGTTTTTCAATTATCATTGTATTTAATTATGTAAATATGTACTTTCACAAATATTCAAATACTAACATTACATAATAGGATGAAAACATAAAACTTTTGCATTTCAAATTAATATATAATTAACTTTACGTTAAATATTTAAAGTTAATTAATTTGACTCAAATTATGCTTTACATAATAACATATGACTCTCATTTTTAATTTTTTATTTTAAATTTGTAAGTATATATGTGTCTTTAAAACCATTTAATTATTTGGATTAGAAAATCTGGATAACAAACAGATATGAATCGTAATTAAAATTACCTAGAGTGTTCAATGTTATTTAAACACCCAATATTTTTATACTGCTCAGGTAATAATGATAGAAGTTGTAGTATTTTAATATTTTTTCAAATATTATTTATTAAATTAAAAAAAAAAACTTGTAAGGTTATTCTGACAATATCGTTACTAACATATTTAGTAATAAACGTATAAATATTTTTACAGTTAATACTTTCCACATATATCATGCATATTTTATGTATATTATATGTATGTATATTATACATATGTGTGTGTGAGAAACAGATAGAGATAGTAGTAAACTAGTTCATATTTTTGCTTACTTTATTAGAGGAATATATACTATAAGATTATAAGCTAGTTATTACTTTGTTTTTATTTAATTAAAGGAATATATGTATAGATTTGAAGAGTTTAAAATAACATACTATGTCAAATTATCCATTAGGGAAGATAATTTAGTGCGTGATATTTCTTTCAAGTAAAACAATCTTTGTTTTGTCTGTTTGTTCATCTCATATACATAATATTTCAGTCAGTAAACACTTAAACATTAACCCAGTTCTTTAAGAATAAAGTTCGTGTTAAGTTCTAAAAAATACAAACTTGTTGATCCAGACGCTATTAATGACATGCCTGGGGATATTTTGACTGGCAGAGATCACTTCATGAATATGTTTAAAAGAACTGAAGTTTTGTCAGAAAACAAAGATTTAAGGTTCTGTAAATATAGTAAATTGCTACATTAAGTGTTGTTTTTGTAAATTAATTGTTTAATTATATAAGTAGTAAATGGTTCTAAAATTATTTTATATATAACTCAGCATTAAAGGAAGTTGTTTATTAAAAATTTAATTAAATGATTCAAAATTGACACATGTGCAAAGAATCTGAAGAATATTTGATTATTTTTTTAAAATCTCTTTAAAATAACTCCTGGTAAGTTCCTCTGTTCAACTCTTGAGTTGGCTGATCAAATTGTCTGCCTATTTCCACCATGATTAACTACAAACATCTATGTTTAAAGTGTTTTAGGGGAACAGATTCTATCCTAATTATACAATACATCTGCCCTAAATCTATAAAATACTTTTAAAAGCCACTCCACACTATGGTCTACTGCAAGCCATTACCACCATCTGTAAAAGGTATGGCTTATCGTGGACCATGATGGCAGACGATAAAATAGCTTTTGTGGATGATGGCTTCGGATGCGGTTTTTCTATAATGTAGCCACCACAATATGACCGATTGTTCACCACTTCCTGATAGTGATCTTGAAAGATGGTTCACGGGTTGCATCCACACGCTTAGCCACTAAATGAGCCGAGTACTTGGATTCGTCCGTAGGTCTACATTTTAGTTGCGCATCTGGCTGCTTTTGATCTTTGGAGATAAACCGCCTCCGAACTCATCGTCCGTCACGGCTATTTTATCTTCTTCCACTATCTACCCCGATAAGCCATACCCCCTCTAGACAGTGGTAATGGCTTGCAGTGGACAATAGTGTGGTGGTGCCTTATGTGCAATGTAGCCTCCACAATATGACCAATTATTCATTACTTCCTGATGGTGACCTTTAGCGATGGTTCAAGGGTTATATCCACACTCTGGGCCCCTAAATGAGCCGAGTACTTGGTTTCGTCCATAGGTCTACTGCACATTTTAGTTGCGCATCTGGCTGCAAACCGGCTCAGAATCCATCGTCCGCCAAAGCTATTTTATCGTTTGTCATCATCGACCCCGATAAGCAATACCCCCTCTATAATGGCTTGCAGTGGACCATAGTGTGGAGGTGCCTTAAAGTGTTTTAGAGGAACAGATTCTATCACAAGCTGTACCTCTGCTCTACATCTGTAAAACACTTCTAAAATGGCATACATAAAACCTTAAAATAAATATTTCCATTTTATTTCTTATAGAGTTAGAAGAGTTTTTAATTTTATTTCAAGAGTTTTAGGTCTGAAGAATATCATACAAGTTTGCGATTTATTTATATTTTTTATATCCTGTAATGTATCTTTAACTGATTAGAATAACATTGTTTCATGTATATTTTGGATTTTTCTTTATCTAAATATGTTCGAGGAATCGCCATTTCCGACCATTATTTCGGTAGCTATTAACTTCCTCATGTTTCTCCATTAGTGTTATGACATTCATTTACAATATTATATCTTCATCGACTGTACCGAAATGTTTCCCTTCACGTATTGCTTCCATATTTGCAATTATTATTTATGTATATTGACTGATATTAAAGTTGCATACTAACTCATTATTACGAGGTTTGGGAATTATTTCGTATGAATGAATTTAAATTTTCAGTACGATTAAAATTGACCTGAATATAGGTCAGACAATATAGTACGTTCTAAATAATGCAAGCGAACTGATTGTGAACTCCAATTAAAGTTTACTTTAAGTCATTATTTAAGTATATTTATGGCAATATGTATTATTACTAATACATAGAAACGAAATAATTATTAACTATCATTTATCATCCTGACTGAGAATAAACAATAGCAAATAATGAATTAAAACATGTTCTCAGAAAGAAATTACAATGAATATTTAAGAAACCTTCTGTAGGGAACTTTAAAAGAACTTTGAGAGATATACCCTCATATTTATTTTATACAGATACATTTAAAGAATAAAATATGGCATAATATTTTTCTTTCATTTCAGAACATAAAATCTAAACTGTTTTTAAATCCCCAACAAACAAGGATATCGCAAATTTGATGTAATTTTCGAGACGAAAACTTGAAACAAAGTTTTAGTAAATGGAAAATAAAATTTTAGTACTATCTTAAACAATTTTTTAGATTTAAGAACGGAAGCAGTATATGCTCATGTTGGATACTAGCAGCAGGTATTTCTTCCTTTTATTCACAGAATTATTATAAAACATATTCATTGTTATAATTATAATACTAATTCATAGTTTAAAATTCTGTACAATTTTCGAGTATTTATTTTATACTTCACACACTTATGTTTTATAAATATAAAATAAGATAATATATTTAACGTTCTCGAAATATTAAATACTAATTTCTACATCCTGCTTTAGAAAAGTTTTTTGCAATAAACACAAAACGTAACTATTTGGACTACGAATTAGAATTTTTGAAATGTTTGGTAAATGTCTTTATTTTACATAAAAGCAATACTATGTAAAATTTCTATCCATCCTCTTGCTGCACAAAATTTAAAGATTTTTAGTCGCTTCATAGTTTTTGTGCTGCGAGATTAATAATTCATCATCTGAGTATTAAATAAGTATAAAAATGATATTGTTTTTACTTAAGTCTCTTTATTGTGTGATAAAAAAAAGATTCATATTTTGTCAACGACCAGTGACATATTTAAAGATTGAATAAATCATGTATTAATGAACGCTATTATTAATACTTTATATAAATATAAACCAAGAGCTCAAACTGAACTTCACGTTGCTCTATTTTTATCTTATTCGCCGTTAATTACTTAGGTAGAGAGAGACGGAGAATTAATTCCAATTAATCCCTAATATATTTTTAAGCTCTTTTATACTTGGCTTTATTTCAGATTGCCTTAACAGCTGTGAAACACACATTGCAGCCCTCATTAGACTGTACCATTTTTTTAGATATATCTTGTTGACAATAAAAGTAAAAAAGATCATTTTATAGGTTTAGAATTTTTAATTTAACCTTAAAAGAGTCATTTGATATAGGAAAATAAATAACGTGGTTGTTTTTTTTTAGTTTTTTTATGTAATCAGGTTTATTTAGGAACCTTTATTAAGGTAATCAGAATAAAATCATTGTTATAAGTCATTTAAAAATATTTTTTTGTATTTTCTTCCGGAAATGCCACTAAGTCACCAATATGTATATGTATCAAGGTCGAGGTGGTTATGTTATGTTGAAAGATTGTGTCTTAAAAGAGTCATTTGATTTAGGAGAATAAATACGTGGTTGATTTTTTTGTCCTTTATTCAGGTAATCAGGTTTATTTAGGTATCTTTATTTAGGTAATCAGAATAAAATCATTATTATAAGTCACTTAAAACATTTATTGTTTTTTCTTCAGGAAATACCGCTTAGCTACCGAGATGTATATGTATCAAGGTCGGGGTGGTTATGTTATATTGAAAGATTTTGCCTTAAAACAGTCATTTGATTTCGTAGAATAAATAACGTAGTTGATTTTTTTGTCCTTTATTTAGGTAATCATTTTTATCTAGATATCTTTATTTAGGTAATCAATATTATCTAGATACCTTTATTTAGGTAATCAATTTTATATAGACACCTTTATTTAGGTAATCAGAATAAAATCATTGTTATAAGTCATTTAAAAAACATTGTCTTTTCTTCGAGAAATACCACTTAGCAACCAAAATGTATATGTATCAAGGTCGGGGTGGTTATGTTATGTTAAAGTTTGTGTCTTAAAAGAGTCATTTGATTTATCAGAATAAATAACGTGGTTGATATTTTCGTCCTTTATTTAGGTAATCAGGTTTATTTAGGTATATTTACTTAGGTAATAAGGATAAAATCATTGTTATAAGTCATTTAAAAACATTTATTTTTCTTCGAGAAATACCGCTTAGCTACCAAGTTGTATATGTATCAATGTCTGGGTTCGTTATGTTATGTTGAAAGATTGTGCCTTAAAAGAGTCATTCGATTTAGGAGAATAAAAAACGTAGTTGATTTTTTTTGTCCTTTATTTAGGTAATCTGGTTTATTTAGGTACTTTTATCTAGGTAATCAGAATAAAATTATAGTTATAATTCATTTAAAAAACATTTATTGTCTTTTCTTCGAGAAATACTGATTAGCTACCAAGATGTATATGTATCAAGGTCGAGGTGTTTATGTTATGTTGAAAGATTATGCCTTAAAAGAGTCATTTGATTTTGGAGAATAAATAACGTGGTTGTTTTTTTGTCCTTTATTTAGGTAATCAGGTTTATTTAGGCACCTTTATTTAGGTAATCAGAATAAAATCATTTCTGTAAATCATTTAAAAAAACATTTATTGTCTTTTCTTCGAGAAATACCGATTAGCTACCAAGATGTACATGTATCAATGTCTGGGTGGTTATGTTATATTGAAAGATTGTGAAATATCGTGAGAATCAATATTATATGAATTTTACTTTATACCACTAATTATGTTTTGAACCTTAAGTAATATAAACTAAAAGGTAATACACTTGTCCAGGAATATAGCATAAAAAGCAAAGTTAACATAACTAAGACACACTTAGAGACTAAACATACAGATGTATCGTTGCAGCTACTAAAAGAACAATCCTAACAAGAGAGCTGTCAGTTATTTTTAAAAGGAGGCTGATCTAGTTAATATATATACAATACTAATATATATATACAAAAAATTGACACATTTGTCCCGGAATGTAGCATAAAAAGCAAAGCCACCATAACTAATACACAATTAGAGACTAAACAGACAGATTTTCTTTGCAGCTACGATTTTCTTTGCAGCTACTAAAGAAACAATCTTAACAAGAGTGCTGCCAGTTATTTGTAAAAAGAGGCTGATTTAGTTAGCACACACACACACACACACACACACACACACATATATATTTATATATTATATATATATATATATATATATATATATATATAATATATAAATATATATATATTTATATTTTATATATATATATATACATATATATATATATATGTATATATATGTATATATATATGTTATATATATATATATATATATATATATATATATATATATATATATAATATATATATATATATATATATATATAATATATATATATATATATATATATATATATATATATATATATATATATATATATATATATATATATATATATATATATATATATATATAAGACACAATTAGAGGGTAAACATACAAACGTTTTGTTGCAGCTACTAAAGGAACAATCTTAACTAGAGAAGTGCCAGTTATTTTTAAAAGGAGGCTGATCTGGTTAATATATATATATATATATATACAATATTAATATATATATATATATATATATATATATATATATATATATATATATATATGTATATATATATATATATATATATATATATATATATATATATATAAGACACAATTAGAGGTAAACATATAAATGTTTCGTTGCAGCTACTAAAGGAACAATCTTAACAAGAGAGCTGCCAGTTATTTTTAAAAGGAGGCTGGTCTGGTTAATATATATATATATATATATACAATATTAATATATATATATATATATATATATATATATATATATATATATATATATATATATATATATATATATATATATATATATATATATATATATATATATACTAAATTAACAATCTTAACAAGAGAGCTGCCAGTTATTTGTAAAATTAGGATGATCTAGTTAATATATATATACAATGTTTCCCAAATGTTATTTAATAAATTACAAAAACTATTTCGTGATATCCACCGTCAGGAATTGGAAGCTTAAATAACACTTTTGTGTTTAAATAATATCTGAAAATAATTCGATTTACAAAAGAAATATATAGTTATAAAAATATCTATCATACCTTTTTAAAATATTATTTTGAAATAGCTACTAAACCCTCGTTCCATCATGTTTATATCACTCCTAGATAAAAGTTTCAACGGCGAATTGCAGTATCAAAGAACTATTATATCGTTATTAATAGTTTCCGAAGTTTGGAGCTAGAGACAGAAAATTAAAGCTATAAATTTAGAAATACACTCCATTCAACAGAAAAGAAAATATATATATGAAATTCTCTTATGAAAATGTATAAATCATAGATTTTTAATCTATTTCTGGCAGTTTCATGTATCAGATATTATTCAGGGAAATAACTAAGAAAATATTTTA
This sequence comes from Pardosa pseudoannulata, assembly GCA_032207245.1. Taxonomy (NCBI): domain Eukaryota; kingdom Metazoa; phylum Arthropoda; class Arachnida; order Araneae; family Lycosidae; genus Pardosa; species Pardosa pseudoannulata. Next base: position 147,685,223 of record CM063508.1, read on the forward strand.
AAATAAATATTCGAAACGAAAATATTACCTTCGTAGTTTTAATGCATCATTGAGATTACTTCAATGGCAATTTCATAATCTTGATTAAGGCATTACATTTATAAATCTAATTATTTAATATGATACGAACTTTTAATGATACATATTAAAAATCCTTTCATAAATGAAATTAAAATATCTATAATGATTTCCATTATAGTTTTTGTATTATTTCAATGATACGATAAATGTTTTTTTTTTATAAATTCAACGTTAAGTGTCTTAACCGTTTGTTATATAGATTGATTACTGCACAACCTAAGCTTTTCCACGAGAAGTCATTTTATATGACGGACAATATTTCTCATGAAAGTTATTTATCCTAATTCACCCTATACTTCTCCGAAGTTGTAATAAATCATTAGCGGTCAGATATTAAGATAAGTCTTCTAGTCATTAATCGTAGCATTAGGGATTTCATACCCATACATATTTCATAGATAAATATTTATCAAAGAGCCAAGATATGAATTTTTAAATGTTTTATTTAGTATTATTTATTTTTCTTGCCTTAGAGAATTGCTAATGTGTGCTCTTAAAATGGTCTTCGCACATTTGATTTTCCTTAGTTTTCAAATTATTTAATTCGGGTTCAACCTCCTCGATTTCCCAAAATTTACGTAAAGTTTCATTTAAACTATTTTCACGAACCAATCCGCAATGTAAATAGGTGTCATTGGTAGAAGTTACTCTTCCCGAGGCAATGTACCCGAAAACACTATTTTGAAGAATTAAATTTGAATTTGGAGGGTACAATTGTCCAGGTTTTAACAATTCGTAAAAAATCGGTGCTCCTAAAAGTAAATCCACCTCCCCTGGTTGGTTGAAAGAGTTATCAGCAAGTTGGATTTGTGGGAGTGGAATATTTATCGAATACGCAGGTATCCTATCTGTAATACGTTCAACCACCAAGAAGTCAAGATCTCGAATAAAAGTTCCCTTTTTATTGGCGATGGTTGCTGTTACGAATCCCTGCAATGGTAACGAGACATTTCCTAAACAGGATACTCTAATATTTGTTTTATTTTTGTTAAGGCCCAAAGCCTCTGCGCACTTTTGACTCATGAAATGACTCATTGAACCATTATCTAACAAAATTCTTATTTCAACAAAATTGTTGGATCTATTTTTTATTAGCCCTTTGGCCGTACTCAAAAGAACTGTAGAACGATTCTCGACACTAGTTGCGCAATTTATCACATCCGAATTAATTTGTGTCTCGGATACACGCTCAGGTATAAAAATTTTAGAGTTAGCATCTAAACCTCTATTTTCTGCTAGGGAAAGGCCATTTCGACCTTCAAAAGGTCCTAAACCTGTATTTTCGATTTCACCTTCAACATTCAATAAAACTTTTTGAAAATGAAGTGAATTGTGATGTCTTTTGCCACATTCTTTACAAGAAAATTTTGACTTACAAGATTTGACACTATGTTTTCCCAAACAATTAAAACACAAATTATTTCTTTTTACTATTTCCAGTCGTTCTGGAACAGATTTTTTCTTATAAAGTAAACATTGATACAAACTGTGACCTTCATTTTTGCAAACAACACATTTAAAATCTTTATTCGCGTTTGAATTAACACCAGAAAAAAGAGATTTCATATTAACACCCCTTTGATTCGTACGAAAGCCTTTATAAGTATCGGTTTGCGGTTTTTGTTTTGATTGATAAAACACATCACAATTTTGTGCCATTTCTGTTGGCAACATCCACCCCTCACCTTGTTTAATGCTTATGTGCATTGCGGTTTCACGATCTAAAGTAGAAAAAAGTTTATCCGAAATTATTAATTGATTTAAATCTTCCAGGGTCTTAACATTTCTCATTTTTAAATAGTAATCCCAGGAAGTAGTCAGCCTAGCTGTAAATTGCGTATGGGACTCATTTACTTGTCTAAATGCTTTTCGAAAATTTTCTAAACAGACTTGAGCAGTAGGCTCAAATTGCTTCAAAACAATTAGTTTTAATTTATCATAATCTGAAATTTCGTCTGTTTTAACATATGTTAATATGTTACTAGCACGTTCCCCTAACAAAATTAGCAAAATTTCAGCACGGTAAGATTTTGGAACACTTTTAGCATCGAATGCTCTTTCCAACGAAAGAAAAAAATGGCTCCACCCATCTGGCCGGGTCGGAACTTTAACGGTTAAAACACGAACACTTTTAACAAACGAATCAAGCGACTCAATTTTCGCTTCTCCACCGCTACTAGAAAATGATTCTTTTTGTAATTCGGCCAATTTTAATTCTGCCTGAATTCTTTCCAATTTTAATTTTTCTAATTCGATTTTTGACGCCTCCTCGTTGCGTCTTTCCTCAATAATTTCGTTTATAATATCCGTAACTGAAGACGGATTGTTTTTGTACTCCTCACTATTTGAAATTAAGTTTCTTAATTCGGAAACTGTTGCAGTTTCCTCGAACTTCTCGCCTATTTCAGTACATATTAATTTTAAATCGGCTTCACGAGCTCCTTTAAACATTATTAATTATATTTAAAAAACACTAAACACAATAAAATATTAACACGTTGCACGAATTAGTTCAGTCGGAGCCAACTACAACAACATTTCATAAAAAGAAAATGCAAAAACCAAACCTGAAACCAGAAATGGTGCACGCATTCCAACGGATGTGATGACTCAGGACACATTCCATTCCAACACTCCGCAAACCCAAAATCGAAACTTTAGAGTACTTCACACTACAAAATCACACTTCTAAAACACTCCGTGAGATCGGACCACATCATGTAGAGGCTTGGTCGCTGGTTCTTAATTAGGTAATGATTATCACAAAATAAATGATGGACTGTAGCTCTTAAATTAATACTTTTATTCTCCGACGAATACTCAGACGCCTTCTCGAAGCGAAGGGTCGAACACACTCTCCTTTTCACATTCTATATTACAAACATAAAAACACAACAACTCTTAATGTGGCGGTTTTACAGCAAGCTGCCAGAATTGGCGCCAAGCGTAATATTGGCGGTTTTTACAAAACAAAACTCAACAAGTCATTTGATTTAGAAGAATAAATAACATGGTTGATTGTTTTGACTTTATTTAGGTAATCAGACTTATTTACGTATTTTATCTAGGTAATCAGAATAAAATCATTCTTACAAGTAATTTTGTCTTTTCTTCGAGAAATACTGATTAGCTACCAAGATCTATATGTATCAAGGTCGGAGTAATTATGTTATGTTGAAAGATTATATCGTAAAAGAGTCATTTGATTTAGGAGAATAAATAACGTGGTTAATTTTTTTGTCATTTATTTAGGTAATCAGGTTTATTTAGGTACATTTACTTAGGTAATCAGAATAAAATCATTGTTATAAGTCATTTAAAAAACATTTATTTTAATTTCTTCCAGAAATACCGCTTAGCTACCAAGATGTATATGTATGAAGGTCGGAGTGGTTACGTTATGTTGAAAAATTGTGCCTTAAATGAGTCATTTGATTTAGGAGAATAAATAACGTGGTTTTTTTCCTTTTTTATATAATCAGGTTTATGTAGGTACCTTTATTTAGGTAATCAGAATAAAATCCTTGTTATAAGTCATTTAAAAAACATTTATTGTCTTTTCTTCGAGAAATACCGCATAGCTACCAAGATATGTATGTATAAAGGTCGGGGTGGTTATGTTATGTTGAAAGATTGTGCCTTAACAGAGTCATTTGATTTAGGAGAATAAATAACATGGTTGATTTTTTGTATTTTATTTAGGTAATCAGGCTTATTTAGGTACCTTTATTTAGGTAATAAAAATAAAATCATTGTTATAAATCATTTAAAAAACATTTATTGTCTTTTCTTCGAGAAATACTGATTAGCTACCAAGATGTATATGTATCAAGGTCGGAGTGATTATGTTATGTTGAAAGATTATGCCTTAAAAGAATCATTTGATTTGGGAGAATAAATAACGTGGTTGATTTTTTGTCCTTTATTTGGGTAATCAGGTTTATTTAGGTATCTTTATTTAGGTAATCAGAATAAAATCATTGTTATAAGTCACTTAAAAACATTTATTGTTTTTTCTTCGGGAAATACCGCTTAGCTATCGAGATGTATATATATCAAGGTCGGAGTGATTATGTTATGTTGAAAGATTTTGCCTTAAAACACTCATTTGATTTCGGAGGATAAATAACGTAGTTGATTTTTTTGTCCTTTATTTAGGTAATCACTTTTATCTAGATACCTTTATTTAGGTAATCAATATTATCTCGATACCTTTATTTAGGTAATCAATTTTATCTAGACACCTTTATTTAGGTAATCAGAATAAAATCATTGTTATAAGTCATTTAAAAAACATTTATTGTCTTTTCTTCGAGAAATACCGCTTAGCTACAAAGATATATATGTATCAAGGTCGGGGTGGTTATGTTATGTTGAAAGATTTTGCCTTAGAAGAGTCATTTGATTTAGGAGAATAAATAACTTGGTTGAATTTTTTTTGTCCTTTATTTAGGTAATGAGGTTTATTTAGGTACATTTATTTAGGTAATCGGAATAAAAACCATTGTTATAAGTCATTTAAAAACATTTATTGTCTTTTCTTCAAGAAATACCGCTTAGCTACCAAGATATATATGTATGAAGGTCGGGGTGGTTATGTTATGTTGAAAGATTTTACCTTAAAAGAGTCATTTATTTGATTTAGGAGAATAAATAACGTGGTTGATTTTTTTTTTGTCCTTTATTTAGGTAATCAGGTTTATTTAGGTACATTTATTTAGGTAATCGGAATAAAATCATTGTTATAAGTCATTTAAAAAACATTTCTTTTCTTTTCTTCTAGAAATACTGATTAGATACTAAGATGTATATATATCAAGGTTGGGGTGGTTATGTTATGTTGAATGATTATGAAATATTGGTAAGAATCAATATTATATGAATTTTACTTTATACCACTAATTATGTTTTGAACCTTAAATAATACATACGAAAAGGTAACACATTTGTCCCGGAATATAGCATAAAAAGCAAAGCCAACATAACTAAGACACAATTAGAGACTAAACATACAGATGTTTCGTTGCAGCTACTAAAGGAACAATCGTAACAAGAGAGCTGCCAGTGTAATATTATGACAACGTTAAAAATAAATATAAGAATATATATTATATATATATATATATTATAATATATATATTATTTAATATATATATATATATATATCAATATATATATATATATATATATATATATATATATATATGAAAAGAGAAAACATTTGTACCGGAATATAGCATAAAAAGCAAAGCCAACATAACTAAGACACAATTAGAGACTAAACATACAGATGTTTCGTTGCAGCTACTAAAGGAACAATCGTAACAAGAGAGCTGCCAGTTATTTTTAAAAGGAAGCTGATCTAGTTAATATATATACAACGTTAATATATATATATATATATAATATATATATAGTATATATTATATATATATATATCTATATATTATATATATATATATATATATATATTAATATATATATATGAAATGGTAACACATTTGTCCCGGAATATAGCATAAAAATCAAAGCCAACATAACTAAGACACAATTAGAGGCTAAACATACAGATGTTTTTTTTGCAGCTACGAAAGGAGCAATCTTAACAAGAGAACTTCCAGTTATTTTTAATAGGCGGCTGATCTAGTTAATATATAAACAATGTTTCCCAAATGTTATTTAATAAATTTAAAAAAAACTATTTTATGATATCCACAGTCAGGAATTGGAAGCTTAAATAACACTTTTGTATTTAAATAATATCTGAAAAATAATTCGATTTACAAAAGAAATAGATAGTTATAAAAATATCTATCATACCTTTTTAAAATATTATTTTGAAATAGCTACTAAACCCTCGTTCCATTATGTTTATATCACTCATAGATAAAAGTTTCAACGGCGTAGAATTGCAGTATCAAAGAACTATTATATCGTTATTAATAGTTTCCGAAGTTTGGAGCTAGAGACAGAAAATTAAAGCTATAAATTTAGAATTACAGTCCATTCAACTGAAAAGAAAATATATAAATGAGATTCTCTTATGAAAATGTATAAATCATAGATTTTTAATCTATTTCTGGCAGTTTCATGTATCAGATATTATTCAAGGAAATAACTAAGAATTCAAGGAAATAACTAAGATATTTTAAAATAAATATTCGAAACGAAATTATTAACTTCGTAAATTTAATGCATTATTGAACTTCACTTGTAATTTCATTACCTGGATTAAGGCATTATATTAATAAATCTAATTATTTAATATGATAAGAAGTTTTAATGATACTATATTAAAAATCCTTTCATAAATGAAATTAAATAAATATAATGATTTCCCTTATAATTTTTTATAAATTCAATTTTACGATTAATGTTTTTATAAATTCAACGTTAACTGTCCTAAATGTTTGTTATATAGATTAATTACTACACAACCTAATCTTTTCCATGAGAAGTCATTTTATGTGACGGACAATATTTCTCATGAAAGTTATTTATCCTAATTCACCCTATATTTCTCCGAAGTTGTAATAAATCATTAGCGGTCAGATATTAAGATAAGTCTTCCAGTCATTAATCGTAGCATTAGGGATTTCATACCCATACATATTTCATAGATAAATATTTATCAAAGAGCCAAGATATGAATTTTTAAATGTTTTATTTAGTATTATTTATTTTTCTTGCCTTAGAGAATTGCTAAATATATTTGTCACAAAACTTTACGAATACATTATTCCTTTTAAACCGTATCATTGATAATATGAAAAACAGAACCATAAATGAACTCGAGACATACATAACAGAATCGTAGATGATATTTAGAGAAAAAAAGTATCCAAATATTAAATTGTTAGGTTAACTAATTAACAATTTCTTTATCCGTCTTGCTGTATCTTTTTTAAAAGTTTGTTATTTAGAAGTGTGACTTTGTCAGGTAGAACTCTTCTAGAAGAAATATCTGAGTAAAAATTTTAATAAATTGTCTTTTTGTGTGATGTTTTTTTACATAAATAGTATCTCGAAAGAACAAAAAAAATTACACCGAAAAACAAAGTATGTTGTATTTGGCAATTTCTGTCATACTCAATACTAAAAGAATTATCATTTTGATAAATTTTTTATTTAAAAATGTATAAACATTAAATTCAACAGTGACCTTTATTAAAAGTTTTAACTTTTCTGATTTCGTTTTGAAAATTACTTTAAAGTGTTTTAGATTATTAAAACATATTGAGTATTTAAAAAAATATGAAATTATATATTGTGAAGCATTTACATCTGAAAACGATTAGTTTAAAGAGAGAATTAGTTTTTTAGAAGACTTTTTAAGAATTAGTTTAAAGAGTTTTAGATTATTAAAACATAGTTAGTATTTAAAAAAAATTAAATTATATATTGTGAAGCATTTACATCTGAAAACGATTAGTTTAAAGAGAGAATTAGTTTTTTAGAAGACTCTTTAAGAATTAGTTTAAAGAGTTTTAGATTATTAATACATAGTGAGTATCTAAAAAAATATGAAATTATATATTGCGAAGCACTTACATCTGAAAACGATTAGTTTAAAGAGAGAATTTGTTGTTTAAGGGACTCTTTAAGAATTAGTTTAAAGAGTTTTAGATTATTAAAACATAGTTAGTATTTAAAAAAAATGAAATTATATATTGTGAAGCATTTACATCTGAAAACGATTAGTTTAAAGAGAGAATTAGTTTTTTAGAAGACTCTTTAAGAATTAGTTTAAAGAGTTTTAGATTATTAAAACATAGTGAGTATCTAAAAAATTGAATTATATATTGTGAAGCATTTATATCTAAAAACAAATAAATGAAATTTTATCTTAAAATGTCATGTAGCATGGGTAACAGTTTTAATATAACAACAAACTACATTATTATATTTAGTACTAGTATGTGAAAAAAGTCAGCCCTGTTATTAACTATTTTTTATCCGTAGAAAATTGTTTGATTTGAAAGGAATATTGTAACGTATATTCACGGTTTACAGAGTCATTTAAATGTATATAATAATATTTAAAATGATATTCTAATCCAGTTTAAACATTTTATAACGGCAGAGATACGTGCCAATTTTCTAAACATTACAAATTATCCAATGATAAATATAATTCATAAAGCCATTAATCCAGACTGCTCTTATTGGAGAGATATCTTTAAACCACACGATAACTTATTACCTCTGTGCATCCTCAATCATTAGTGAAGAGATAATGAGATTAATATGTTATCATACGTTAAAAACAATGCATACTCATCAGCATTTAACGTTATTAAATGTTTTACGTGCAACACAAGACAATAACTTTACCACCGAAATACTGCATTTAAGTACAGAAATACCAAAAGCTTATTAAAGGACCTTAATAAGTGTTAAACTGCATTTATATCCATGATGAAATAGTTTTTCTCAAAAATATTAATGAAGTAATCAGTTATATATTTATATTGTCTAAATCAAAAAGTTATTTATAAGTTTATATGTTTATAAATATAAAAAAATGAAAAATGTTTTCAAACCAAAGAAAAAAAAACTATCAACATGTATATATATATATATATATATATTATATATATATATATATATTTATATTTTATTTATATAATAGATTCCAATAATCATGCTTAAATAATGTAAAGAATGTAGAAGTTTGTAACTTTACAAAATATAATAAACAGTTTAAAGTTACAGTAGCAAAATTGCAATGAGCAGTGTTTTATTCCAAACCTTATTTTCAGCTCTCGTTTCTTTTCTCACCTTTGCTTTTAAACCATTTAAGATATAACTACTTTTAGAGACTAGTTTTTTCACCTTTCGACTTTCCTTTGTTACCAGAACTCGTAATGACTCTGTACTCAGATTTCATTGTCACCATGCCTCAAAAGGTAGATAGCCGAAGCCTCGGGTCATTATCTCAAGGTTATCCATGTTGAAGTTTCGGCTACCGAAAGTTTCATATTACAATTTTCCTTGTATATTATAACTTTTTATTGAGATTTTTTTTCTTTGGCAGTTTTTCTAACGCTTATCTTAATGTCTTTTTCATTTTCCGTATACATGTAAGGCAAAAACATGGCATATAATAATAATAAAAAAGGAAAAAATAAAAGAAAAATAAAACATGTTTAAATCATTCCTTTGTTAGACTTCGATATAAGTTAACTTCAAACTTCAAAGCTATAGTTCAATTCTTAAATTACTTAATCATGGATTTAAAAAATATCTTTTAGAACTAAGTACAATATTGTGTATTCAGTTCTATTATAGTTGTATTTCACTTTCTCTTACATAAAACGTAATTGGGTTTGTATTTTTTGAAGCTAATTCGGACTTAAGAAGTCATTTATAAATAAATTGTAGTGAAATGAATATTTTTTTGAACCAATAATAATAGATTTCTATTGAGGTTGTTATTTAACTTATATTGCACTCTTGATAAATTGTAAAAAATAAAAACTTTTAAATAAAAGTTTACAAATACCCTAATACACATGAGCTTATTATAAATTTTTTTCATAAATAAAATAATTTTTTAAATATAAATGTCTGAGAAATTTTACAGGTAATAGTTTATAATTCTTTTCAATTTAATTTTCTTTAACATTCCATATTTATATATATATATATATATATATATATTATATATATATATATATATATATATATATATTTATATATATATATATATATATATATATATATATATATATATATATATATATATATATAATGAATAATAATATCAATATCTAATCCCTACAGTCTATCCAAATTTATCCCTTTTCGCCATTCACTATTCTAGATCTTAATTTCTTCTCTTTATATTAACCATATTTCCCAGCCATCCAATTTAAACGAGGAAGTTTTCATTCCTTCAGCTGAACCCCTAAATTCTTTCTTTGATTCACAAAGCAAAAAATGATAAGACAGGCATTTTAGTTAGGAAGTTATCACTATTCCAGAAAAAAATCTGTAACGATCAGCAGTAATAGTCATCTGGAACGCCACACTTTTGCAGATGGCTCTAATCAGAGGTTATTTTCTATAAGCAAATAACACTTGCCTTAGCATTTTCCTACGACACTAAACCACACACGGTATTTGGTCGTATCTTGTAGAAGGTTGGTATTAGAGAGAGAGCGTTCTGACACCATCCGGTTCAGATGCCTCTGGAGTTTGTGCTGTTTTGATCGGATGAAATAAAGATTACGTTCTGCCACGATGACTGATGTGTTTCTTTCGAACAGACGGTTAGCGGGACTCTTGGCAGCCCAGCATGCCTGGGCTGAAGAAAATAATAGGGCAATTTCAAAAGAAGTTTTCAAGTAAAGTAAGGGGCTGTTTATATATATATATATATAAATATATATATATATATATATATATATATATATATATATATATATATATATAAATATATATATATATATATATAAAATATATATATATATATATATATATATTATATATATATATATTATATACATACATACATACATACATACATACATACGTACGTATGTATGCATGTATGCATATTTGAAATATGGTATTCAGATAAAGAGATAAAACTGCACATCTCATAAAAAATCTATAAAATTTTATTAACCTCTAAAATGCTGTGTACAGCCTCTTTAGTTTCTGTAAAGCTAATAAAAGTAGGATCTTAATTTGTTTATCAGAACGGAGTCGTATCTTAATGCACTACAATGAGTTTTCATAATATTTAACTTTCACAATATGGCACAGCATTTCACCAAATCTCAATCGTAGACGGTTAATATTTTGAAGAGTAACTAGTTTGAAATGATACTTTTAAGAGTTTCAAATAACAATCTCAATATCATATTTCAAAAGAGTTCCTTTCCACTTTCAAATACAAGAAAAGAAAATGACAAAATTGGAGCCTTAAAATAATTTATTGGGGGTTTGTGCGGAACTTTACCTTTTATGAATCGACAAAACGATCATAAATTTTATACCATATCTGTTCATCAATCATTCAGAGTTTCTTTCTTTACAATCTGATAAAAGGTACTTTGATCCAATTTTAATGGGGCTAAAGGGAGCAAAAGAGTAAACTTTAAATTCATGAAGCCATTTTCTGTATAAGTTTAAGCTAATTAATTTTTAATTAAGAGCTTAGTTCAAATTTTAAGATTTTTGTAATCAAAATTTCTGTCTTAAACAGGGAAATAAGTCTCGTGTAAAGTTTTTCTATACAACAAAAAAAAGTAAGTACTGAAAATTATGATTTTAAGAACAATAGGGATTATAAACCATGTTTGTAAATAATTAATTCAAAATTATTACATTCTGTACAGATAACCAGTAAAGCATAATGTATTAAATTGACAATTAAAAAAATATTTTAAACTGTGTATTACATTATAATATTTATTCTATCCTTTGTAAGTTTCACTAATTTAAGAGATATTTTTGAACAAATTTTCCATTTTCTGTTTGATTAATTCAATAAATAAGCCACTACAAACAGTTTGTCGTTCGTACAAACTTCATAATTTGTGTAAAATGTTTTAAAGCTCTTAGACTGTAAATTTACAGAAACACCTTGCAAATTTTTTCGTTATATTACAAACTGAAAAGTGTAGTATAGTAACTTTCACTTTAATTCGACGAAATTGAAATTGTTAGCTCTTTTGTTTGCTTTTTAAATTGTTTAAATATACCCTCACTTATTAATAAATTTTTATACGGATTCACATATACGTAAAAAAATCACAAACTTACTTGTATCTATCACTTTCTATATGAATAGTACGTATACACACCCACACACACACACCCACATATATTATATATATACATATATATATATATATCTATATATAGTATATAATATATATTATTTATTTATATATATATATATATATATATATATATATATATATTATATATATATGACAATGTATATGCATGTATATATATATAATATGTATGTGTGTGTGAGAGAGAGGGAGAGAAAGAGAGAGAGTGTGTATGTGCGTATGTGTAAAGATAGCTGAGGAAAACCGTTAACTGATTTTCCTTTCGGTAGAAATATTAATATTTAAAATTTTGTTGAAATCTTTTTATATGCAAATGATGAAAAGCTTAAAAACATAGTTCAGAATTTTTTTTTCTAGAAAAAGAAGTTATTGCCCGATATTTCTTTTTAATATAAATGAATATGAGAATGATTTTTTTAGACATAATGTTTTCGCAGAGATTTAGATACTAACAGTAAGTTTTATTTTTAGTTTTTTGTTTAAGAAAAATAATCTTTTTAATGAGAAAAAATTTCTATACTTATAATGACTAGTTGTTACGCAGTTTACCCCTTCATTATAATCAAATTATTTCTGGTCTGTGCAGTCAAGTTTTATTTATTTTTTATAATATACATATGTGCATATGTTTATATATGTTTGTATATTGGTATATATATTTTTCACAAAAACCGATAAAATATACAAAAGATGATCATATAATAATGTTATATAATTCAATGACCCTTATATTTTATTATGTGAAATTATCTAATTGTGTGGTCTACGTATAATATTTAATTGTTCTTTTCGAATATTGGACTATTCAATTTTTTTTATTACTTTTAAAAGATAACTTTCACTAAGAAGTGAATTCAAAATTCTTTTACAACAATTTATATGTTTTTACTACTTTTTTAAATTTTCTTACTGCATTTTCAATATTTAGGCAAAGTTACTTTAGTGAAATAATTACTTCTTGTTAAGACCAAAAATCTTATAGCCATTTATACACTATTGTCTAAATGACTTCATTTTTCGTAATTTTCATTATATTTTAATAAACGCAGTGAAACTTTGACACTAATCTATGATTGTAATAACATTTAGAGTCTTCTAATTAATTTCACCTTCAAGCTTCTACAAATCTGTCTCTCTATTTATAGACTAAAAGACTTAATTAGTGACTGGGTAATAGTCTAATAGTGCTATGCGTATGTTGTTAATGATGTTTTAATCCCTTTATTCGATTTTCTAGGTGTGGAGTACTTTAATGCAAAAATTACTTCTAGTTAATATATAAAATTTAGTTTACGTAAAATTTAGTTAACCGTATTTTACGGTTCGAAAGATGTGTCCGTACGTCGTACGGGCACAGCTTTCGGGCCTTTTCTGATATGTCCGTACGGCGTACGGGCAATCTAATTTCTATTTCACTTGCACTGTTTCGGCTGTATTTTTTCTAATTTTAGTAACAAATTATTAGTACAAATGGTTCAGTAAATGATAGTTTACAGTTTATTGTATTTTCTACTCTGATTGGTTCAAAAGCGCGGGTTTTTTTGGCATGTTTTGTATCAGAAGACGAATTGTTATCTTTCAGTGTATAGTTTTCTGGTTATATTTTACTAACGGCCTGATAATTTTATTGATGTAAGAGTTTAATAATATATTTTTACTGTTAAATAATGAATAATTTAGAGCGTATGGAGCTAATTTCTTGTGATTCGAACTGCGACTCGGAATCAGAAACTGAATTATCTGTAAATGGTTGTAGCGAATGTTTACTAGGTGACCTGGATAGTAGTGACTCTGATAGTAATACAGATGGAACCAGTCAAGTAAGACAATTTTTTGAAATTAATTGTGATGATTCTTCGGATCCGCCTTGTAAATTTGCTTTCACTGGAATTCAAAAAATTAACTTGGATATCGATGAGACTGAAGATAAACTGTAGTTCTATTATACTTTCATAGAAAGGAAAAAAATTGTAATAAATGCTTAAAAATATTACAAATGTTAATTTTAATAACATATCTTTACTTAAAAATGTAAAATGAATACTAAATACAATAAAAAATGTGACATTTTTCTGGTAGAATTATCGAAAAAAATGAAACTGTCAAAAGTTTTAATAAGTAAAATTACTGTTTTCTGAATATTTTTCTTTTATACCATTTCATTTAACTTTCTTAAAGATATCCTTTATTTATAAAAATATATTGCTGGCTTTTAACATGTTTAACCCAGAAACTTCTACAATTGCATACATAAAAAACCTTAATTAGTAACTGGGTAATTTTCATCGATAGGTTATTATACCTGGAGTATAACTTTGATCATTCGGGAGTTCAAGTTATAACGAAAGCAATTCTGGCATATACTCACATCATTTCCATTTTAATGCTGTTGAATGAATGGAAATGGGTCTACGCGACTCGTGCATCCATGACATCATCATTTGAAATGCAGTAAGAAGGGACCTAACGCTGTTTAGATGACATTCCATCATAAACATACGCTACCTCCAAAAACTTCTCTTGCAGAACACACTGCGAAATAACCAAATTATGGAAATACAGTTATAGAAATATTTTTTACAGCATCCTGCTGTCAGACATTCCTAACTCATATGCATTATATTCTTTGAATTTTCTTTATTTTCTACGGATATTTTAAGTACATGTCAAAAGGCAATGTTTTACTTAATAGCAATTTAGATGCTACCTGGCTTTTTTTAGTACTTTATTTATATACAAAACATGTATATTAGTTCTGAGTATAGGTAGTGCCAAAAATGTAGGAAATAACACCTTTGTTCCTTTTGAATTGTTTATATGATTTAATAAAATGGTGATACAGTCCAAGCTGACTTCCTGTTATCTTTTATTTTTTATGAATATAAGGTTTCATAAGATCAATATACGGATAACTATATTTATATCTGTGCAGTTTAATTTAATTGAACTCTTTGAAGGTTTACAATTCACGTATGTACAAGCTATTGTATGGATTATTCTTCAAAAACATTATTTCTAGATTTATTTTTCAATGAATATTTTTAATGAATTTTAAGATATTTTAAAATTCCATTTACTCTTCAGAACATATCACGAGAGCAAGTTTCAATACTAGTTTTTATTTTCATAAGAAGACTTAGGATGTACAGCAGTTAGCTAAAAATGAAAAAAATTATCAATAATAAATTAAGCCGAGTGGGAAAAGAATGTAATCAGAATTGGAATGAAATTCCCAAGTAAATATAAATATACACATATAGATTAATATTTGCACTGAAATAAGATTTCAAACAGTTTATACAGGGATGGGTAAACTCCGTCCCTCCGGAAGGCTTTATCCAGCCTTCGGATAGAATATTAATTTGTCTGTCCGAGGCAAATTAAAAGAAATATATATTTGATACATTATATATTCATCTCCTTTTCTACTTTGCTTAAATATTATATCCCAAATTTATTATCTCACTCCCAGAAGATCAGCAGTATATTTGCTTCTTATATGTGAAGAAGTATTTTCAACTTTGAACCTTATAAAGTATAATTTCAGAAGTAGACTGACAGATGAGCATTTAGCATCGTTCCTTAAAATCAGTACATCTCACTTCGAACCTCAGTATAATGAACTTTTAAAACTGAAATCGCAATTTCATTCATCTCATTAACGTATTTAAACCGTTAGGTATTTGTATATTTTTTTAAATGTTAGAAAAAATTATCCTTGCCAACCAAACTTACTTATTTCCTTTCAATTTTTGGCCCTAGGCAGAAAAATTTGTCCATCTCTGGTTTAGTACAAAGTACAGGTGGTTAGCGTCATGTGATTGCTTGCAGTTACTGTGAGTTTTTTTTCTCCGGCTTCCATAAAGTATTAATTACTATTTAATTATAAATATTACGATAATTTAAAAAACTATTAAAACTTTATTTATGATATTTAATTTTTTTCCACTTAATATTTTTATATTATTTTTAGAGTATAATATTTAGTGCTAAATAAAAGACTCCTACATTACAATCCAAGATTACAATCTTGTATTAGTGATTTTTACTACAGTTTCCAGGAGCAAAAAAATGTTATGTGATTTGTAATCTTTGAGATTATTACCAAATTAACCATCAAAAAGATCTGTTATAGTTATTTTATTAATGTTTAATGAAAGATACTACTGCAAATAATTATTTGTAAAACCATATTTAATAATAAAAATTTAACGCATGTTTTTAAAAGGTTATTAAGTTTGTATTCATTTAAGAAAGATTCTAGCTTACATAATTATCTTCAAAGTTATTTTTCTAACTTACATCATTATCTTCTTTATAAAATGAAACAAAAAGAGTATCCAGAAAGAATACTAAAAGCATAAAAAGCCGAAATGATTTCTCAAACCCAGAACACATTATCTAAAAATACACTTAATATCTGATTATTAAATTTTTTCTAACAATGGAAACCTACCAGATTCATTAAAAAACTGTAACAGCAGATAGTTAATACCCCGTTTTCAGAATTTGAAAATGTACACACATTTCAAATTATTCTATTAAAGAAATTGATTTTTATTTTCTAACAGAGTATTAATTACTTTTTAAATATAAATATTACGATAATTTAAAAATTTTTAAACCATTTCTTCGATATTTAATTTTTTTCAAGTTAATATTTTTATTATTTATATAATATAATATTTAGAGGCAAATAAAGGAATTGTAAATCTTTACAATCTTGTATTACTGATTTTTAATATAGTTTCCGGGAGCAAAAAAATTGTGAGGTGGTTTGTAATCTTTTTGAATATTACCGAATCAACCATCAAAAAGTTCCGTTAGAGTTAGTTTATTAATGTTTAATGAAATATACTACTGCAAATAAATATTTGTAAAACCATAGTTAATAATAAAAATTTAACGCATGTTTTTAAAAGGTTGTTAAGTTTGTATTCATTTAAGAAAGATTCTAGCTTACATAACTGTTTTCAAAGTTTTTTCAGCTTACATTATTATTTTCTTTAAAAAATGAAACAATATATGTATTATATGTATTAAAAAAAATACTAAAAGTATAAAAAACCGAAACTTTTTCTCAAACCTAGAACACATTTTCTAAAAATACACTTAATATCAGATTATTAAATTTTTTCTAACAATGGAAACCTACCAGATTCATTAAAAAACTGTAACAGCAGATAGTTAATACCCCGTTTTCAGAATTTGAAAATGTACACACATTTCAAATTATTCTATTAAAGAAATTGATTTTTATTTTCTAACAGAGTATTAATTACTTTTTAAATATAAATATTACGATAATTTAAAAATTTGTAAACCATTTCTTCGATATTTAATTTTTTCAAGTTAATATTTTTTATTATTTATATAATATAATATTTAGAGGCAAATAAAAGAATTGTAAATCTTTACAAGCTTGTATTACTGATTTTTAGTATAGTTTCCGGGAGCAAAAAAATTGTGAGGTGGTTTGTAATCTTTTTGAATATTACCGAATCAACCATCAAAAAGTTCCGTTAGAATTAGTTTATTAATGTTTAATGAAATATACTACTGCAAATAATTATTTGTAAAACCATAGTTAATAATAAAAATTTACCGCATGTTTTTAAAAGGTTGTTAAATTTGTATTCATTTAAGAAAGATTCTAGCTTACATAACTGTTTTCAAAGTTTTTTTCAGCTTACATTATTATCATCTTTATAAAATGAAACAAAATATGTATTATATGTATTAAAAAAATACTAAAAGTATAAAAAGCCGAAAAGTTTTCTCAAACCTAGAACACATTTTCTAAAAATACACTTAATATCTGATTATTAAAGTTTTTTCAACAATGGAAACCTCTCGGATTCATTAATAAAATGTAACAGCAGATAGTTCATACCCCATTTTCAGAATTTGAAAAAGTACACACATTTCAAAATATCCTATTAAAGAAATGGATTTTTATTTTCTAACACAGTATTAATTACTATTTAAATATAAATATTATGATACTTTAAAAAATTTTAAACCATTTCTTCCTAATTAATGTTTTTTTCAACTTAATATTTTTCTATTATTTATATAATATAATATTTAGAAGTAAACAAAAGATTTGTACAATCTTGTATTACTAATTTTTAATATAGTTTCCTGGAGAAAAAAGTGTTAGGTGGTTTATAATCTTTGGGATAATCACCAAATCAACCATAAAAAAATTCCGTTAGAGATATTTTAATAATGTTTAATGAAAGATACTACTACAAATAATTATTTGTAAATACATATTTAATAATAAAATTTCAACTCGTTACTTTTAAGGTTGTTAAGTTTGTATTCATTTAAGAATGATGCTATTTTACATAATTTTTTTCTAGCTTACATTATCTAGCTTACATTATTATCTTCTTTATAAAATGAAACAACTGTATTCAGGAAAAATACTAAAAGGGTAAAAAGCAGAAATGTTTTCTCAAACCCAGAACACAATTTCTAAAAATACACTTAATATCGGATTATTAAATTTTTTTTCAACAATGGAAACCTCTCGGATTCATTAATAAACTGTAACAGAAGATAGTTAATACACCATTTTCAGAATTTGAAAAACTACAAACATCTCAAAATATCCTATTAAAGAAATTGATTTTTGTTTTCTATTAGTTTTTAATAGAACGTATTAATTGCTATTTAAATATAAAGATTACGATAATTTAAAACTTTTTAAACCATTTTTTCGATATTTAAATTTTTTTCAACTTAATATTTTTCTATTATTTATAGAATATAATATTTAGAGGTAAATAAAAGATTTGTACATCTTTACAATGTAGTATTACTGATTTTAATATAGTTTTCGGGAGCAAAAAATTGTGAGGTGGTTTCTAACCTTTGAGATTATTTCCGAATGAACCAGCAAAATATTCCGTTAGAGTTTTTTTATTAATGTTTAATGAAATATTCAACTGCAAATAATTATTTGTAAAATCATATTTAATAATAAAAATTTAACGCATGTTTTTAAAAGGTTGTGAAGTTTGTATTCATTTAAGAAAGATTCTAGCTTACATAATTCTATTCAAAGTTTTTTTTTCCAGCTTACATTGTTATCGTCTTTATAAAATGAAACAAAATCTGTATTCAGAAAAAATACTAAAAGCATAAAAGCCAAAATAGTTTCTCAAACCCAGAACACATTTTCAAAAAATACACTTAATATCTGATAATTATTTTTTTTTCAACAATGGAAAGTACACGAATTCATTAAAAAACTGTAACAGCAGATAGCTAATACCCCATTTTCAGAATTTGGTAAAACACACACATTTAGAAATATCCTATTAAAGATATTGATTTTTGTGTTATAATAAAGTATTAATTACTATTTAAATAAAAAGAATATGCTAATTTAGAAATTGTTAAACAATTTTTTCGATACTTATTTTTATAACTTAATATTTTTCTGTTAATTATAGAATATAATATTTAAGGTAAAGAAAAGATTCGTACATATTTACAATCTTGTATTATTGAATTTTAGTGTAATTTCCGGGAGCAAAAAAATTGTGAGGTGGTTCAGTTAGAGTTATGTTATTAAAGTTTAATGAAACATACTAATGCAAATAATTATTTGTAAAAACATATTTAATAATAAAAATTTAACGCATGTTTTTAAAAGGTTGTTAAGTTTGTGTTCATTTAAGAAAGATTCTAGCTTACATAATTCTCTTCAAAGTTTTTTTTACAGCTTACATTAACATCTTTTTTATAAAATGAAACAAAATCTGTATTCAGAAAAAAATACTAAAAGCACTAATACTAAAAATATAAATAAATACCAAAAAGCCGAAATGTTTTCACAAACCCAGAAAACATTTTCTAAAAATACACTTAATATTTGATTATTATTTTTTTCAACAATGGAAAGCCCACGAATTCATTAAAAAACTGTAACAGCAGATAGCTCATACCCCATTTTCTGAATTTGATAAAGTACAACATTTCAAAATATCTTATTAAAGATATATATTTTTGTGTTCTAATAAAGTATTAATTACTATTGAAATAAAAAGATTATGAAAATTTAAATTTTTTTTAAATATTTTTTTCGATACTTATTTTTATAACTTAATATTTTTCTGTTATTTATAGAATATAATATTTAAGGTAAAGAAAATATTCGTACATACTTACAATCTTGTATTATTGAATTTTAGTGTAATTTCCGGGAGCAAAAAAATTGAGAGTCAGTTTATAATCTTTGAGATTATCACCAAATCAACCATCAAAAAGTTCAGTTAGAGTTATGTTATTAAAGTTTAATGAAACATACTACTGCAAATAATTATTTGTAAAAACATATTTAATAATAAAAAAATTAACGCAAATTTTTAAAAGGTTGTTAAGTTTGAATTCATTTAAGAAAGATTCTAGCTTACATAATTCTCTTCAAAGTTTTTTTTTCCAGCTTACATTATTATTTTTTTTATAAAATGAAACAAAATCTGTATTCAGAAAAAAATACTAAAAGCACTAATACTAAAAAAAATAAATACTAAAAAGCAGAAATGTTTTCACAAACCCAGAACATATTTTCTAAAAATACACTTAATATCTGATTATTAAATTTTTTCAACAATGGGAAGCACCAGAATTCATTAAAAAACTGTAACAGAAGCTAGTTAATACCCCATTTTCAGAATTTGAAAAAGTACACACATTTCCAAATATCCTATTAAAGAAATTGATTTTTATTTTCTAATGCCTCGCTAAATAATGCATTACTTTTTACAAGATTATTATTAGCATACGAAACAAAAGAAAATCCCATAATCTTAATAAAAAAGCCTCTTTTTTTTTCAATTACAATAGCAAAACTTTCTGTCTTATTAAAGGTAGTCCATTGTGATTTGCAATTTACTTCAGAAACATTTACTGGTACATCAGAACCATTGCCTTTGAAATGATCAGTACTTTTCTTAGTTCTCAAATGAAAAGAAAAGAAAAAAAAGTGAAAAGTTGTTTTATCCGTAAAATTTTAATAAAAAAAATTATGAAAAAATTAGAGAGGATTAGAACAAAAAAGACAAGAGTAGAATTTTTTCTATTTCGTTAAGAAAACAAACATGCTTTTTAATTAAAAGACAATATTTAATTACAGAATAATACGTAAACGCATGTAGGACGTTCTGCTGAAATTCATAATTACTTGTTCATAGAATTAGGTAAGTTCTGATTTAGTATAAAGTTGATAATGGAATTCTCACCCCAATAATTCTGGCCAGTAAATGAATCTTGATATATATATTCATTAAAATTAAGGCCATTTCAATACGTGCTTCACGTCATTAGCATTTCAATAATTCGAATTGGAATTCAGGTATTGAAAAGAATGAATATGTCAGAGCTCCGAAACAAAGAAATATAGGATGAACAAAAAGATGATTAATGCAAATATTTAAGAAGTAATTATAACACAAACATTGAAATAGGAATTTATAAATATTCAAGTATCATACTATCTTTAAATTTATTACTATAATTTAAACAATGAATTTTAACCAAATTCTTGTATTTACTCCAATATAAAGTATAGTCAGTCTTTTACAAGATAAAATCTCGAATAACTTCCTTGTACATATATTAAATTATACACATTTTAAAAAATAACAGTTTAAAGCGTCATCAGATTTATCATTACTTTCAAGGCTAAAAGTAAATTATGTTTCTTTAGATTACGATGTTTTATTAGATATCAAGTATCACCTCTAGCAAGTGACAGGCATGTTTAGTATATGTTGAAACTTTTTGTTAAATGCATATTTCTGTGTAAGACAAAATATTTCACAATTAAAATGCTTCTTTGCTCCAACCCGGAAAAACTGAGGCGATAAAAACTGAATATAATTACCTTTGAATATCAGTATGTGACTCATTTTATTTTCCTTGAACTTGTTTGTTTAAAAAGGAAAAAAATAATTTTAAAAACATGCTTGGCACTGCATATAGTTATATTAATATCTTTTAATTTTCGGTTAGAAAGACAAATAGTGAGCGAAAAATTCTTTATTAATTAAATACTTTTTGCTACTTTTTGCAGTAAAAACTCTATAAAATTGCTATTATGTCTAAGCATCTATTGTAGTAAAAATTATATTGATTATAAGGTGTTGAATAAACAGCCTCTTTTCATATTAATCTCAGTAATATTTTACATTTTGTAGAATGTGGTAAATTTTCCGCTCATTTAAACATAAGCTTTTATGTTTAATATTCCACAACGACTAAAATATTTATACTACTGACATTCGTAGATGCATAAGGTATATTTCTGTTCAACTTATATTTAGATATTCCTCATTTATGCTGGCTTTCCTTTTACAAATTTTTTACTTGTTGAAAGCTTCACCTTATCTTACAAGCATTAAATGATTAGGAAATTTCACTAACAATAGGATCATTCATCTTTATTATATGCGTAATGAATAACTCATGATTTGGTTACCAGGTTTCAAATCATGAAAATTTTGGCTTCGGTAATCTCAAAAGTACTATATAATATTGAGATAAAATCACAAATTTCTTGGAGATGAAAGATGCAATTTTGGATTATTCCTGTTTGCATATTCTTATCTACATGTAGAAAAGAAATATTTCTTAACCAGACGAGGACAATGCTAGATGTAAAAAAGAGGTAATGATTGTTATATTAAAATGAGCCTTAAAATAATACTAATAATAATGATTTGTGATATTTCATGCCTCTCCAGCCCCTTAAATGCACAACATAAAATCCTATGATTTCGTTTTTAGCTTTCCAAATTGTTGAAATGTTTGCCTATAAGTTCGATTTCGAAATATAAGTAGAAGGGAAAAATGTTCTTATCATCTATTTGAGTATATTAAAATGTAATGTAGTCTGTAAAAATATATCTGTAATTAAATTTCAAAAATTCATGATTATATATATATATATATATATATATATATATATATATATATATATATATATATATATATATATATATATATATATATATATATATATATATATATATATATATATATATATATATATATATATATATATATATATATATATATATATATATATATATATACATATATATACATATATATATATATATATATATATATATATATATATATATATATATATATATATATATATATATATATATATATATATATATATATATATATATATATATATATATATATATACATATATATATATATATATACATATATATACATATATATATATATATATATATATATATATATATATATATATATATATATATATATTATATATATATATATATATATATATATATATATATATATATATATATATATATATATATATATATATATATATATATATATATATATATATATATATATATATATATATATATATATATATATATATATATATATATATATATATATATATATATATATATATATATATATATATATATATATATATATATATATATATATATATATATATATATATATATATATATATATATATATATATATATTATATATATATATATATATATATATATATATATATATAGGTAGAAGGGAAAATTATACTTATCATCTATTTGAGTTTATTAAAATGTAATCTAGTATTCATTTTCTACAAAAATAGATCTGTAATTAAATTTTATAAATTCATGATTATATATATATATATATATATATATATATATATATATATATAATCATGAATTTATAAAATTTAATTACAGATCTGTTTTTGTAGAAAATGAATACTAGATTACATTTTAATAAACTCAAATAGATGATAAGTACAATTTTCCCTTCTACCTATATTTGTATATATATATATATATATATATATATATATATATATATATATATATATATATATATATATATATATATATATATATATATATATATATATATATATATATATATATATATATATATATATATATATATATATATATATATATATATATATATATATATATATATATATATTTATATATATATATATATATATATATATATATATATATATATATATATATATATATATATATATATATATATATATATATATATATATATATATATATATATATATATTATATATATATATATATATATATATATATATATATATATATATATATTATATATATATATATATATATATATATATATATATATATATATATATATATATATATATATATAGAGAGAGAGAGAAAGAGAGAGAGAGAGAAATAGAGAGACAGACAGGTATATATAGATAAAAAGATAGATACATTTCAGCATACATATGCAAATAAATATGTCCGTAAACATATAGACACACACACTATATTGTCCGTACTTAATCAAAGAAAAATTAAAATAATGACAAGTACATTTATTTTCAAATGCATTCCAATTAATTTATATTTCAAAAAAATGACAATCTTTGCTTTAGGGTATTAACTTCTTAATACTTCAATATCGACAAAAATTGCCTTATTATCCGCTGAAACACTTTTCAATCATTTATTTCCTAGAAATATGAAAAAAATCTGATTTAGAGAAATCTTTCAAAAAAAATTAGAGATTCTTAATTTCCTTATTTTACTTTCTTTATAAATTTTCCTGAAAAAAAAATAAGAAAGATAAGTTTCTGGAATGTTTTTTAGTTTGATTTTTTCCCTGAACTTTTGCTCGACGAAATAGCTTACTTAATGAAAAAATTGCAACTGCATAGGTTAATTGGCAGAAAATCTTTGAAAGTTCCTAATTTTTATTAATTTTTCTTCAAAAGTAAAGTTAATCTTTCTGAAAAAAGTATTTCTGTTCAATTCGTTTAGAAAAAGTATTTAGTCTGATATTATTTGAAATTTCAGTGCGAATTTTATTTATCTTTATGAGACGTGAAAGGAAAAACTGAAATCAATGATTTTCAGAACTGTTAATTTCCTAATATTTTCCTTGTAATGATTTTTTTCTCGATAATTTCTAGCAGTATTTAAAGGAATTTACCATCTAAACTACATAACAAATACATGACTATATCACTTTAACCTCACTTGAATAATTAAGATTATTTTTACATCAGTGGATTAATTTGCAAGCAATATGTAGTAGATTCAAATAATGTTCAAATAATGTTCAAACGTTCAAATAGTGTCGAGAATTTGTCCTTTTATTTTTAAACTTGGTAGAAAATCAAGTCACTTAATTTTGCTTCTCGTCAGTGAAGTGAATAGAATTTAATGGAATGGAATGTAAAAAATATATATGCATACTAATGTATAGATATTTATATTATGTAGCTATACCTAATATAGATGAATTGAGTCAAAAATTTGTATAGAGCTAACTCAAATAATGTGCTCAAAGATTCTAAAAAAATTTAAAAAATATATTATGCTAAGAGAATCTTTAGTCTTGATACAGGTATATACAATGTGTACTTTTTATACGTGCAATAAGTATCTGGGGAAGCAAAAAAAGACTTAACTTAAAGCTGTTTTCACATTTTTAAGTAATATGACAATTAAAACTGTTATATTTACATTTTCAGCATTGTGACAATTCAAAGAATGATAATTGTGGAAATGAAAGTGAAAAGAAAAAAAGAGGTAACTTAAAACTTTTTTTTTATATTTTTAAGCACTATGACAGTTAAAACTGTTATTTTTAAATTTTGAGCATTGTGACAATTCAAAGAATAATAATTGTGGAAATGAAAGGGAAAAAGAAAGCAAGCAAAAGGGACTTAACTTAATGTTATTTTTTACATTTTTAAGCAATATGACAGTTAAAACTGTTATTTTTACATTTTGAGCATTGTGACAATTCAAAAAATGATAATTGTGAAAATGGAAGTGACAAAGAAAACAATCTTATTTGCATAAGCAAATAAATTGAATTGATTTCTATTATTAAAAAGGAAAATGTGAATAGAAATAATTCTGTTACTGTGGCTATTAGTTTACCAGACCATGCGTTAATGGTGAACCTGTTTAAAGAGAGGAGGTGAAATATTGTGGCATAACTTTGAAAGATTTTGTGTGGAAAGAAGTTGCTCCAAGGGCCATATCTCCACAAAGTATAAGAGACACGATATCTAGATTTAAATTAACTGGATCGTTAAGCATTCTGGGGGGAGGGAGCGGATACAAATCAGACAAGATTTGGTTACAGAGAAAACAAAAGACCGCTGTCGGGCAGTCATAGATAGATAATCATGTCATGTGTAATACATATGTCGTATCACGACAATAAGATGAATCGCGTGACATAGAGTGAACGATACTAAGGAAAATAGAGAAATTTTCCAGTGTATAAACAACCAACAACTACTTGTTATCGTCCCTGTCCACCCGTTTATCTTTTGTTCAGATATTTCCAGCCTAAATATAGTTTAATGTTTCTTTCTGATTGGAATAGCAAGGTACATTTCTATCACAATGAAAAGTGAACACCAAAAATTGTCTAAATAGGGCATAAAGAAAAAGTGTAAATTCCTCACAATTTCTCTGCAATCATCTAAAATTTTCGTCCGGTGTGTTTATCCTTAAAACATATTTCTTCGAAATACATGGTGATAAAAGTCCTCTACCATCCTTTGTTACTTCTGAGATAGCGTGGAATGTTTAAAAGTTGCATCATCATACCTTAGCTCCAGCAGTAACGATGCATTTTGTCTATCAGGTTTAGGCTCCTTGATGCTTCTCCACATATACAATTCTATATATGACAAGAGGATGCGCGATTCATTTCCCTAATCTACTCCGGGTAGTTGTTGGTTATGGGACTATTAATAGAACTTAGCTTATTGGAAGAATGCCGAAAGTTCGGCTGACTTGAAGGAATACATGGTAATAAAATTTCTCTACTATGCTTTATTACTTCGGAAATAGCGTGGCATGTTTAAAAGTTGCATGATACCGTAACTCTAGCAATAACAAAGAATTGTGTCTACCAGGTTTAGACTCCATGATGTCTCTCCACATAAACGTTTCTATGGATAACAAGGAAATGAGCCATTCATTTCCACCCCTGAGCTAGTCCGTTTTCCTGATCTACTCCGGGTAGTTGTTGGTTATGGGACCATTAATAGAACTTAGCTTACTGAAAGAATGCCGAAACTTTGGCTGACCTGAAGGACCGTATCCGTGTGACAGATCATTTTCAAACAGCTTCGGTAGGCTGATGAAAAAAACTGTTCATACTTTTGACATTTTACACTATAATTAGAGGATCAACATTGAACATTGTTGTCAGTCGTTACTTAACAGTATGTAACAAATAATTTGTTTTTATCGGAATTGGAAGCTTATTTATATTATTTCGATGTGAGGTACTTTTTCGATGTAAATTTTAAAAATAACCATAGTAACTTAATGATATTTAATCAATTTAAGTATATTGAGATAAAAAAGTATAATGACTCAATTATAATGAGAAAAACATTCTACATAAATAATTTATAAACATAGCTAAGTTATTTAGAATCATATCCATTTGAGTGCTATATCATTTATTTAAATACAAATTATTAAGTAAGCACTTTATTACTTTTCCTATAAGTAATTTAAACTACGTACAGGATTTTTTAAATGATTACAGGCAATAATTTTAGCAATATGTTAAAGTATAATTTAAATATAAAATAATAAAGTATTTTAACCTGCTTTAAGATTTTTGGAATTTATTACAAACACTAAATTTAGCAGTACATTATTATATGAATTTGTAAAACGAATTATAAAATGAATTTGTTTTTTAAATGATTACAGGCAATAATTTTAGCAAGATGTTAAAGTATAATTTATATATAAAATAATAAAGTATTTTAACCTGCTTTAAGATTTTTGGAATTTATTACAAACACTAAATTTATCAGTATATTATCTTATGATTTTGTAAAACTATTAAGGCCAAACTTGGTAATTTTTATGAATATTAAGTTTTTCCCCATTTATATTTTATTACTTCAACCTTAGGAATCTAATTCATATTAAGAAAAAAATTAAGAAAAATCCATCGGTTATGCAACGTAAATTTATCGATAAAAACATTTAAAAATTATTTTAATCATGAAGTAATTTTATTTATTTCAATAAATTTTGTAACTGATTAACAATTTGATCGATAAATGATTATAGCAAGATTTAAAAACAATAAAGGTAAAATTTTTAGCTATGAATATTAAGACGTAGTAATTATTCAATAATGTTTTTTGTATAAATCACTATTTTTATTTCACTTTTATGACTTTACTTTGGTTAAGTAACTCACATTAACAAAAAGCATATTTCATAATACATATATAATGATAAAAACATTTCACATTATTTACATAATAATTTATATATAATATATTCAAAATTTATATATAATAAATAAAGCATTTTAACCTACTTTAAGTATTGCGTAATTTATTACAAATATCAAATTTAGATAAATGATTAAGCAAAATTTAAAAACAATAAAGCTGAAATTTATACCTTTGAATATTAAGATATAGTCACTATTTAATAATTTTTATATATATCCCTATTTATTTTCCATTATTATGACTTTTCTTTGACTAATTAACTGATATTAATAAAAAGCATAATTCATAATACAAATATAATGATAAAAAATTCACGTTATTTACATAATAATTTATATATAATACATTTATAATTTATATATAATTAATAAAATATTTTAACCTACTTTAAGTATTACGTAATTCATTACAATCCTCAAATTTAGAAATAGATAATTTTATGAATTTATAAAAATATTAAGGCTTAATTTGGTAAAGTTTTATGGACATTAAGTTCTTCCCTATTTATATTTTATTACTTTGACATTGGCAATCTAAAACATATAAACAAAAATTTAAGAAAAATCCATTAACAATGCAACTTCAATTTATCAATAAAATAATTTCAAAATTACTGTCAATCCTGAAGTTATTTTATTTATTTTAATAAATTTTGTAATTGATTAACAGTTGGATAGATAAATGATTTTAGCAAGATTTAAAAACAATAAAGCAAAAATGTATAGCTTTGAATATTAAGATGTAATCACTATTCAATAATTTTTATATAAATCATTATTTATATTTCATTATTATGACTTTACTTTGGTTAAGTAACTCATATTAATAAAAAGTATTATTCATAATACAAATATAATGATAAAAACATTTCACATTATTTACATAATATATATATATATATATATATATATATATTATATATATATATATATATATATATATATATATATATATATATATATATATATATATATATATATATATATATATATATATATATATATATATGTATGTATATATAATTTACATGTAATTAATAAAGTATTTTAACCTACTTTAAGTATTGCGTAATTTATTACAAACATCAAATTTAGAAATAGATTATCTTATGAATTTATAAAAATATTAAGGCTAAATTTGGTAACTTTTTATGGACATTAAGTTTTATCTTATTTATATTTTATTGCTTCTAATTTAATAATCTAATTCATATTAACAAAAAAGTAAGAAAAATCCATTAGTAATGCTAATCACTAATCGAAAATGATAATACTTTATCCATAAAATAATTTAAAAATTGTTTTTAATCATGAAGTAATTTTATTAATTTCAATAAATTTTGTAACTAATTAACAATTTGATGAATAAATGATTATAGCAAGATTTAAAAGTAATAAAAGATTTATAGCTTTGAATATTAAGGTCTAATTCACTATTTTTAATTCATTATTATGACATTACTTTCGTTAACTAACTTATAAAAAGAATATTCCATAATACAAATATAGTGAAAAATATCTCACATTACTTACAATGATCTCGCATATTACTTTAAAATAATTCTATTCCCACACTTTACTTTCACTGAAAATATATTTGGAACTTTAAGCCAAAAACCATATTATCTTTGTTAAAACAAAATTTTTAAAAACACGTCCTCCGAGTTCATCAGTAAGACTATTTCCCTGATTGGGCCGCCTGTCTGAATGACCCTCATTTTCTCCCTTTCATGATAGCTTTAACTGCACTCTGTTCCATTAGATATATCTTCTGGTCATTCTACACGTATTTTCTGCTTCACTCTTCCCGGGTGTATGTGGGAAGGATTTCTTTATGGAGATACTATCTTTCAGCAGTGAAATCATTAACCAGATGCATGAACAAAAAATATATAGCTATCAAATTGCTTCGAATTCTTGCTTTCAACCAGACGTGGGACTTTTAACTAAATATAGTGGTCTATATGTTTAAAGAAATAGAAACTGATGTTTTACTTTGCTTTTCATTGACATTTTAGAAGTTTTCAGTAGACATTTTCTCAGAGAGTTAAAATAATGTGTTCCGATGTTCTTTTTCAATATGTTTAAAGAAATTTAAACAATTTTGGAAATTTTTGTTATAAAATATATTTGGATTCAGTTAAATATCCCATTTTTGGATTTAGTTATAGCATGTACATACCATAATTTTATCTTTTTTTAATATTTTTAATGCAATAGTATGAATAACTATATGTGAAAGTTTGACAAGAGGTGGTTTTTATAATGAGTTATTGCTTTTTAGCAGTGAAATTACTTACCAGATACACGATTATAATAAATTACACTCTATATGTATAGGATTATTGTTTTTGTTCACACGTTTGGCATTAACTGTATGATTAACTGTACAGGGTGTCCCAAAACGACGGCATAAACTCTGTACAGATAGACTCCTCGTTGGGAGGCAGAACGATGCCGATTTTTTAGGGTGCTGGCCTTAGGTACCAGAGTTCGTGGGTTCGAATTCCACAGTTGCATGGATGTTCGTGGCCGTTCGGAATCGGCTTTAAGCAGTAGGTCCCGGTCTCGTTAGCCCTCGCGTTGCAAAAAGTAGACCGTAGCACTCCAAATCAATCCATAAATCAAACCATAAACCTCGTTGGGAGTACATAAAAACTGCCCGAAGAAGCGTTCCTGTATGATCCATAGTTTACGAGGAAACTACGGAAAACAAAGTATGACGTCACTTCCGGTGAAAAAAAAACACTTTATTGGACATATGAACAACAGTATTTGCGTATCTTTTCAGACGATAAAGTTTAAAATGTTCGACGCGCATATCGCGTCATTCATGCGCGCTCGTCATGGAATAACGTTAATCCGTCGTTTAAACTGGTATTTAAAAGACTGTATCTTGCAGCTGCCGGTAGTCTTCGTATGGTAGCTATGTATTCCGTTCGTGACTACTGTACCTGATGTACGGCCGATGTAATGGAAATGCCTTACAAACTGTTAGGGAGTATGCCCGTGCATACACTGCTCTTGATATATTCAATAAAGTGTTCTTAACACCGGGAGTGACGTCATACTGTGTTTTTCATGTTTTTCTCTTAAACTATAGATCGTACAGGAACGCTTCTTTGGGCAGATTTTATGTACTCCCAACGAGGAATCTAACTGCGAAGAGTTTATGCGGTCGTTTTGGGACACTCTGTATATTTAAGTGTATAGAAACTGTTACTGTAAATTACTTTTCATTGACATTTTATTTTAATCAATTTTAATATCTGTAAAAGACGCAATTTATACTTAATGCAATACTATGGATAATTCTATCTGACAAATTCACACTGGGACGCTTTCTATATTGATTTATTGCTTTTTAGCAGTGATATTACTTACCGGATACTCGAGTATATTATATTACACTTTATATGCATAAAATTATTTTTGTTTGTTTACACGTGTGGCTTTAACTATATGATTAACAGCATTTTTTCTCAGTAAAAGTTGCAATTTGTTTTTAATCCAATACTATGAATAACTATGTCTGAAAGTTTAACATGGGAACGTTTTCTATAATGAATTATTGCTTTTTAGCAGTGATATTACTTACCAGATACACGATTATAGTAAATTACACTCTATATGCATAAAAGTATTGTATTTGTCCACACGTGTGGCTTTAACTATATGATTAACAATATATTTAACTTCATAGAAATTGATACTGTAAATTATTATTCATTGGCATTTTATTTTAATCGATTTTTTTATCTGCAAAAGACGAAATTTATATTTAATGCAATACTATGAATAATTCTGTCTGCCAAATTCACACTGGGACGTTTTCTATATTGAGTTATTGCTTTTTAGCAATGATATTACTTACCAGATACTCTAGTATATTATATTACACTCTATATGCATAAAATTATTGTTTTTGCTTACACGTTCGGCTTTAACTATATGATCAACAACATTTTTTTCTCAGTTAAAGTTGCAATTTGTTTTTAATGCAAAACTATGTATAACTATATCTGAAAGTTTAACATGGGTTTGGTTTGGTTTGGTTTGGAGTGCTACGGTCTACTTTTTTGCAACACGAGGGCTAATGAGACCGGGACCTACTGCTTAACGCCGATTCCGAACGGCTACGAACATCCATGCCATAGTGGGATTCGAACCCACGAACTCCGGTTCCGAAGGCCAGCACCCTAACCATTCGGCCATCGTTCGGCACGTTTAACATGGGAATGTTTTCCTTATGAATTATTGATTTTAGCAGTGATATTACTTACCAGATACACGATTATAGTAAATATACTCTATATGCATAAAATTATTGTATTTGTCCACACTTGTGGTTTTATACTATATGATTAACAATATATTTAACTACATAGAAATTGATACTGTAAATTATTATTCATTGTCATTTTATTTTAATAGATTTTTTTCTCTGTAAAAGATGAAATTTGTTTTTAATGCAATAACTATATCTGAAAGTTTAACATGGGAATGTTTTCTATAATGAATTATTGCTTTTTAGCAGTGATATTACTTACCAGATACACGATTATAGTAAATTACACTCTGTATGAATTATAGTTATTGTTTTTGTGAACACGTTTGGATTTAACTTTGTGATTAACTATACAGGATGTCGCAAAACATAAGTATAAACTCTGCACAACTAGACTCCTTGTTGGAAGTACATAAAAACTGCCCAAAGAAGCGTTCCTGTATGATCTATGGTTTACGAGAAAAATACGGAAAACAAAGTATGATGTCACTTCCGGTGCAAGAAAAAAACACTTTATTGGACATATGAACAACAGTATTTGAGTAACTTTAAAGACAAAAAAGTTTAAACCGTTCGCCGAGCATATCGCGTCATTCTTGCGCGCTCGCCATGGAATGACGTTTATCCGTCGTTGAACTGGTATTTAAAAGACTGTATCTTGCAGCTGCCGGTAGTCTTCGTATGGTAGCCATATATTCCGTTGATGACTACTGTATCTGATGTACTGCTGATGTAATGGAAATACCTCACGAACTGTTAGGGAGGATGCCAGTGCATATACTGCTGTTGATATGTTGAATAAAGTGTTTTTTCTTTCACCGGGAGTGACGTCACACTGTGTTTTTCGTATTTTTCTTGTAAACTATGGATCATACAGGAACGCTTCTTTGGGCAGTTTTTATGTATTCCCAACAAGGAATCTAGGTTTGCAGAGTTTATCCGGTCGTTTTGGGACAACCTGTATATTTAAGTATATAGAAAATGGTACTGTAAATTACTTTTCATTGATATTTTATTTTATACGATTTTATTCTCAGTAAAAGACGCAATTTGTTTTTAATGCAATGCTATGAATAACTATATATGAAAGTTTTCTATAATGAGTTATTGCTTTTTAATAGTGATATTACTTAAAAGATACACGATTATAGCAAGTTACACTCTATATGAATAATTTTTTTGTCCACACGTGCGAATTTAACTGTATGATTAACTATATATTTAAATACATAGAAACTGATACTGTAAATTACTTTTCACTGAGCTTTAATTTTAATCGATTTTATTCTAAATAAAAGATAATATTTACTTTTAATGCAATACAATGATTAACTATATATGAAACTTTGACACGAGAACATTTTCTATAACTAGTTATTGCTTTTTAACAGTGATATTATTTATGAGTTACACGATTATAGCAAACTACATTCTATATGCAAAAAAAATTATTATTTTTGTCGACACATGATGTTTCAACCATATGAATGACTATATATTTAACAGCACAGAAATTGGTACTGTAAATTAATTTTCATTGACATTTTATTTTGATCGATATTTTTTTCTCAGAAAAAGAGTAAATACAATTTGTTCTAATTAGAAGCATTAATCAATTTTATACACATTTAAGAAAGCTAAAGCTTGCAAAATTATTTAATATTGTCTTTGTTACGTTATGAAAAGACCATGATTTTTATTGAATCCAACTACTTCTATTGAATTAATTGAACAACCAAAAATGTGTATTGATTGGCTATTACAGTTAATTGGTTCGTAGTTTGATGGGAGGATGGCTCGATTAGTAGCATACCCATTTTTAGAAGCAAAATCATTTATTACTTGGAACAGCATGTTATATGATACAAAAATTGCATTAAATTTTAACCACATACGGAAATTTTAACTTTATATTAACGCATTGTATGAGGGACACGTTCTAGTACGTTTTCTGACGATTGAACTTGAGCGTGGGACACGTACTAGTATGGGTTAGTGGAACAACATTGTTTGTTTGCAGGTACAAAAATAACGGTATATACAGGAAAATGAAGCCGAATGTTCTTATCTACTACATAGATTCTGAAACATTTAGACAAATAAAAACTAGTTTTTACATCAGTCGATGGTGATGTAAAATTAAATAATTTTCGATCTATTGAGATTTAACTGAATAAGTAAATTTACCCTCAAAACTCCAGCTCCCAGTGCAATTCCACTTCGAAATGTTACTGTACACAATATGTTAGACGAATTATGAACTTATGCTCTACTTCTCATGGGCATCGGTGGAACGGTAGACAAATGAATTTTGATTAATCTTTGGCTGATCTTTGGTACCAGACTTCGTGAGTTCAAATCCGACTGTGGCATGGATGTTCGTATCCGTTCGGAATAGGCTTTAAGCAGTAGGTGACAGTCTCGTTAACCCTCGTGTAACAAAGAACTAGAACTTCGTTGACATATTAGAAAAATTTGGATTAAAAAAATTTCATAGTAAGTTGACTTAATAAATCTGTTTCGATATTGATTTTAAGTAAATTTAGAGAATGTACATTCAAAAAAAAATTAGAGATTTTTGAATTTCATTTAATAAAAACGAATTTTTTATTTAATAAAACGTTTCATAATTGCTATTATCTTAAAATGTACGCATCATAAACTTCATTTTATTAAAGCACTAAAAAATATGCATTTTTTCTATATTGTAAATAGCTTATACAAATATTGTATTTTATCAGATAAATAAGCAACTAGCGGATCTCCAAGTACATTGAAATTGCATTGTACCCTTGCTTGAGAAAACAGGCGACATTCCACTTTATATTTAAATTTATTGAAATAAGTAGAAACTGGTGCTCTATGTTACTGGTCATTGATATTTTACAGAAGTTTTGAAGAGAAAAGATTCTCTCTGAAAGAATAAATGGAACAAGTTCTGATTTTGGCTTTTAAGAACCTTAAACATATTACAAATTAACACAGTTAGAAATTAACATATTACAAAGAACTATGGAGTTTTATTCAGAGAAAAAACTTAGTTTACAATTTGCTATAAAATCAAATATTTTATTATTTTCAAAAGTAAAAATGTATTACTGTACTTTCATTATTGTAAATCTGATATAAAATTACATTCTTTTAGTAGGAGAATCCCTGTAATAAAACTATATAACATTCTATCACAACGAATTCCTATATATCCGGAAGTGGACTTTTAAATAAAAATTTAGCTATATATTTAAAGAAATAGAGACTGGGATCTAACTTTTCAGTGTTATTTTATAAAGGTGTTGTAAAATTATTTCTCTGTAAAGTAGAAAATATATTTGTTTCGATTTTCATTTGATATAAGATTAAAGAGTCATTGGAGAGTTTTGGAAATATTTATTAAAAAAAGTAAACTATAATTCGGGGAGAAAAATCTTTATTTGAAAAAGAAATTAAAACAATAAATTTCATGCATTTGTCGATTTCTCGCTAAAAATAGTGGACCAACGACATTCGAAAAGAAATATTATTTAGTTCTCTGCAGTTATTAGATGAAAACGTATATACTGATTTTTAAAAACATTTTTAGTTAAAAGACTTCCCCGGAATACGGATATTACGGAGCCAAACTAGCTATCAAAACTACTAATACCACGACCGAAAACACTGATTTCTTAAATGAGAGGCAATAAAGGGCTGAAAAATAAAGGATGATAATTTTGGAAATATTTGTTAAAAAAATTAAACTATAATTCGGGGAGAAAAATATTTATTTGAAAAAGAAATTAAAACAATAGAGTTCGTGCATTTGTCGATTTCTCGCTGATAAAAGTGGACCAACGACATTCGAAAAGAAACATTATTTAGTTCTCTGCAGTTATTAGAAGAAAACTTACTGATTTTATATACTGATTTTTAAAAACATTTTTAGATAAAAAAAACTTCCCCAGACTACGGATATTCGGAACAAAATAAGCTATCAAAACTACTAGTACCACTATCGGAAACACCGATTTCTTAAATGAGAGGCAATAAAGGGCTGAAAAATATAGGATGATATTTTGGAAATATTTGTTAAAAAAAGTAAACTATAATTCGGATATATTGGTTTGGTTTGGAGCTTTACGATCTACTTTTTGCAACACAAGGGTTAATGAGACTGGGACCTATTGCTTAAAGCCGATTCCGAACGGCTACGAACATCCATGACATAGTGGGATTCGAACCCACGAAGTCCGTTTCCGAAGGCTAGCACCCTAACCATTCGGCCATCGTTCGGCATTATTCGGGTAGAAAAATCTTTATTTGAAAAACAAATTAAAACAATAGATTTTGTTCATTTGTCGATTTCTCGCTGATAAGAGTGGACCAACGGCATTCGAAAAGAAATATTGTTTAGTTCTCAACAGTTATTAGAAGAAACCTTATATACTGATTTGTAAAAACACTTTTAGATAAAAGACTTCCAAAGAATACTGATATTACGGAGCAAAACTAGCTGTCAAAACTACTAGTACCACGATCGAAAACACCGATTTCTTATATGAGAAGTAATAAAGGGCCGAAAAATATAGGATGATAATTTTGGAAATATTTGTTTAAAAAAAGTAAACTATAATTCGGGGAGAAAAATCTTTATTTGAAAAAGAAATTAAAACAATGGAGTTCGAGCATTTGTCGATTTCTCGCTGATAAGAGTGGACCAACGACATTCGAAAAGAAATATTATTCAGTTCCCTGGAGTTATTAGAAGAAAACTTATATGCTGATTTTTAAACACATTTTTAGATACAAGACTTCCCCAGAATACTGATATTACGGAGCAAAACTAGCTATCAAAACTATTAGTACCAAGTTCGAAAACACCGATTTCTCAAATGAGACGCAATAAAGGGCTGAAGAATAAAGGATGAT
The DNA here is from genome assembly GCA_032207245.1 of Pardosa pseudoannulata. Lineage (NCBI taxonomy): Eukaryota > Metazoa > Arthropoda > Arachnida > Araneae > Lycosidae > Pardosa > Pardosa pseudoannulata. The sequence goes on from CM063508.1 coordinate 147,722,669, forward strand.
AATTTGTAAGTGTTTCGAATGACTGGTGAAGCATTCCAATTCAATTATAAGGAATGCCTTCAATATAAATTTAAAGGATAAAAGGTAGAATTTAAAGGGTAAAAAGGTAAATTTAAATTGAAAAAAAGGATAAAGGTAAAAGGTAAAGGTAATGGATAATGGTAAATTTAAAGGATAGATTTGGTTTGATTTTGGAGTGCTACGGTCTACTTTTTGCAGCACGAGGGCTAATGAGACCGGGACCTACTGCTTAAAGCCGATTCCGAACGGCTACGAACATCCATGCCATAGTGGGAGCCAACGAACTCAGGTTCCGAAGGCCAGCACCTTAACCATTTGGCCATCGTTCGGCTTAAAGGATAGAAGTTATAATTTAAAGTCTGCCGAGAATATAGACCAATGCGAAAATTTCAATTTTATTTTATATTATATCGAAAGATAACCACATGTGACATTTTGATTTATATTCTTCTATATTTAAATAATAACTTATCTTATATAATTATATTTTTTGTAACATATATAGTGCATAGGTTATTTTAACTGGTTATTCTAACCGATGAACTTATAAACTTATAAACGGTCCCTCGAATTCCTTTGTATTACTAAATATACTATCCTAATGTAAGGGACCTATGCCCTGAGAATGCATACACAGAGGAAAACTACAGCTTCAAAAGTAAAATTTGTGTAAGAGATAAATAGAATAAGAAAGACCACGATTGTACAATTATTAGCCAAGGATCTATTAAGGATATAAAAAGAAACTGCCTAATAATGAAATGCTTAAGTCACCTTTATTTAGCACGATTTATTTCCTCAAACCACTCACACATGTTGAAAATAGAATATCGTGGTTTTCCTAATGATCAAAGTCACAATAAATTTTTCTACAGACACTTTTCCTTACTGACTAAGTTTTTTTTATTTTAAGTGTCAGTAAAAATAACCGTCTCCCCCTTTTCAGAATGCTGACTTAAATGATTTGAAAGTCTCACTGCATTTTGACTGTTTCTAAGGTGACTGCTACTCAATTGCCTCATTGTATCAGTATTTTAGTCAAACATTCGATGTTTAATTTCACCCAAAAATGCAACCTTCTCCCCCGTTTCTGAATGCTAACTTAAAGGTTTTGAAATCATCATTGTATTCTGACTGCTTCTAAGCTGACTGCTACTCAATTGAATCATTATATCAGTATTTTGGTCAAACATTCGATGTTTAATTTCTCCCAAAAATGTAACCTTCTCCCCCTTTTCAGAATGCTGACTTAAATGATTTGAAAGTCTCACTGCATTCTGACTTCTTCTAAGCTGACATGACTGCTACTCAATTGCCTAGTTATATCAGTATGTAGGTCAAATACCCGATTTTTAATTTCACCCAAAAATTGGTCATATTGAGAAATATGTTATTCACAGGTCTCTTAAAAATACTTTTCTCTTTCAACATGTTTGGTTTATTAATACTACAATACTATTTCGATTTATATTACCTCATAGTTCATAATAATTAATTATATTTAAATCTTCCATATTTAAGGATAATGGTCTAAGTGATAAAGTAATGCTTTTCTCCTTTTTTTTGTAATGAAAATCTACTGCTGGAATATACCATTGTAATGCTTCAAAATATGATTGAAGATGTATATCTCATTCTTATTAGCCATAGTGCATTAAAATTGCTTGTAGATGTTTAAATCAATACACTTTATTTTACTTTATGTACCATTCATATATATATATATATATATATATATATATATATATATATATATATATATATATATATATATATATATATATATATATATATATATATATATATATATATATATATATTATATATATATATATATATATATATATATATATATATATATATATATATATATATATATATATATATATATATATATATATATATATATATATATAATATATATATATACATATATATATATATATACATATATATATATACATATATATATATATATATATATATATATATATATATATATATATATATATATATATATATATATATATATATATATATATATATATATATATATATATATATATATATATATATATATATATATATATATATATATATATCAATGGTACAAAAAGTAAAATCTTAGATCATCAGTTTTCTTTCTGCAAGAATGTCTCGCTTGTGTCAATATTTATAGTACAAACAGAAAACTGAGTTTTAAATTTAAATTAGTAATGACTGATTCATTATTAGGCACTTTGTAAATGGACTGTTTCACAAGCAAAGCTATATCTGACACCATTTTGAATAAAAAAAAATTGCATAATCAAATTGTATACTGAGAATATCACTCATGTATATTAAATCACAATCATGGAAATACAAGTTTTGTATAATTTCTGTCACATTTGATTCTCAAATGGATGCAATTTCGGTAGAGTTTGTGAAGCTTGCAAGTTTCAATTCTTTGCATTCAACCAATGTGGAATGTACTGTTAAGTCCTTGAAAACGAATCTCTCAAATAAAATGAATAAATAAATAAATGAACGACCTTATGAAGAAGAATGTCAAATTGTATGAAATAGATAAACAACAAACTTTAAGGTTGAGTAATTTTGAAAAAATATTCAATAACGCTAGAATATCATCTAAAGTCATAGAAGAAAATGATTCAAATAACTTAAAGAATCAATGAAACAAGGTTTTTGAAAGAGATATTTCATATAATTGCTGGCACACACACACACACACACACACACACACACACAAAAAAAGGGAAAACGAATTTGGGACAAAAGAAAAAAAAACTCTTTTCTATTTTTCTTTACTTATTTTCTTATAGAAAAAAGGTTTTACTCAACGTACGTTCATTGCATTCTATATATTAAAGTAACTAATTAACATCATAAGGCATTCCTGTAGTTTAGATGCTCTTATTTATATTATCTCTTTTTCGAAATATCTTCCTGCAGTCTTCGAAATTTCCTCTAAAATGTTAAACTGCTAATAATATCGTGCATACTCATTACGATTAACTTTCAGAAAGATAAAATTAAATTGTAGAAAATGTGAATAAGCAAACGGAAATTTTGGAATAATCTTAAAAAAGTATCCGCTGGCAATGAGTTGGTTTGTTTGAAGCAGCACTGTCCAATATTTTGCTATCTAATAACAACAGGGAGCTTGCGAATTGATTGACTTTTCTATCCAATGAAAATATCTAATAAATACCGTATTTACGTTAATCTAATGCATATCATTTTTGGCCAAATATAGTACTGAAAATTTGGGGTGCGCATTAGACCTTTGCTGTTTATGTTTCATAAGGGAAAAAATTAATTAATTAAATTTTTTATGGAATATTATTAAATAGCTATTCAACGCTTTTGGGGGAGGATGTGATTGATTAAAGAAGTAATCCAGATGAAAAAATAATGTTGAAATAAGTTTTTGCATAATATTACTTTGCATTATTATATGTTGCAAAAAATGTAAAAAGGAAAACCTACTGACCAAGAAACTATGTTAGTATACTTATTTGCCTATAAAAATAGTGTTTTACCATTTAGATTCATTTAGTAATTTTTTTTCAGAGCAATCAATTAAGAACTCTAAGTGATGCATTTCTGTAGTTGAGATGCACTACTTTTTATTTTCAACATCTCATCTGTAACGCTTCTTTTTACGTTTTCGAAATTTCCCTCCAAATGTTAAATGACTCATACACTACTTCCGGCATTTATGTGTATTTTAGGTTTAGTTCATTTCTTAAGTGACCTTGTTAAAGCATCAATACTTAGAATCAGTGCAGGTCAGGAAACATGCGGGTCATTGAGTTACGCCTAAAAGGGACTTTTTTTTCTTTACGGAATAATGAGAATATTTAAGCGTCATTTACATGGAAAGCATGATCAAAGCTATTTAGATTAAAACGTGTTTGTTTTTATTTTTTTCGGTAGAGGCACAAAGAGTACGTCTTACTATATTTAGTTCTACCTTTTTATCTAACGGGTTTACCACTTATATTTAATGAATTATACGTAAGTTTGATCGTTATATATCGCATGTAGATGGTGACAATTCCATCAGCGTTAGAACACTAAAAGAAATAGAAAAATGAATCAATAATGCATTTAAAGGATTATTTGACTGTTAAATAGACAAAAATAATTAGATTTTTTCAAAAATATGTATCTAAAAAAGAAATTAGTTCTGAAAATTTTAGAACAATCGACTTAAAAAATTTCCAATATTGAGAGGAGTTATGAGTAAAATGTCAGTTGTTTATTGTAAAGAAATATCACTTACAAAAGTTTAATTTGCTTTTTTTTCAAATTGTTTTTTTTTCATGTAACGTGCATCTTATCACAAAATATTTTTAATATTTTTTCATGAAATTTTTACAGGCTCTATAAAATATAATTTTCATCCGATTGAATATAAATTTTCTTGTATGTTTCCCAAAACATGGTTTTTATATAATTAGAAGAAAAAATTCAGTTTTTTTCAAATATTTTTTAAAAATATGTATCTAAAATACATACTAAATTTAACTCAAAAATTTTTTGAAATATTGTAGTATGTTTTAAAACAATACGTTTGTATTTAACTTAATTATATGTTTAGTTGTGCTAGTTGGCCTTGATATCGTTTTTCTTAATAACAAAGTGTCTCTTATTTAAAAATTTCTACCTAACATATAATTTATGTTTCAGAATTAATGAGATATGTAAGTAAAACTAATAATGTCAAAAACTATGCTTGTAAAACTGCTAGTTTTAAAGTTATAAGAAGTCGAGAATGATAATTATTTTACATTTTTTCGGCTTTAAAAAGTTGTATGACTCTTTAAATTGTATTAAAATAAAACAGTAAAAATTCATTAAGGGGTCACATTATCATTAAACTTTAAAAACTTCAATTTTAATATTTTTCCTTTATAACCTATGAACATCTTTGAGTAGTTTCAAAGGAACCTCAATGAAATGTTCAAATAATATTCTTTAAAACTACCTTAATATTTTCAGTGAATCTCATAATTTATAAAGAAACTATAGAAACTTTAAATGCACTTTATTAAAATTTATATTTCAACTCGCATGTGCTGTAATTAAAATAACTATTGCGCATATTGATTTCAAATTTTCCCAGGAAAATATTACAGTTCTACAATTGAACTTTACTTTCCATTTTCGTTATTGTTTATTCCATTTAGTATTTATAGTATTCGAAATGAGTTTTTTTAACTTATTTTAATATTTTTGAAAATTTATTTTTCTGTTGTACTATTTATGATATTTTTAAATATCTAATTAGGTAAAGAATTTTACCTAATAATGTAAAGAATTTTACCTAATAATTATTGTTAAAAAAAGCAAAAATTTATTAGTGTCTCTCATTTTGTGTTCTTATAAATCTGCGCACAGCGTGTTAAAAACTTTGTTAAAAAATCTCTCTTTAATTTAATATGAAAATTATTTTTTTTAAAATAATACACCTAAGCTAATTAAATAAAAATAGACAGCAATTGCTACAAACCCCATTTATAATTCTAATAATTATAGAAGATATAAGAAGAAAAAAAAGAAAATATCTTCTATTTAAATTTGTCTAACCCTTTAACTCTTTTGTTCATGTCTCATACGAGCGAAATTCAAAATAAACATTTAATCAAATCAATCACACTTTGAATTGTATTCTTTATAACAATTTTTATGTCCTTTCCCACTCCCTAGTTACTATCCAGAACTGAAATTACAAAAATTAACTTAAACTATGCTTATATATTCCTTTTGTGTAAACAAAATCTATCATCTTTTACCAGTTTTTCCTTAAAAAAACCGTATATTAAATGGTTAAGGCTTTCCTTATAGGGGTTAAGGTATTTCCTTAAAGCTTTCTCACACTTCAATCTGTAGATGTTGAAGAACCAGCACATTAAGTTTATGATTACTTTTCTCGATTTAGATTATATGGATTTAATATTTCAACGCAAACAGTTTTAAGACTGTTAAAAGTCTAATAACATATCAACCTAAACCTAAAAAAAGTATACTGATTTATATAGCAACTTATAATGTTATAATATAAATTTTATTCCAATCTACACTAGGTAAATATCATATTAATTTAAAATAATTCATTTTAATTTGAAAGAAATGGATGACTAACTAATTTTATTTCAATTCAAAAAATTATTTCAAAATGTATCAAAGATTTAAAAAAAACATTTTCTTTGAATACTAAAAAATATATTTTCTGTTATTACCCTATCTCATCTATCTACATCAGTGTCCTATGTATATTCTCATAACCATATACAATATCCTGATTTCACCTTTAAATTCCTTCAACGATATATAAATACTGTAACCTCCGAGGACTAACATGGTTTAAAAAATGTCTAAATAAATGTAAGGCAATAATAAAAGATAAGGAGACGAAAGCATTTATTTTTATTATTATGTATCCCACCTGAATAGTTTTCTTTTATGGTTCTAGTATGAATGAAGTAAACTTTAAGTATCTTATTTCACGTCACCTTTCTGTAAGGAATGAACTATTTTATATCATTTTACATAGTGGCATTCTTCAGAAGGACGTTTCAATTTCTCAAAATGATTTTAGTAGTTTAATACATACTTAACTAAAGTCTATATTTTTTTCTGCATTACAGAAAATTCTATCATACTTAAAGTAGCAATTTTATGAAAAATAAAAGCTTTTATATATACAGCAGTATATTTTTCCTTTTTAAGGGGATACAACAGGTAAATATTTTTGCGTCAAGGAATAAATGTTTAAGTTTTTATAACTTAAAATATATACTTAATTTGATTTTTCTTCAAAGAAAATTTATAGAAAAACATCAGTATAATATTAACTTAAATTCTACTCATCATACATGAATATTATGTTCCTAAATAATTTAAATATAGGTGTGTACCACATTGTATGCGGGAGAAATACTAGTACATTTTCTGATGATTGATACTTGAGCACGGGGCACGTACTATTACGGGTTAGTGTATCAACATGGTTTGATTGTGGGTACTGGGTACAAAAATAACGGTATATACAGGAAAACGAAACCGAATGTTCTTCTCTACTACATAGATTCTAGCAAAAATTTAGACAAATAAAAACTAGTTTTTATATCAGTAGATGAGGAACCACAGAACGGGCAGGTTGATTAAAAAATCAATTTAGCAATAAAATTAACTTTTTATTTATCTATGCGAAAATGATGTTATATATATATATATATATATATATATATATATATATATATATATATATATATATATATATATATATATATATATATATATATATATATATATATATATATATATATATATATATATATATATATATATATATATATATATATATATATACACATATATATACATATATATATATACATACATATATATCTATATATATATATATATATATAATATATATTTGTTTATATATTTCAATATAAAATACGAAAAGGTGGTTAAAAATTAAATAATTTTTGATCTATTGAGATTTAACTGAAAAACTAAATTTAAGCACAAAACTCCCGGTCGAGGTATAATTAAGCTTCGAAATGTTTCCGTACTCAATGTGTTAATTTTATTTTAATATACAAAAATATAACTTTGCGATACAAAAATCTCTTTAGATATTTCACGAAAAATTCTTTTAATACATTTTAAAATTACATTACGTCAAGCATGTGACATAATAAATTATTAATGTGCTGCTACATTCAAGTAGCGTGAATATGGCAAGCGATTGTAATACATTATCTACGTATTACGAAAGCAATTTAACACACTTCAGTGATTGTAATTATAATAGGCCTTATAAATTTTCCCTAGACTCAGTTACTGGTATGTATACTTTTAACTCCTTTATGAGAGTAGCTTAAGAAAATTGGTAATCTGATGTAACAGAGAGAAATAAAAACTGTTCATCACTACTACACAGTTAACCGTAATTAGAGAAAACCATAGGAGGTCCTCTTTTTCACTCGGTAGGGTGAAGGTCTCCCTCGTTAAGAAAACTGTAGGTATGAGGTGTGTATACTTGTGCTAATTACTAACACTAGTCCTCTGTTTGCTAAATGCCACATCAGGTGCTAAGTGAATAAATCTATTTTTTTCACTGAGACGGTAAATCCTATTTCAGTTATGCGGTTTGTCTCCATTCACTTGACCAGTTGCCTTTTTAGCTTTAGATATCTGTTGTATGATACATTATTTAGTAATCTATATGTCTATAACATTTATAACTAGAATTTAAAATGTTTGAAAAATAATAATAATAATACTCACAATATTTTTTATTTTATAGAATAAAAAAGTGATGTTTTAAATTTTTCCATTTTCTTAATAGTTTTAATTCTTTTTTAAACTTTAAAATATTACATAACTATTATTTTTAAAAAATCTTAAAGTTATAAGATTAAGATTGAAATCCCATTGTTCCACAAAAGAAACATATATACAAAGTCTTGTATTAAATATAGTAGAGTTATTTGTATGAAAAGAAAATATACATGCAATACATTGCAAGCATTAAAGATTGTCCTTGCTGTAGAAAAGTAATAGAATGTTTCATAGCATTCAACCTCATGTATATTTCAAGTTCCTAATGTTTTATATACAATTTGAATACTATATATTTACTATCAATCACAAGTGTTTTTACCATTCTGTTATAAGCATTTCTTAAATTCGTAGCTAATATCTTCATATTTGTTATACGTCGTCACATACTATTAAGGTGGGAGATACAATAAGATGATCTTTCGGAGCTGAAATTTAAAACTTTATATGCCACACCTTTTTACATAATGATATATGAAATATTAAACCGACGATATTCATCTCCATTCTGTAATTTAAACAAAAAGTTTTTTGTGACAACTTTTCAATGTGATGGAGAACAGACCAAGTTTAAAGGCAGTGTTTTTGTTAAAACGAGTGCCGTATGAAGCAGGGGCAAGAAATCGTCATGGAAGTAGAAAATTCAGAATTGAGACTGAATAAGTAATGTAGATATCAGTGTTGTATAAAAGAAGTGCAATTAATACTTATATAATATAGCAATATTTGAGAGAGGGAGATTACCTTTTGGATTCCTTCTTTGAGTACTTGCCTTTATTCACAATTTACGTTCTTTGAAAGAAATACAGTTACAAAAGAGTATATACGGTGTCCGATAGAGTATATATATATATATATATATATATATATATATATGTATGTATATATATGTATGTATATATATGTATGTATATATATGTATATATATATATATATATATATATATATATATATATATATATATATATATATATATATATATATATATATATATATATATATATATATATATATATATATATATATATATATATATATATATATATATATATATATATATATATATATATATATATATATATATATATATATATATATATATATATATATATATATATATATATATATATATATATATATATATATATATATATATATATATATATATATATATATATATATATATATATATATATATATATATATATATATATATATATATGTATATATATATATGTATATATATATGTATATATATATATATATATATATATATATATGTATATATATATATATATATATATATATATATATATATATATATATATATATATATATATATATATATATATATATATATATATATATATATATATATATATATATCACAGTGTAGATATTTATTTCAATACATGCTGTTAAAAATTCTAATTTACAGTTAAGAACTTATCAAAATTTAAAATAAATATTTATAAAACGTTAGTTGATATTAAGAAATGAAATGCTACGTCTTTTTAGAAATGAATGCGTAGCTTTAATACTGAAAATGTTTACTTACTAAAGGATTTTTTTCCCTTCATTTCGTCAGTTTCATTTATCATACATACCACTATCTACTTGTAAGTTGCATAACGTGAGTGTAACTTCATGCCAAATTATCAAAAGAAAATACGTGCGTGCAGACAATGACCGTTTATGGAGCAATAATTATTGCTAGTTCCTTTAAGCGTAAAAGAATAGACAGTCTGGGATAGAAAAGTAAATATATTTACAGAGATCACGAAATGTTGAGGAAATATTAAAAGTTCGATGAGTATAGTTTATTGTTATGCTACACAAGGTAACCTTCATGGTTAAGGCACTTTACTGCAAAACAAGAAGGTATTAGCAGTAATTGAACCAGAACTAAAAGCCTCATGAAAACCAATCTTGCAAAAGTATTAATTCTGAAAATGTGCAACAATGTTTATTTAAGGGCTCACCAAAGCCGTTTAACGGCTAACCGCAATTAATCTCTGTTTAAAAGGAGAATTGCGTATCACCATTGATTGGAGTCATGGAGTAAGCATGGTTAGCCGTTAAACGACTTTGATATGGCCGGCCCTAAGACTTCCTTAAAATTGATTAAGAGAAAGATTAAACTCTAGTATCAAAGGTAGATATCAGTCCAACACAATGTCCTAATTGGATCTGTCAGCTTCTTAAAACTTTTTAAACTATTTCTTCTTGAAAATCCTCATTAATTTCATTAATTAAAATACTAGAACAAACTCATATTCTGTGATTACAAAGAAAATACTCTGGGAGGTCCTCAACGAATCTTGTATGAAGTTTTTGACCTAACATTTTCCATAGTTTAAAATTAAAACTGTCAAGGAAATATTTATTGGCTAGACTTTAAATTCATATGTCACCAACAAAAATTAAATAAATTCAACAAGTTCAAAATCGTTTTTATTTTGAATATCCAGTTTCTCAGTTATATGTACTGCATCAGAAGATTTACTGCATTTAAAAAAATACCATTCTGTAAATAAAAATTAAGTATTATGTATAAACACCTAAACATATTCCAATTTTCAAAATTAAAGCTCTAAGTACAAAACACACTCAGATTGTATTACAAAGAATAACCTTCTATTGGTTTTTTAAAAGTTTTGAATCTAAAATTCTCCAGCTTTTCCATATATAAAAAATCTCACCCACATTTCACATAGGTCGTAATACAGATTTTTTTCAGATGTAAGTGTTAATTCACTACATATACATATGTATATTAAATAACTGCTAACAACTTTTGCAATAAAGTAGGAAATATTAATTTGTCGTAATTTTTTTATATTTTGTTAAGCTGTCAACTGCAACTTTTTATTATTAAGACTAATTTCTCCTCATTCATGAGAGATTTCTTTTGTTGTTTATATTTTAAACCGTAGATTATCACTAATATAAAGTTTTATGCAAACGACAGAAGGTTTCCTGTTGGAAAATTATATAACTTAAATAGAAAATTAGTTGGAAAATTATATAAATTATATTATTTTAATTTTCGATTTTATACTTTTATTTAAAAATGGGAAACCCTTAAGAACTAAAGTAGCATTTAAGAAATTCCCAAAAAAGAATCAAATTTTACAGAATTTCAATTTAATAAACTGCTATTTTCTGGAGAGATAAACAAAAGTTCAGTATTAAATAAATAAAAATGTTACAATGCATTCCAAATTTCCAAAATCTTCTCTCCTATTTTTGTACATTTAAACACTCAAAAGAATTTTACATGTTGAAAAGATTTATTACTCTTTTTAGGATTGAACGTTATTTTCCAAGAACAATTTAAAAAGTACGAGACATTTATGTCTGTTGCGTTATTATTGCTTTAACTCAAATAAAAAGCCATTATTTTATTTTACTTTGGATAAAAGTATATCATAGCAAAAAGTGATAAAATGTTTTATCCATAATATACAACTTTATACTAAATTATATTATATATAATTTACAACTTTTGATTATGGGCAATGCTAGAAGAAATCTCTATGAAATGTTATATATATATATATATATTTATATATATATATATATATATATATATATATATATATATATATATATATATATATATATATATATATATATATATATATATATATATATATATATATATATATATATATATATATATATATATATATATATATATATATATATGTATATATATATATATATATATATATATATATATATATGTATATATATATATATATATATATATATATATATATATATATATATATATATATATATATATATATATATATATATATATATATATATATATATATATATATATATATATATATATATATATATATATATATATATATATATATATATATATATATATATATATATATATATATATATATATATATATATATATATATATATATATATATATATATATATATATATATATATATATATATATATATATATATATATATATATATATATATATATATATATATATATATATATATATATATATATATATATATATATATATATATATTTATTTATTTATTTATTTATTTATTTATTTATTTATATGTGTGTGTCTGTGTAATTCAAGCCTATGATAACTCAACGAGCCAATGGTATTTTGATATCAAAATGATAGCTTGCTATAATGCCTTTATTCATGCCTTTATTATGTGCACAGTTACACAACACATCCAGCCATCATATATGTCGTCGGTTATTTGGCGGGCAAAGGGTTACAAAAGATTTTTTCTCAGTATGTATTCATTACCAACTATACCTTTAGACGCTCTTTCTTAATTCGTATTCGTCGAGAGCTTTTATATAGCATTATTAGTGATTCATGCTACAGCATGAAATAATACCTTGTGTTTTCTGCCATTAAATCCCTAAATTACTAGTTTTATGTTTTTAAACCTTACACACACACACACACATAGATACATACATACATACATACATATATATATATATATATATATATATATATATATATATATATATATATATATATATATATATATATATATATATACATATATATATACATATATACATATATATACATATATATATATATATATATATATATATATATATATATATATATATATATATAACAATTACTGAGTTATTAGGGCACTGATATTCGGAACCGGATTTCTTGGTTTCCTACATTGGCCTAGATGTTCGTAGTCGTTCTTAAACGGATTTAAACATTAGGTCCAGGTTTCATTAGCCCTCGTTTTAGTAAATAGTATACCATAGCGATTCAAACCAAACTAGTATATCAAAATTATTAAAATAACTATCCAAAATTTACATTTTTCAACTTCTAATTTTTTAATATCTAATTTACCAGTATTAAAATTACAGATAAAAAGTAATCTCCGGCTGAAATTGTTTAATCCATCCATTGAAGAGGACAACTTCTCTCGCCCGCGATTACGAGATCAAGCCGTACGTCTCCTCTATGTAGTGCTAAATGAAGGACAACCTCAGGTCTATACCTCCATTATGTATATATGGTTTTCACGAGCCCGGGGTTCACCAGATTGATATTTCTTAGAGACTTTCCTGGTAGTCTCGAGGTTACTTTCATTGAGTTTGCTCCTAACTGGTTTGGGCCAAATTGATGTTCGAATCAAGAAGAACCTCGCTTTGTTCAGCATCAGCATTGTAGCTGTTGTGATTACTGTAGTTGCGTCTTCAGTTTGTGTGCTGCTGTTTGTCTTCGGATGGGTCGGCGTAAAAAATTATCTTACCTAGCTATTGAAGTTCCACAGTTCTGGACGTATTTCTGATGAAGTCTCGATTGGAACTTGAGTAATAGTGACTTTTGCGTAGCAAGGCGGTGTTAACTAAATAATCGGGGAATTGGGGATGAATGTTTTCACTGGTTACATATTTACATATATATGTATAAATTGTGTTGCATGAATAAGTAATGGGTTTGAGTATTCTGCTAATTGAAATAGGTATCAATAAAGTTACCGGATTGCTAATTTGTATTTACTTTCCCGGGCTTGCTGGGCAATAATAAGCCTAGACAGCAATATTATTGAAGTAATATGCAGTCCTTCCACGTTGAAATAGAACGGTACAAGTCATAGTCGAACTTACATCTTATTCAAGATCTGATAAAATGATATGTTTAACAGCAAACAACAAACAAGGGAATGACCATCAACAAGTATACTGGAACAATGTTGGAGGCCAGACGGAGAAGTAGAAAGAAAATCTTGTTTAAAACGAAACTTAGTCATCTACTTAACACTAAAATCAACTTGGATGGGAAAAACTGAACCATTTGTTAGCAATAGCAGGAAAATGCAGTGAGTGGACAGAAAATTTGCTTTGACAGCAGAGAAAAGTCTGGAAAACTGGTTGGAAGAATTTTAAATCTGGGACAGTTGTTTAATTATGATATATTCTGGCTGAGAAAATAGATTTGTAATAATTATAATAGGAGAGAGGTAAATTTTTATGATATATTAAAGTGAAATAGATATGATATGTTACACCCACACAAACATGTGTCTATATTTACATAAATGAAGAGAGAGACAGACAGACAGAATAAAAAATAGAGAGTGGTTTGAGTAAATATGGACGTAATATTTGACTAAATATATCTCAGTATCATATTATATACATTTGGCATGGTTGAGATAACGATTGCCATCTAGTGACTTTCCTTCAGATAAACTCCAGGCTGAACATTGACAAATTTAAAATAATAAATTTAAAATGATTTTAAATATAAGAATAAAGTATTAAAACTATGTAAATCAGGGAAAAATTATGTGACTATGCTATGTAACAATGGTATAAGTAGTTTTTAAACTTGGTAACATAATATATTTTTATATTTGTTATTTTCTTATAAAATTTTGCATCTCATTATTGCATATTCAACTTTGCATCTGTTTAAATTTCAAGATGTTTTGTAAATATAATTATTTTATGTACTAAAGTTATTCATAGAATAGTTAGTCATTGATATCGTTATGTATAGTATATTTATGTTTACCTTAAAAATTAAAAATCAGAATTTTATATGTAATTAAAATCTCAATAAATTTAATATCTGCAGGTATACTTTTGCAGAACGTATCTCTTTTATCATATAAATATATGGACATATCTGGTATATAGTGCATGTTGAAACTAATTCTTAATTTCGTAAATGTTTTTTAACTAAACATACAAAAATATATAAACATACAAATATAAAATTTCAAAAGTACAGAACTATGATGAAGATGGAAACTGTAGTACTCACGATTTCTTTTGTTTAACTTTCTTTG
Organism: Pardosa pseudoannulata; assembly: GCA_032207245.1. Lineage (NCBI taxonomy): Eukaryota > Metazoa > Arthropoda > Arachnida > Araneae > Lycosidae > Pardosa > Pardosa pseudoannulata. Next base: position 147,737,911 of record CM063508.1, read on the forward strand.
GAGCACACGAAAGTAAAACTACCAGGTATATTCAACATTTCCAGAATTGCTTTGTTTTCTCCATCACTTCCAAAATGTCACATTATTCAACTCTTCCACCTTTTATCTCTCAAATCCCTATTACAGTTCTATTTCTTTTAAACTTATGTCTTTCGAGTTTCTTTTTCCCATTGTGTATACTGTAATACGTTTCCTCAGCAAGGAAACTATTAATAGCAAGGGAAGAAAACATATAAGTCTAAGGAAATGGAAAAATAAATCTTGAATTGTACAGGAATAAGAGCATACATAAATATTTCTCGTAGCATGGAATTTCGTAATTTCGAAAACTGATCCGAGTTCGAAAAGTATTGTTGTTTATTTATTACATTATGAGAAATATATGATTTCTGTAACACTTTTATAGGACTGGATTGATAATGTATAGTGCAATTTAGAAATGATTATCATTTTAAATGGTTCTAAAACATATTAATCATAAGTATTCTATAAAACGTTACTTTACGTTATTTTTTAATATGAAAAATGATTTATTACATTATGAGAAATATATTATTTCTATAACAGTTTTTTAGGACTGCCATGGTTATAGTATAACATAATTTAGAAATGATTATTGTTTTTAATGGTTTTAAAACATATTTCTGATAAGTGTTCTAAAAACGTTAGACTGTGAATATTTGATACAATATCTGGATTTAAAATAAATATTTATGTCAATTTAACTGTTAAAAGACTTAAAATTTTTTATAGCTATGTAAATCCTATAAACATTCGTAATATTTATTACTTACTTATTATTAAAAATAAAAATGTAGTTTTAAATCAAGACAAAAACAAAATCCCAAGCTTAAGTTTTTTACGAAAATATGGGGGAAATTTAAAACATAGAAAACTTTCTAGTAGCAGTTTAAAGTTTAAAATCATTTTTGATCATTATTAGCTTACTTATTGTCAATAATTAAAAACTGTTTTAAACCAGTAGAGTGCAATTCCGAAGTTAGGAATTTAAAGTAAATTTTGGGAGTATTAAAATAGTTATAAATTTCTTGTATTGGTGAATACCTGTAATTCTTGCCAAAACCCAGGTATTTTGAGATGTAATGTTGAACTAATGAATAGCGTTATAGTCAGCGAATAATCCTCTTAAAATACTTTAAGCGTTCTAGAAGGTCAGAAGAACTCGTTTATTGGAAAACATCGGACTTCCCTATGTTTCACGCTAGGAGAAACCACACTAATTACTTTATTTATGTGAAATATATTTACGGAGATTTAAGGGAAATTCCATTTGCAATAACAAGTGATTGACTTCAGTAATATTTTATAGTAAAACATGTATATTTTAATTGATAACATAAACAATTAATTTACTTTAAAGAGATAGGAGACATTACAAATTGATTCTTTAAACTACTAGGTTAGAGCTATATAATATGATACACATATGAATTAACCCTTTGACAGTTTCATTTTTTTCCAGAAATTGGTCAAAAAATGTTACATTTTTTATTGCATTTTTTTTTGTTCAATTTACATTTTTATGTAGAGATATGTTATTAAAATTAACATTTCTAATATTTAAAGCATTTATTACAACATTTTTTTTTCTTGAAAGCATCATAGAACTGAAGTTTGCCTTTAGTCTCATCGATATCCAAGTTAATTTTTGGAATTCCAGTGAAAGCAAATCTAGGAGGCGGATCCGAAGTATTATCACAATTAATTTCAAAAAAGTGTCTTGCTTGACTGATTCCATCTGTACTACTATCAGAGTCACTACTATGCAGGACACCTAGTAAACTCGCTACTATCATTTACAGATAATTCAGTTTCTGATTCCGAGTCACAGTTCGAATCACAAGAAATTAGCTCCATAAGCTCTGAATTTATCCATTATTTAAAAGTAAAAATATATTATTCAACTATTACAACAATAAAATTATCAGGCGGTTAGTAAATTATAACCAGAAAGCTATACAATGAAAGCTTATAATTCGTCTTCTTACACAAAGCATGTGAAAAAACCCGCGCTTTTGAACCAATGAGAGCTGAAAATACAATAAACAGCAAACTATCATTTACTGGACGAATAAATTACTATAGGAATAATTTGTTAATAAAACTGGAAAAAATACGTCCGAAACAGTGCAAGCGAAATAGAAATCAGATTGTCCGTACGCCGTACTCACAAATCAATGAAGGCCCGAAAGCTGTGCCCGTACGACGTACGGGCAAAACAGGGAAGGGGTTAATTACAATATAATTTATGTATTTTTGTAATATGATTCCATTTTCGACTGTTTTTGGTTCTAAAAATTATTTCTTGCATTTTAGTTTTCATTTTTCTCCTACGTTTTATTTATAATTGCTTTAAAATATATTTTTAACATATATGAGTATTGCTTTGTTGATATATTTAAAAATTAAT
>CM063508.1:147745341-147747841 GCA_032207245.1 Pardosa pseudoannulata
TAAAACGAAAAAGATATTTTGAAATACCTCTCACTCTCAAATTAATATTTAGGTAAAGCAAACTAAAGCGGACTGAAAGGCATGATTTCTCGTTATTGCCATTTCGTTTCATATTGATAAATAATTTATCTAGATAAAAAAGGGAATTTTAAGTATTACTAAATGTCATATTACCATTAATGGTGAATTTGAATTCGGTACTATTTTAAAGTAGGTAATATTATAAAGATAATACTGTACTCATTTTCTAATATGAAATCCTATCTCTATTAATATCGCATTTTTCACATGACACAATAAAACGAAAAAGATATTTTGAAATACCTCCCACTCTGAAATGAATATTTAGGTAAGGCAAACTAAAGCGGATTGAAAGTCACGATTTCTACTTATTACCATTTCGTTTTATATTCATAAATAGTTTATCGAGAAAAAAAGGAGATTTTTAAGTATTACTCATATTAGTCATAATACCATTAATGGTAAATTTGAATGGGAAGATGTTTTAAAGTAAGTTATATTATTAAGACAATACTGAATTAATTTTCTTACATGAAATCATATCTCTATTAATATCATGTTTCTCTACACAATAAAACGAAAAAGATATTTATATATTTAGTATCAATTCAATGCAATTTGTATATAAATTGTGAATGAATACTGCATAAAATGAGATTTCAGATCTGCGAAAAAGTTAGTAATGAATTTTTATAATTTTAATTTATCTATACGGATGCAGAACTTCAATCAATATTTGTGGAACATTTCCTCTGTATTATCTGATTGGAATATTATACATTCTTTAAAAATATGCTATACTGAATAGTATATTACAAACATTCTGATTGTATGTTTAATTTTAAACCCATACTTAAATAACACACAGTAGATAATTAATAAAAGAGTATTCAGTAAAGATAACCAGACAGTACTTTTTAATTAAACATGTTTATTTTAGAACCCAAAACAATCAAATTACTGCTGATGTATTTTCCTTTACAATTAGATATATTTATACTACATTTATAAGTATCTATATTGTAGGTTGTTCAAATACCAATTTTAAAATTATAGTTCGAAACATTTTCTTAAAGTAATTATTTCTAATAAATTTAATGTAATAAATCTTGCTGTCTTATACTTGACTAACGTCTCTTTAATTGCATCTCTGATAAAATTAAATAAAGAAATTAGATTTTGGTAATAACCAAATATACATCAAATGAGGATTGTAATAAAAGATGCTTTAATACATGATTTCATATGCCTATAATTCTCTTCAGTTGTTATGTTTCTCTTGGATTATTTGTTTTAATCATCTTCTCTTTACGGATTTTAATTACTTAAAACACTTTGCAATTTTTTATTAGTAAATTGCAAAGCGTTATTAGAAATAAGTTTTACAGGTTAAGTGTTAAGTCGCATAAATGCCTCTTTCTTCGTTATGTATTAAATTTAGCTAATAATCTTATATACATTTATGAGAGAACTGATTTAAAAAGAGCGTTTTAAATGCTATGCTCAAAATGTAGAGTTATATCTTTCGAAGTAATATTAAGCACGCTAAAATTAATCATCATCTTCGTATTCTTGCTTATCCTTTAAAGTGAATCAGATCTGATCCATGAGATTGTTCTCTATAGGTACATCCAAGAAGAATGTTGGTTTCCTCAAATGTACTCAAAATTAAAGAATTATTTGTTTCGAAGTAATATAAAGTATGCTAAAATTAATCATCTTCTTTATATTCTTGCTTATCTTTTGAACTGAATTTGATCTGATCTATGAGATTGTTCGCTGTAGGTACATCCAAGGCGAATGTTGGATTTCCCAAAATTACTCAAAATGTAAAAAGTTATATCTTTCGAAGTAATATCAAGCACGCTAAAATTAATCCTCTTCTTCATATTCTTGCTTATCCTTCTGAACTAAATCAGATCTAATCAATGAGATTGTTCGTTTTATGTACATCCAAGACGAATGTTGGTTTCCTCAAAAACACTCAAAATGTAAAGAGTTATATCTTTCGAAGCAATATCAAGCACTCTAAAATTAATCCTCTTCTTCATATTCTTGCTTATCATTTAACTGAATCAGATCTGATCCATAAGATGGTTAGCTTTAGGTACATCCAAGACGAATGTTTGTTTCCTCAAAAGTACTCAAAACGTAAAGAGTTATATCTTTCGAAGTAATATCAAGAACACTAAAATTAATCATCTTCTTCATATTCTTGCTTATCCTTCTGAACTAAATCAGATCTAATCAATGAGATTGTTCGTTTTATGTACATCCAAGACGAATGTTTGTTTCCTCAAAAGTACTCAAAACGTAAAGAGTTATATCTTTCGAAGTAATATCAAGAACACTAAAATTAATCATCTTCTTCATATTCTTGCTTATCCTTTAAGCTGAATCACATCTGATCCATGAGATTGTTTGTTTTAGATAGATCCAAGACGAGTGTTGGTTTCCTCAACAGTACTCAAAATGTAAA
>CM063508.1:147757841-147767841 GCA_032207245.1 Pardosa pseudoannulata
TCAGACATATTTCTACTAGTGGAATCTCAAAGCGCGGACGTAAAGCATGAAGTACCGGAATCAGTGACTTTGTTTTTTTAAACTAAAAAAAATTTAGACTTTTGTCAGGAATCCATCTTTACGACAGACTGCTTCATGGACAATTTCACATTTTTTATGGTGTGAAGAGTCATTTAGTGGCGATTGCATAAGCCTCTAAGCCATACAGTGTGCCTAGTGACATAATTTCCATTCACAAGATAATCACTCTTGCATAAATAAAAGGATTTAGTATAGGGTCATTAGTTTTAATACACAGTACATAGGAAAACATAAATATAAAAGTATTATTATTAGAAAAATTAGAATTAGATTTTCGGGATTTTATCCTTTGGGTTTTAAATTTCTGAATAAGCTTGCACAATAAACTGCTGTATAATGAGTTACAAATTTAAAAAACCCACATATTTATTTTTTATTTTTATAGCATTTTTTTGTATTTTTGAAATAGAAATTTTTTTACCTTTATTTATATATATGATTAACTATAAAAAATAAAGGAGTTTTTTAGTACTTTTAATTGTACTATAACAAAAATTATCTCATAGCTTTTGCAAATATTTCAGAGCTACTTTATTTTAGTTACCGTTTTAGTTGCATTTATTTCACTTCTTTGCTAAAGCAATCTAATTACATATCTGGATTATGACTAACAGAAAAATTTATTTTCTTAAGTATATTTAAAAAAAATAAAAATTTTATAAAATCGAAAAATTTCAACATATTTCTTTTAATTAATTTTGTTATGATTTTTCTACTAAATTGTTGTAACGTTTCCAAAACTAATCTTTATAACTTCAACGATTGAATTTATTAATATGTTCTAAAGAAAAAAAACTTCAATTTATATATAAATTTTAATAACCTACATGAAACCATTTACATTTTTTATTTTAAAAACAGTTCTAACCAATTTATTGAAAACTCTATCATTAAACTAAATTATGCAGATACTTTTTATACATGTATAATAAAAAAATAGTCAGTTTTATATGTATTTGAATTTTAACATGTTAAATACAGATGTATATTCAAAAAATACTTACATAAATAAATTTGTTGATTTCAATCTGAAAAAAAAATTTATATAATAGAAATATTTAGTAAAAATATATATATATATAATATATATATATATAATATAAATATATTTATATATATATATAAATATATATATATATATTATATATATATATATTATATATATATATATATAATATATATATATATTTATATATATATATATATATATATATATATATAAATTATATATATATATAGTCTTATTTTGTACTAATAACAAGCATTTTATACAAACTGAACTCATAATTTTATGATTAGTGATGTTTTATAGAAATTTAATCAAGGCAAAATTTAAGAGCAAATTGGATGAATTTGAAATCATTTCTATATTTACATCATTATTGTATTGATAATTATTTTCAATTATTCTTTACGTTTTTCTATCCTGTTATAAAGTCATAAATACCGAGATTTAATAATATTAGTTAAAATTTCTACAGCATTTAAATCATTAAAAAGAATTCTTCATGTTTAACCCTTTCGTGGGACACTTTTTTCTCACTCCACGTTTCCAGACTTTCAAAACAGAACTGCTAATTTTATTCAAAACAACGATCGAACAATAGATGACAGAGTGAAAACGAAGACTGGATCAGTCTTCCCATCGTTCCAATAGCAAGACCAATATATTAGAATGGGTTTTACGTTTCCTACAGGTGTGTTTTGTAAGATCATGTAGGTTGCAAATAATCTTCCCAAGCCCCACGAAAGGGTTAAAGAGTTTTACATTCATAGAAACTTATTTTAAAAGTATCGAACAACATGAGTAATTCCTCATTTTTTATATTCAAAAAAGATAGTTCATGTATTTCATTACCTTCTTTCACTGTATTTTTTTAACTCATTGAGGCAAATGATATATTGGAGGTATAATGCTCAAATAAATTTAAGGGGAAATTGTATGATAAAAATTCTTTTACTAAGTATTTCTAATCGTTGTAACGACTTAAACTTTTGTCAATATAAACTATACAACGATGAATATTTTAAATAAAAATTGAAAAATCTGCATTATCGTCATAATAATTGTATTGATTCCCTTTACATATAATAAATAGCACTTTCTAAAAATTAAATATAAACGTAGAAGTTAAGCTTTAAATAATGTTTATGTTAATAAAGCATTCAACACAGATCTTGAAAAAGATGAAAGACATATTATTATTTACTTCGATATTACATTAACATTAGGTATTAGAGGAGTATTTTATTCGGACACTATTAAAAGGAATGTATTCGATATGGGACACAATTTCTAACAGAACCATAGTATGTAAACAATATGAGAATTATTAATAAAAGGTTGGTGTTACGCATCAAAAAATGTGTTAATAAAACATTCAAAACAGGTGTTACAAAAGAGGGAAGCCACATTATTATTTACTTCGATATTACATTAACATTAGGTATTAGAGGAGTATTTTATTTGGACATTATTAAAAGGAATGTATTCGATATGGGGTCCTATTTCCAACAGAACCGTAGTAAGTAAACAATATGAGAATTATTAATAAAAGGTTGGCGTTACGCTTCAAATAATGTGTGTGTTAATAAAACATTCAAAACAGGTGTTACAAAAGAGGGAAGACACATTATTATTTACTTCGATATTACATTAAGATTAGGTATTAGAGGAATATTTTTTACGGAGACTATTAAAAGGAATGTATTAGATATGGTACCCTATTTCCAGCAGAACCGTAGTAAGTAAACAATATGAGAATTATTAATAAAAGGTTGGTGTTACACTTCAAATAATGTGTCTGTTAAATAAACAATCAAAACAGGTGTTCCAAAAGTGGAACGACACATTATTGTTTACTTCGATATTATATTAACATTAGAAATTAAAGGAGTATTTTATTCGGACACTATTAAAAGGAATGTATTCGATATGGGACTCTATTTCCATCAGAAACGTAGTAAGTAAACAATATGAGAATTATTATTAAAAGGTTGGTGTTAAGCTTCAAATAATGTGTCTGTTAATAGAATATTTAAAACAGATGTTACAAAAGAGGGAAGCCACATTATTATTTATTTCGATATTACATTAACATTAGGTATTAGAGGAGTATTTTATTCTGACAGAATTAAAAGGAATGTATTCGATTTGGGGTCATATTTCCAACAGAACCGTAGTAAGTAAACAATATCAGAATTATTAATAAAAGGTTGGAGTTACGCTACAAATAATGTGTCTGTTAATAAAACATTCAAAGCAGGTGTTACGAAAGAGGGGAGACACATTATTATTTACTTCGATATTCTATTAACGTTAGGTATTAGAGGAATATTTTTTACGGAGACTATTAAAAGGAATGTATTAGATATGGTACCCTATTTCCAGCAGAACCGTAGTAAGTAAACAATATGAGATTTATTAATAAAAGGTTTGTGTCATGCTTCAAATTATATGTCTTTTAATAAAACATTCAAAACAGATTTTCCAAAAGAGGAAAGATACATTATTATTTACTTCTATATTACATTAACATTAGGTATTATAGGAGTATTTTAGTCGGACATTATTAAAAGGAATGTATTCCATATGGAACCCTATTTCCAGCTAAACCGCAGTAAATAAACAATATGAGAATTATTAATAAATTAATTCTGTCTTTTACATTAAAGACACGTTTATACTTCCGTCATTAACAATGATTGACAGTCATTTTAACCAGACAACAGAAAACTTTCTTAAATTACTCTATCCTCTGAACTTAATATAACAAGATTACTCCGCTTAAGGAAAAGAGAATAATGTTAATAGAAATTACTGAAGTCAACAGCATGTACTTAGAAATATTTAATTAAAACTAGAAATTTAACAAAATTCAAACCGACAAATATGTAGCTGTATAAAATTTACAACGATGATTATTTTACATAAAAATTGAAACATCCGCATTTTCATCAAAATATTTGTATTGATTTCCTCTAGATATAATAAATAATTATTTCAATAAATTAAATGTAAATGTTCGAGTTAAGCGTAAAATAATGTGTCTGTTAATAAAAGATTCAAAACAGGCGTTACAAAAGAGAAAAGACACATTGTTATTTACTTAGATATTACATTACATTAGGTATTAGAGGAGTATTTTATTCGGACACTATTAAAAGGAATGTATTCAATTTGGGGTCCTATTTCCAACAGAACCGTAGTCAGTAAACAATATGAGAATTATTAAGAAAAGGTTGGTGTTACGCTTCAAATAATGTGTCTGTTACGAAAACATTCAAAACAGGTGTAACAAAAGAATGAAGAAAAATTAGTATTTACTTCGATATTACATTAACATTAGAAATTAGAGGAGTATTTTATTCGGACGCTATTAAAAGGAATGTAGTCGATTTGGGACCCAATTTCCAACAGAACCGTATTAAGTAAACAATATGAGAATTATAAAAAAATTTTGGTGCTACTCATCAAATAATGTGTCAGTTAATAAAACATTGAAAACAGGTGTTACAAAAGAAGAAAGACACATTATTATTACTTCGATATTACATTAACATTAGAAATTAGAGGAGTATTTTATTCGGACACTATTAAAAGGAATGTAGTCGATATGGGACCCAATTTCCAACAGAATTGTATTAAGTAAACAATATGAGAATTATTAATAAAAGGTTGGTGTTACGCATCAAATAATGTATCTGTTAATAAAACATTGAAAACAGGCGTTACAAAAGAAGAAAGACACATTATTATTACTTCGATATTCCATTAACATTTGGTATAAGAGAAATATTTTTTACGGACACTATTAAAAGGAATGTATTAGATATGAGATCCTATTTCCAGCAGAACCATAGTAAGTAAACAATATGAGAATTATTAAAAAAGTTTGGTGTTACGCTTCAAATAATGTGTCTTTAATGAAACATTCAAAACAGGTGTTACAAAAGAGGAACGACACATTATTATTTACATCGATATTACATTAACATTAGGTACTAGAGGAGTATTTTATTCGCACGCTATTAAAAGGAATGTATTCGATATGGGACCCAATTTCCAACAGAACCATAATAAGTAAACAATATGAGAATTATTAATAAAAGTTTGCTGTCTTTTAGCATTAAAGTCACGTTCATACTTTCGTCATTAACAATGATTGACAGCCATTTTAACCAGACAACAGAAAACTTTCTTAAGTTACTCTATCTTTTGGATTTAATATAACAAGATTACTCCGCCTAACTAAGAGAGAATAAAGTTAATAGAAATTACTGAAGTCAACAGCATGTACGTAGAAATATTTAATTATAACTAGAAATTTAACAAAATTTGAACCGACGAATATGTAGCTATATAAACTATACAACAAAGATTATATTAAATAAAAATTGAAACATCAGTATTTGTATCATAATATTTGTATTGATTTCTTCTAAATATAATAAATAACTCTTTCAAGATATTAAATGTAACTGTACAAGTTACGCGTCAAATAATGTGTCTGTTAATAAAACATTCAAAACAGGTGTTATAAAAGAGAAAAGACACATTATTATTTACTTCGATATTACATTAACATTAGGTATTAGAGGAGTATTTTATTCGGACACTATTAAAAGGAATGTATTCGATATGGGACCCTATTTCCATCACAAACGTAAGTAAACAATATGAGAATTATTAATAAAAGGTTGGTGTTACGCTTCAAAAAATGTGTATATTCATAAAACATTCAAAACAGGTATTATAAAAGAGAAAAGACACATTATTATTACTTCGATATTACATTAACATTAGAAAATAGAGGAGTATTTTATTCGGACACTGTTAAAAGGAATGTAGTCGATATGGAACCCGATTTCAAACAGATCCGTATTAAGTAAACAATAAGAGAATTATTAAGAAAAGTTTGGTACTACTCATCAAATAATGTGTCTGTTAATAAAACATTCAAAACAGGTGATATAAAAGAGAAAAGACACATTATTATTTACTTCGATATTACATTAACATTAGATATTAGAGGAGTATTTTATTGGGACACTATTAAAAGGAATTTATTCGACATAACACCTTATTTCCAGCAGAACCGTATTAAGTAAACAATATGAGAATTATTACTAAAATGTTGGTGTCTTTTAGCATGAAAGTCACGCTTATACTTTCGTCATTAACAAAGACTGACAGTCATTTTAACCAGACAACAGAAAACTTTCTCAAGTTACTCTATCCGCTGAACTTAATATAACACGATTACTCCGCCTAAGGAAGAGAGAATAAAGTTAATAGAAATTACTGAAGTTAACAGCATGTACGTAGAAATATTTAATTATAACTAGAAATCTAATAAAAATACAAACCGACGAATATGTAGCTATATAAACTATACAGCGATAAATATGTTAAATAAAATTGAAACATCCGAATTTTCATCAAAATATTTGTATTGATTTCCTCTAAATATAATAAATAACACTTTCAAGAAATTTCAAGAACTCCTCATCTGTTATTTTTGATAGTTATAATAATATAGATATATTTTAGAAGTATAACTTTGGCACAAAAATGTACTGAAAACTAAATGTAACAGAATAATAATAGTATTTTGCGATAAGATAAGCTATAAGAACATGTATCTATACTGAAATATTTTTCTATAAAAATTTTTTATAAGATTTGTTATAAGAACATGTATCTATGACTTGAATATTATTTGTTAACGTCTCCAATATATTAAACACATTATTATTTCTTGCAACTAGGGTGTTTTTATGCATTACTAAAAAAGAGTTTTTATAAATGTGTTATTTTTAGAATTTTTTACTCCACATGTTTTTTATATATGAATGAATACGTATGTAAAAAAGCATGACAAATAAAAAAATGAGTTATTTTTAGAATTTTCTACTCCACATGTTTTTATATATGAATGAATATGTATATAAAAAAGCATGACAAATAAAAAAAATTGTTTTTATAAATGTGTTATTTTTAGAATCTTCTACTCCACATGTTTTTTTATATATGAATGAATATGTATGTAAAAAAGCATGACAAATAAAAAAAGAGTTTTTATAAATGTGTTATTTTTAGAATTTTCTACTCCACATGTTTTTTATATATGAATGAATATGTATGTAAAAAAGCATGACAAATAAAAAAAGAGTTTTTATAAATGTGTTATTTTTAGAATTTTCTACTCCACATGTTTTTTATATATGAATGAATATGTATGTAAAAAAGCATGACAAATAAAAAAATAGTTTTTATAAATGTGTTATTTTTAGAATTTTCTACTCCACATGTTTTTTATATATGAATGAATATGTATGTAAAAAAGCATGACAAATAAAAAATGATTTTTTATAAATGTGTTAATTTAGAATTTTCTACTCTACATGTTTCTTTATATATTTTATATATGAATGAATATGTATGTAAAAAAGCATGACAAATAAAAAAATTCGTTAACCGTATTTCTATTTCAACATTATATTAAGTTTTATTTACCAATAGTGATTAAAGTATACATTTTTAGCACCCCCTCTGGCAATAATCCCCGCCTGCCATGTTGGGGACAAATGATTTTAAATCTTATGTACAATGATGTAAAGAGCGAAGTATGATTCGTAAAATGTTAAAGATGTCAATAAATATTGGTAGAATTGTTAAAAATTTCACATAAAGTATCATAATATGATGAGAAAACGTGTTTAAGCAAAATATTGAAATTAACATCTACATGTACAAAGTATATGCACACGTTAGAGTAAGTATTAAATATGCACACTCGACATAGGGATGGAACAAGGTTTATGTCATTTTTGTGATAAAAGCCGATATAAACAATAAAAAAATGAAGACACCAACTGAAAATAAAATATTCTGGATATGAAATAGTGTGTGATATCAATACTTTGACAGACGATTCAGGGTACGGTCGATGTTACCAAACAACCTTTACAAGGTAGACCAGGAATATAAAAAGTTTCGCAAGACTGATATTATCAATGACTGTGGAATGTCAGTGGTCCAATTTTGACAGATAACTGGGATACGCACTAAAAATCACCAGATGACTAGATTCTAGGGGATATTTTTCCAGAACACTCAATCATGTTGGTCTGTATGTCAGATGATTCACATTTGAGGACAAACATGATGTTTTTAACTCGAGTTTGGAAAATCATTATTGGAGTTTGAAGCAGTGGGAAAATATAGTTTTCAGTGTTTCTACCGCTTTAATTGGAACATGGGTTCTCCTCAGATTACTGTATGGAAAGAACACATTTAAACCCAAGAAACATCTCGAAAAGACATGTTTTTAAAGGGAGTTATGGTGAGAGCAGGCATTAAGCTGGAAATCCATAAAAACTCCCACATTATTGAACCAGGGAATAATATTGCTAGAAGATACAAATGCAAACTACTAATAGCTTTATGTTAGCTTGTTACGAAGTTCTGTGTTCATAATCATGGAATACAATGCGATTGTCACCATATTATCTTGGGTGACGACTTCATTGAAAGTGCACATACCATCGTGTAGTTATGGAATATGTTCGTCAGGCAACTTACATATTTTTCTATGGAACTACAATTCGTCTTTAAACTGAAACGAGCACTCCATAAGTTTTGCATCTTTTTAAGTGTCCATCTTTTTAAGTGTCTTTCTAACGTGTCCACAATAAACATAGACATGGAAAATCATTCTTCTGCATGCGTGGCTTCCAGATATGGCTAGTCACCGTCTAAGCTTCCAAGCTACATTTTTATTTAATTTCTTTAATTTATATGTAATCTATCTGTATGTGCAAAAATTTTATAATAAAGAGGAATAATACCTGGTTTTGTATTATATTTTTCTGTTATAATAGCATTGCCCTCACTCAAGATGTTTTAAGCTAATCTGATCTTGTTTTTTTCTAAAATGTTTGCCTAAAATGACGGATGTTTAACTTTTGGTAATAGGTGCAATTTAGTAATCCTATAATACAGGTGCGGATTTGTAGAAAAATATTATGTGACTCTGTAAATTTATTTACATTTTATTATACCATCGATGTTTAAGACTACAATAGTGGCTTTATTATATCCGTTACAATCGATGTCTTTTACACTATGCAGATACAGGTATGTAAATCGTGGATCTAATTAACCCTTTGACAGTTTCATTTTTTTTTACCAAAATTCGGTCAAAAAATGTCACATTTTGTATTGCATTTTTTGTTCATTTTACATTTTTAAGTAATGATATGTTATTAAAGTTAACATTTCTAATATTTTTAAGCATTTATTACAACTTTTTTTCTTTCTATGAACGCATCATAGAACTGAAATTTACCTTTAGTCTCATCGATATCCAAGTTAATTTTTGGAATTCCGATGAAAGCAAATCTAGGAGGCAGATCCGAAGGATTATCACAATTAATTAAAAAAAATTGTCTTGCTTGACTGATTTCATTTGTACTACTATGAGAGTCACTACTATACATGCCATGTAGTAAACGTTCGCTACTATCATTTACAGATAATTCAGTTTCTGATTCCGAGTCAAATTTCAGATCACAAGAAATTAGCTCCATACGCTCTGAATTCCCTTATCTAAGAGTAAAAATATATTATTCAACTCTTACATCAATAAAATTATCAGGCCGTTAGTAAAATGTAACCAGAAAGCTATACATTGAAAAATAACAATTCGTCTTCTGATACAAAACATGCGAAAAAACCTGCGCTTTTGAATCAATCAGAGTAGAAAGTACAATAAACTGCAAACTATCATTTACTGGACAACTATCGGCATCTATACGAATAATATTTCCTATAATTGGAAAAAATATGGCCTAAAGCAGTGCAAGCGAAATAGAAATCAGATTGCCCTGTACGGCGTACAGGCAATCTTAATTC
>CM063508.1:147772841-147780341 GCA_032207245.1 Pardosa pseudoannulata
ATATATATATATATATATATATATATATATATATATATATATATATATATATATATATATATATATATATATATATATATATATATATATATATATATTTATATATATATATATATGTATATATGTATGTATATATGTATATATATATGTATATATATATATATATATGTATATATATATATATATATATATATATGACACTTTCCGAGTGGATAAAGCATGGAGGACACATTTTATTTCATTGCTATACCATTTAGAGATACTTTGTTCTACTAATTTGCCACAACAAACGTGGAGGATATTATCAGCCCGAGTTCCCCCTAAGAACCGTCTTTTTTGGCATTGATACATAAGCAAATTCCTATGTCTACTTAAGCTTCAGCTTTCTTACGCTATATATTTCCGCTCGAGAGTGTGTCTTTCTCCTACAACGTTATCGTTTATAAGTTATAACTACTTTTAATTATAACTAGCTTACTTCTTAAACCCATTTTTTAACCTCACACACACACAGATATATATATATATATATATATATATATATATATATATATATATATATATATATATATATATATATATATATATATATATATATATATATATATATATATATATATATATATATATATATATATATATATATATATATATATATATATATATATATATATATATATATATATATATATATATATATATATATATATATATATATATATATATATATATATATATATATATATCTGTGTCTGCGTGTGTATGTGCCTGTGTATAGTTACCAAATATATAGATATGTATTTATGGGGAAAACAGTCCTTTTTTGATTTTCCAAGTACTAAACTTGGTAAATTTTTTTAAGCAGTCGTGAAAATCTCCCCAAAGAAACAAAAGAAGATTTATATCTAAAATTCTGTTAAAATTCAATTTATATTAGTTAAATTGGAAATTCAGACTGAACTTCCAAACGTCTATTCACCAGAAAATCAGCCAAAAGGATGGCTTTGAATTCATCACGAGGGCTACTACTATCATGGAAACTTTGTTTATATTAGCGATCCCGAGCGATCGGAAATACACATTATAGATAATAAGTAGCTAAAAGGTCTGAAATCTGCAAAGTAACATCGTATACATGTATTTCTTATTGTTTTTTGAAATTTTCCTTTGAGCCAGATTAAAAATGCAGTTGTAATAAATTTATATATCGAAATGTAGTTTTCCTTATTTTCCTACATTAAAGATATAGACTCATGCTACAGATAAACTCACAGTAGCAACTATATTATGAACAATATCTCTAATTCAAAAAATTTTATAATTCTTTAAAATAGAATTTTAATAACTTTATACAAATTGATACAAATTTTCTCTCTATTGAACAAAAAGTTTTATAATTATACTGAAAGTAGACTGAAAATAAGTAAAATATTGAATTTCAAGATAACACTAGAAAAAGAACTTTCCATTACAAATATTTTTTAGCAAACAAGTATATTTGTTTAAAACGTGTCTCAACCTACCCTAGCTGAAATCTAAGCTTTGGCAAGCTCGGGACTTTTCTTTTTCATTCTATTTATATTAGGTTTACTGCTCTAAGAAATGTTAAAGACTTTCGCAAGGAGTAAAATTAAAAACAAGCTTTAAACATGACAACATACTAAAGTATGCGGCATTTCGCTGGCGTAAAGACGGCTATAAAATGAAAATCTCCGAGTGAAATGTTAATAAAAATATTTTTTAACTGAGAAAAAGAATGGGCGCCTTTAAAAAAAAGGAATTCTGACATTTGGCAACAGTTACTAAAGCATAGAGTAAAACTTAATGGACTAGGAAGATCTCGGAGAATATTTTTTACTCAGTCTTTTGTCCCAGTGAAAGTCAACAGTTAAAGAACGGAAATGAGAACTCGGTAAAGTTTTTAATAGCATGAAAGATTAATGCATCTTGTTTCTGATTAGCGGCAAAACTGTAGAGTTTTTTTAAACATTATTTCAAATGGCATTACTGTCATCGTCTGGAAGATTTATATGTCCACTTTTTATCCCAAGATACTATTTTTTAAGTTTCTTCTGTAATAACAGAACGAAATTTGATATATTGTAAACATAATTTTTCATATATAAATATTTAAGGAATTGAAATAGAACTTATATTTAAAGCAATGCTCTGATTATTATCGATATAAAAGAAAAATTAAACTTGAGACTTGAGTCTCTACTAAAAGAAACCACAGGAATAATTTTGTAAATTATTTTAACTGAATAATCCAGAGTAGAAATTTTACTCTTGTTTTTTAATTTGAGGAAATATAAATGATATAACTCAAGTACTGTTTTGAATATTTAGTAATAAAATTAATAGTTTAAAATTAATGGTTTTCTAATAGGTAATATTATATACTAATCGGTGAAATGATAATTTCAACTTGTTAAGTCCCACAGAAAGTAGACAGTTACAAATTATAATTTTACTTATTACTTGAAGTATTAAATATTTACCACTAAATTAAAGTGCTCCTAAAACTTTACAACATTTGCTTACAACTATGATAAATTTATATTAATCAATAATTTTCTCAACATAATCTTTCGACTTAAAGCATCTCAAGAATATTTCATGCAGAAATATTTAATGATCAATGAGCAAAACATATTAATACTTAGCTTGAAAAACTTACAAGCTTATCGCATGGTTTACTTATTCTTTGATGTATTAAATATTTACCATCAAATTAAAATGCTCCTATAACTTGACAACAGTTGCTTACGACTGAGATGAATTTATAAGTTAATCAATAATTTTCTCAACATTGTCTTTCTCAACCATCTAAAGAATATTTAATAAAATATTTCATGCAGAAATACTTAATGATCAATGAGAAAAACATATTAATACGTAGCTTGAAAAACTCACAAGCTTCTAGCATGGTTTACTGTAAACAATATTAATCCAAAGGAAAGCTTAATTTATATAAAGTGTTATGTCTTTAAGGTACGTAACAAATGGAAAATATAATGAGTAACATAAGATATGTTCTAAACAGCAGTCCTATAAAAGATGAAGGTGGAACTTTAGCTAATGAAAATTTGGTTGATAGTCTGTATTTCTATCTTATTAAATTATAAAAAGTTACTGCTAATAATAAAATAAAAGTTATCTATACCTAGAGTACAGAAAGTGTTTAGTACACAACAATTTCTATAATAAAGTTTACTTATTCTTTGATGTATTAAATATTTACCATCAAATTAAATTGCTCCTAAAACTTGACCACAGTTGCTTACGACTGAGATGAATTTATAAGTTAGTCAATAATTTTCTCAGCATTATCTTTCTTCTCAAACCATCTAAAGAATATTTAATAAAATATTTCATGCAGAAATACTTAATGATCAATAAACAAAACATATTAATACGTAGTTTGAAAAACTTACAAGCTTCTCGCATGGTATACTGTAAACAATATTAATCCAAAGGAAAGCTTAATTTATATAAAGTGTCATTTCTTTAAGGCACTTAATAAATGGAAAATATAATGAGTAACATAAGATATGTTCTAAAGAGAAGTCCTATAAAAGTATAAGGTGGAACTTTAGCTAATGAAAGTTTGGTTGATAGTCTGTATTTCTATCTTATTGAATTGTAAAAAGTTACTGCTAATAATAAAATAAAAGTTATCTATATCTAGGGTATAGAAATTGTTTAGTACACTATCAATTTCTATTATAAAGTTTACTTATTCTTTGATGTATTAAATATTTACCATCAAATTAAAATGGTCCTAAAACTTGACCACAGTTGCTTACGACTGAGATGAATTTATAAGTTAGTCAATAATATTATCAACATTATCTTTCTACTCAAACTATCTAAAGAAAATTTAGTAAAATATTTCATGCAGAAATACTTAATGATCAATGAGCAAAACATATTAATACGTAGCTTGAAAAAACTTATAACCTTCTAGCATTGTTTACTGTAAACAATATTAAACCAAAGGAAATCTTAATTTATATAAAGTGTTATATCTTTAAGGCACTTAATAAATGGAAAATATAATGGGTAACATAAGATATGTTCTAAAGATTATTTAATAAAATATTTCATGCAGAAATATTTAATGATCAATGAGCAAAACATATTAATGTGTAGCTTGAAAATCTTACAAGATTCTGGCATGGTTTACTGTAAACAATATTAATCCAAAGGAAAGCTTAATTTATATAAAGTGTCATATATTTAAGGCATTTACTTAATAAATGGATAATATAATGAGTAACATAAAGTATGTTCTAAAGAGCAGTCCTATAAAAGTTTAAGGTGGAACTTTAGCCAATGAAAGTTTTGTTGATAGTCTGTATTTCTATCTTAATGAATTATAAAAAGTTACTGGTAATAATAAAATAAAAATTTTCTATACCTACAGTATAGAAAATGTTTAGGACACTATCAATTTCTATTATGAAGTTATATGAAAACATTTAAGAAAAATTAATATATTTTAAACATAAATTTTTGTTCATTTTAAAATGTTCATTTCAATTCAATTTTTCAAATATATTATCAATCTTCTTCTAAAACACCTATATTATATTCTTTAAAAAACCTATGTATCTGTTTTGGATTTCGCTTGTATATGGATTATTACAATTCAATTTTAAAACTTAAAGATTTGAGTAAAATTAAACCTAAAAATATAAAACATTTCTCATAAAAAATGAACATAATTCTTAACTATGTTTATTATATATGGAGGCTAATAATGATTATATATATATATATATATATATATATATATATATATATATATATATATATATATATATATATATATATATATATATATATATATATATATATATATATATATATATATATATATATATATATATATATATATATATATATATATACATATATATATATATATATATATATATGTATATATATATATATATATATATATATATATATATATATATATTATATATATATATATATATAATATATATTATAATATAATAATATAATATATACATATATATATATATATATATATATATATATATATATATATATATATATATATATATATATATATATATATATATATATATATATATATATATATATATATATATATATATATATATATATATATATATATATATATATATATATATATATATATATATGTATATATATATATATGTATATATATATATATAT
Source organism: Pardosa pseudoannulata (assembly GCA_032207245.1). Taxonomy (NCBI): domain Eukaryota; kingdom Metazoa; phylum Arthropoda; class Arachnida; order Araneae; family Lycosidae; genus Pardosa; species Pardosa pseudoannulata. Next base: position 147,778,074 of record CM063508.1, read on the forward strand.
ATATATATATATATATATATATATATATATATATATATATATATATATATAAATATTATATATATATATATATATATTATATATATATATATATATATATATATATATATATATATAAATTTGAATTCTTTTTATGAATATATTTCTAAAGTTTTATAATTCTAGTAAAAATTTCCATCATTACGTAAATTCTAATATTTTCATTCTTCTTACTTTTTAATTTCAGTAGATGTTTAAAAAAGTTTTGGTATTTGGATAGAATAAGATGTTTTAGGATCATTCAAAAGTTAACGATATCATTTCGATTTTTTATTCTATTCTATCCTTTATCACGAGAATTATATTTCAAACATATATGTTGAAAATTGTATTTTATATCTCCTTAAATTGCGCATTCTAGAAAATATGAAAGAGGAAATTTTCAATCTTTACAACCGAAACCTTTTTACCATTTTTCTTTCTTTTACAACCGAAGAATTCAAACATTCATATTAGGTGGTTTCATAGCTTCTCCTAAATTACACAGCGGGCAAAAATGTATATTTAAGAAAATGAAATTCTTACTGAATGTTAAGTTTTCTTTCGATTGAAAAAAAGCGTTAAAGATTATAAAAATATGGAAAATAAATGAAAAATTTAATATTACTTAAAAAGACTAAAATTTTTATCTGCGAATATCTGCTATAAATATATTTGTATCTTAAAACAGCACGATATGTACCCATTTTAAAAACAGACTATTTCGTTTTCGTTATATAAAATTATAAAATTTCATTTTTCTTATTAAAATATATTTAGAAATATAACCAAGAAAATGTATAATATCTTGGTTAGATTTAGAAATCTAACCAAGAAAAATGTATCTTAAAGAGACACAGTATTCTTCGAGAGGAAAATTTTTCTTAATACAAACAATTCAATTTCGTTATATATATATATATATATATATATATATATATGTATATGTACATATATATATATATATATATATATATATATATAATATATATATATATATATATATATATGTATATGTATATATATGTATATATATATATATATATATATATATATATATATATATATATATATATATATATATATATATATATATATATATATATATATATATATATATATATATATATATATATATATATATATATATATATATATATATATATATATATATATATATATATATATATATATATGTATATATATATATATATATATATATATATATATATATATATATATATATATTTATATATATATATATATATATATATATAATATATATATATATATGTATATATATATATATATATATATATATATATATATATATATATATGTATATATATATATATATATATATATATATATATATATATATATATATATATATATATATATATATATATACATATATATATATACATACATATATATATATATATATATCAAAATATATGGCATGTATTAAGTAAAATTTAGTTTCATCTAATAAAATTGATGAAGATATTCATTTAGATACATATTTATATTAGTTATTAACGTACTTGTATACTTATGATTTAAAAATTTTAACAACATGTTGTAGGTAAGTGGATTTCTATATTTTGTCACTATATTTTTGGATTTTTTTTTAAAGGTATTGCTTCATATAACAAAACTAAATAATTAAATCAAATTAATGATGTAGCACAAGTTTAGTTCTACACAGTGTAAACAGTGTTTTATACCGAAAGGAAAGTAGGAAGATTAAATGAAATATGTTAAAATATTGGAGCAGATGTTAATAAATTTAAATTACACATTAAAAGATATTATGTAACCCACCAGATAACGTCTAAATATTACATTACAAAGGGAATTCTTAAATTGAATTAAAGATTTAATGAAATATGTTAAAAAATTGGAACAGATGTTAATAAATTTAACTTACCCATCAAACGACATTATGTAACCCACCAGATAACGTCTAAATATTATATTATAAAGTAAATTCTTAAATCAAACTAAAGTAAAATATATCCGATTTTGAAAACTAATTTTCTAATTTTTGGATTTTTAAATAAATATATTACTTCTTATAACAAAACTAAATAATTAATTTAGAACCAATTTAATGATGTAGTAAAAGTTTTATTCTAAATACCGCAAACATTTTATTTTATATTGAATCAAAAACAGGAGGTTTTAATAAAACCTGTTCAAATTGAATGTAAGTCCCATTAACATTTGTAAAATAAAATTGTAAAA
>CM063508.1:147787841-147790341 GCA_032207245.1 Pardosa pseudoannulata
ACATCCTTCTAATCTGCAATTTGACGCATTTCTTTCATCCATAAATTTTGGTACATGTCATACATTGTCCAGTCTGACCTCTATGATTGGTTGATTGACAATATACCTCTGTTTTTTTGGAGGTTTATCTTCCTCTGAACTAACTCATCTCATTTTCCTCTGATTTCTTATGTTATTTTTTTTTTGTTTCTTTCATATCTATTGAGAGCCTGTGTACCTGCATTCCGTATTGAACCAGGGATAAGAATTTTAATTTATTTGCTTTATAATAACGTACATACCATACCAAGAAATTTGAAAAAATAAGATCCACAAAATGTGTGAACACACTCATTGGCCATTTGTGTGTTTGCATGTAAACCTATAATAAGTCAAATAGCGGTCACATAACTCGGTCCCATCCATTGATCTATTATAGGTGGGAACAACTGCTGGCTGTGATACACTAATCTTTTTTTTTCTTCTCCTTTGACCCCCTCATGCAGGTTGATTCAGGTTCACTATCCAAATAAGAAGGTAAAAATAAGAAATTTTAAATGTATAGTGTTCCATTATTATTTATAAGTTCATCCGATTCTGCCCCTTTTTAGGATCTTTTTCAATTTTATTTTATTGTGGTCTTTGCCAATTTTGTTTGTCCCATTCGTGGCAGCTCTAAAAATTTCCTTCTTCAAAGATACTCAGCACAATTAAAACTAGTCAAGTACTTTTCAGAGTATACTGCATGTTGCCAGTTGGATGGGATGCTTTCTGATAATGACTTCACCACATTTCTTCCAAGGCCCAAATCTTTTATGTCCTAAGTGGAAACATAACCCTTTGCCACATATATTAGATAGTCGAGCACTAAACCATTCCTTGGAGACGACAAAAAAATTTCAGGCCAATAGGATTGGACTTGTAGGGAATATATTGTCTAAAATTACAGTTTTCATCAAAGGGAATCATTTGCTCATCAATGGACAGATGTCTGGGATTTGGTAAACTTAAGCATTTTTTAAATTGAGTCAAGAAAAAGTCTTAATTTCCATAGTTTATCTATGTTATTCTTCCTATTTTCGGGGGACTCATTTTTAACAAAATGCATATTATTTCGCAGATGGTATTACCTGTTTCTGGACATGGATTGATTGAACATTTGAATAGAAAGGTCTCTAGATCAATATATTTTTACCTGGAGAAATCCTAATGTACTCTTTAATATTTGTAAGCTAACAAATTGCATAATTTCATTAGAGTTTGTTTTTAACAGATTTCAGATCCCTCATTTGAACCTAAAACAGATTCGTTTGATCTGCAATGTCTTCAAAAACTTTTAAATTGAAATACTCAAAGATTTATGGGTGAAGGTGGTTCAGGTAGATTTTTCAACTATGCATTCCTCAGAAGATCCTCTTTGTATCCTTCTAGATTATTAAGATAAATTAGTATTGCTATTAAGTTACAATATTATTATCTAAGATAAACTATTTAATAACTATTAAAATATGAGGATAATTATATTTTCAAAATTATTAAGATAAAATAATTTAGAATTGTTTTCAACAAATCATTTTGTTTCAAATTTTAGAACTAAAAAGTTTCGTTAGATATGTTTTTATAACTTCAAATAAATGTGTGAAATATCTTATTAGGCTGCATATTTCACTAAAACACATTATATATCTTGGATTTTCAAAATTCTACTGTTTTTCCTCTAACTGGTAGAACTCGTGGAAGATTCATTTAAATCAGGAATAATTGCAGATTCACTTTCGTCAACTGAACCAGGATCCGGTCAACCATTATCACTTTTATCAGATCCATCGGACAAAACACTTTGTTCCAAGAGAACTTGTATTTATACATCAGTCATAAACTCTAATGAAAAACTATGCGTAATATTGCTAAGAGATATTAATATCAATTTTCAATTACTTTTCTAAAATACGAATTAATATTATCAAAATAAAAATTTTAGATAGTAAAATAATGTTATGTCTCCAGTGTCAAAAATGATAAAAAATCTCAAATATCATGAATGGTTTAAATCCCTTGAAAAGAGTCTATTGCTTGATTTTTGAGAGAACAGAAATTACAAGTTATTAACGCTAATGTTAACCGCTACGTACTCAAGTCCACATACGTGGACCTATACATGTATTCCTCTCAAATGCACTAAATGCAGGTTTAAATCTAAAAAACTATTTTAACACAAATTTTAAACAATTTTTAATTAGAACACATTAATTTTAGGACTTAAAGTCCATTAAAAACAAATGAAATTTAATTACTTTTACGAGCACGCTGATTAGACGCATTTTCTTACGACAATACTTATGGACCTGAATCGCTTGAGAATAAAAAATATTCCACAATAACTTCTGATCACTGCTGCCATGTAGCAAGTAGTGAAGAGGGTACCCAGATAGCAAATTTAATTTGCAGCAAGCTTGCAGCAGTCTTGCTTTGCAAACCTGCAAACTTGCAGCAAGTTCAGCATGACAAGTCTGCATGTCTG
>CM063508.1:147795341-147805341 GCA_032207245.1 Pardosa pseudoannulata
TATATATGTAAAATGTTATATATATAATATTATATATATATTTAATTATTATATTATATATATATATACACCATATTTATTACATCCTTAAGAAATGTGAAGTCATTTTTGCATTAAATTGGAAAGATCTATTAGTACAACATTAAATTTAAGACAACATAATATAAGGCACTGTTTGTTTGAATCACATAAATTTGAAATCGCTGAAGGAATAATTTCCTTTACTACCATCCATTTCAACATATCTAAATCTTAATTCAAAATGTCGCACACAATTTTATTTTAGTTATCAGCTATTGAGTAATACAACACTGATAATTTAAAAAATGTGAAAAAATAAATTTATTTTAAACCTTTCATATCTATGCTTTTTTTTCTATGCGGTTTTCCCCAGTGCAAGATAAACAACCAATTTACCGCATGTGACGTAGGCTGTTTAGGTAGGAAAGACTCGGTCACTGAATGTAGGGGAAACACGTGAGTCTGTAAATAGATTGATTTGATCTAGCGCCATCTTTTTGTATGACGAAATTTTAACTATGAAAAAATATAATTATTAAAAAAGTTATACATGCTCTGTTTTTTATTACAAAATTTACTGTCGGAACAAAAACATGAGCTATATATAATATATCTCTATGTTAGCAAATTTAATGTTGGTAAATTGTGTACGCAAGAATTTGCTTTAATTATAATTAAAAAAATAAGAAATAAAATATAACGTTTGAAAATTAGATATTTTAACAATAAATCATTTAAAATTTAACTTCTTTAATAAAATTTTCCTCATACTTAAGGCTATTCTTGTACCTCAAAATTTCAAAATTTATTTAAAAAAATTTATTTTTTTGATTTTATTTGGAAACCAATTATTGTAATTTATTGTCTGTGAAACAGCAGGCTTTGTATTGTTTAACAAGTTAGTTTATTATCCAGTTTATTGTAAACTAATAATTCAGAATTTTAATAATTGCGCAGGAATAATAAAATCAAGACTAAGAAAAATTAATTTGACATTGCAAATCATAAAATGTGAGGTAGTTATTCGATTAAATATACAAAAATAACTAATTTCGATATACCGAAATTTTTAAAGTATGTCGACTTTCTATTGATTTACTTAGATCAGGTAACATCTAGTTCCTTGATCCAGATATTGAGAGCCGGTTAAAATTTATCCATGCACGACATTGAGAAAACTGCGTTCATAATGTTTTAAATATTTTCTAAATGTAAACTACAGTTAATGATATACAATAAAAAATACAAAATTGACATTTTTGATCTCTAAGAAATATACAATATAAATTTACGTAGATATGAAATTACCACATTTACTGTTTTTTTAGTTTATTTTTTTACATAATCAAGAATTAAACTTTATATAAAAATTAGGTATAGTAAGGATTAACTTAATAAAAAGATAAATGTATTTTGATTACAATTTTTCAAGTAATAGAAAATTGTTAAAATGCATAAATATAATAATCACAGTTATTATTTTGATTGCATTTTTTATTTATGCTCATCCCTCTTTCCCGTACCTACGGGCAAAAGAAAAATCTGATTTCTATTTGCTTGCACTGTTTCGACTTATTTTTTCCAATTTCAGTGACAAAATTATTCGTATAGATATCGAGTAAATGATAGTTTGCAGTTTACTGCATTTTCTAATCTGATTTCAAAAACAGGATTTTTTCTGTTTTATAAAAGACGAATTGTTATCTTCAGTGTATAGCTTCCTTATATTTACTAACCCGCCTGATACTTTTATTGATGTAAGATTTGAATAATATATTTTTACTTTTATAATGGATAATTCAGAGGAAAGCTAATTTCTTGGATTCGAACTGTGACTCAATCAGAAACTGACTCATCTGTAAATGACAGTAGCGAAATTACAATGACCTGAATAGTGACTCTTATAGTAGTACAGACGGAATTAGTCAGGCAAGACATTTTTTTAAATTAATTGTGATAATCCTTCGGATCCGCCTCCTAGATTTGCTTTACGGAATCCAAAAATTAACTTAGATATCCGACTAAAGTAAACTTAGTTCTATGATGCTTTCATAGAAAGAAAAAAAAGTTGTAATAAATGCTTAAAAATATCAGAAATGTTAATTTTAATATATCTTTACTTAAAAATGTAAAATGAACAAAAAAAATGCAGTAAAAAAATATGACATTTTTTTGACCGAATTCTGGAAACAAATGAATTTGTCAAACGGTTAAAACCAAATTGCTATTAAATAATATTATAATTTAGATGTAAATGGATATAGGACAATAACTAACAAATTAACTTAAAATCCAAATCAGAAATAACCACTTCGATTATGCGATTTCTTTTAATTTACATTTGTACTCATATTGTAAAATGTTTAATACCATATTTTACGTATGAAAGAAAATTGTAAAAGTATAAATATCCAAGAGCATATTTTGTATTCAAAGCAGCATTTTGATATTTTTCTCATTTTTCTATATTTCTTATTTACTCATATTTATTCTCATTTGAAATATAACTCATTTTAATCCCATTTTCACTTTTATTATTTATTAAATTATTTAGAATTGTAATTAATTATATTCAAGTTTTATTTTTTTTATTTAACCATATATACATGTAGAGTCATAAAAAATTGCTCTCTTTAACAACTTTATACTTTCCTTACTGAGCTATACAACCGAATCCGTGCTCCTCAAAATCACCATTTTGAAACGAAAACGACAAAGACCTAAATACAATTTTCACAATATTTTTAGACGATGCATATTGTAGTCACAAAACTAAATTACAAAAATTCTTATGTTTGAAATGCTTTATTCTGTATCTCATACAATATGGATAATAATGCCTTTTTAAGTGTCAGAATATGTATTCTACATTCCTCCAGAACACCTTTCCATCTGAAATTGTGCGACAAAGTTTGAATAATCAGATATTAAAAGTCCGAAAACACAAAAATCCATAGCTGACACATCGGAAATTTAGTAGGATTCATGAAGGGTCGATTCTTTCGATTGTTTGAACCATACTTAAAAATTTCCCTTTTATGAAAATATGGCTCATTTTTTGTTTCAACATTTAAACACACCAGTGATTCATCTATTGTGACATTTTATTCCGTTTTTCTTGATAAATATTTCTCATACGAATTCTGCATTCCTTTCTTAAGATTTAAATCAACGTTTTATTTTTTTACAGTGGGCACCACATAAATGATTTTATTTCTTGACTAGACGGGTTTCTTTAAATAGAAACGACTTACCTTTGCATCAGTCGATGATTTCTTTTTTTCCTTGGATACTTGTTTGATTTTTTTACTTGAGACAAATTTGTCGTTTCATTCTTTTTCTTTTTGACGATATTACCTATCGACCTAGATATCACAACGACTTTCACATCGGTTCACATTTTTGGGATTATTTCGAATACATAATTAGTCTTAAGTGCAATATTTGTATCCACTAGAAAAATTAAGCCAAAGAAAATCCTTGTTTGTAAATTTCAAATTTCAGTACATTGTGTACAATTGGTACTACTGAGCTAATTTCCTATTCTAGTAAAAAGAACATGAACAAATGGTATAAACTTATACCATAACAGCCTGCACTCGTTGAAAAAGAAACTGATTCATGATTCCATTTAAGAAAATTTCTAATGAACATTTTTCTTGTGATAGTACTATAATTTCATTCAAGCATATTTGTTAAATTGTGTTATAACTATCATTTCACTGATATTTTTTGGAATACAAAGAAAAATTACTACATTCCTAATTGGGAAAAGAAATGGAAATATCTAACAATTCCTTTCTTAACATGTATAGGTTGACATGTATTAAGACCAATAAATTTTAATTTCTACGTGTTTCTAGAAAAGAAAAAAATATTCACTCTGTGAATTTTTGTTTAGTTGATTCCTATATTTTGAAGAAAAATTACTACAGGCATATTCTTTAGACTAAGGAATACATATGTACCTAATTAAATTTCACTAGTGAAAATAACGTAGGGCATCTCTATACCAATTAAAGTATTTTGTATTAGAAAAATATGCATATAGACTTTACTAAATAAAAAAGACACTTCATTTGTCTGTCATAAGAATTTTGCATATAAAGGTACCACAATAGTTACTAAACTTTTCTCATAGATAAATATACCCCGTATCAATTCCCGTATCGAGCCATTATTTCGAGTTTTGAATTTAAAATTCAATAAAAATCTATAAAAATTTAAAAGGGTATAGTCTGTAACTTGACACAATCTTTAATATAAAAGTTGTGTTCGACATCATTGCAGCACTCTAATTTTGCATACAAAGGTTCCACAACAAATACTAAATTTTCCTCAGAGATAAATACACCCGTATCAATTCTCGCATTGAGCCCTTATTTCGATTTTTGATTTTAAAATTCAATAAATAGCTATAAAAATTTAAAAGGGTATAGTCTGTAACTTGACATAATCTTTAATTTAAAAGTTGTGTTAGACATCATTGCAGCATTCTAATTTGGCATACAAAAGTACCACACCAATTACTAAATTTTTCTCAGAGATAAATATCCCCGTATCAGTACAAGTATCTAGAGCTTATTTCGATTTTTGATTTTAAAATTCAATAAATAAGTATAAAATTTTAAAAGGATATGTTCTGTTACTTGACGCAATAATTGAAAATTTGTGTTCGACATCATTGCAGCACTCTAATTTTGCATACAAAAGGTACCACAGCAATTAATAAATTTTTCTCAGAGATAAATATCCCCAGTATCAATTCAACTATCGAGCCCTTATTTCGGTTTTTGATATTAAAATTCAATAAATAAGTATAAAAATTTAAAAAGGTATAGTCTTTAAATTGACACAATCTTTAATATAAAAGTTAAGTTCGACATCATTGCAGCACTAATTTTGCATACAAAGATTCCACAATAATTACTTGCCTCAGAGATAAATATATCCGTATCAATTATCGCATTGATTCCTTATTCCGATTTTTGATTTTAAAATTCAATAAATAGCTATAAAATTTTAAAAGGGTATAGCCTGTAACTTGACACAATCTTTAATCTAAAAGTTGTGTTCGACATCATTGCAGCACTCTAATTTTGCATACAAAGGTTCCAAAAGAATTACTAAATTTTCCTCAGAGATAAATATCCCCCGTATTAATTCACGTATCGAGCCCTTATTTCGATTTTTGATTTTAAAATTCAATAAATAAGTATAAAATTTTAAAACAATATATTCTGTAACTTGAAGCAATAATTGAAAATTTGTGTTCGACATCATTACAGCACTCTAGTTTTGCATACAAAGGCGCCACAACAATTACTAAATTTTTTTCAGAGATAAATATCCCCCGTATCAATTCACGTATCGAGACCTTATTTCGATTTTTGATTTTAAAATTCAAAAAATAGTTAAAAAATTTTAAAAGGGTATAGTCTGTAACTTGACACAATCTTTAATTTAAAAGTTGTGTTCATATGCAACACTCTTTTTCAAGAGATCATTGATTCTCAACTTTGACATCATTTTCAACTTTAGAGAATATACAACTGACTACTAACTTTTGGATAAGTTTAATTTTTAGATTTGATAAGTTTATTTGTAATAATATTTTAGAGCTACTATATAATAACAAGCATATTATAGATTTAATATTTTCATCTACGATGGCGTCCTATTTATTTAAATACATGGAATAAAATACTCCTCCAAGTCCAACAAGGGCTAGTTGAGATATGAAAGAACATTTTTGAAATGCTTTGTTATCAAACACAAGCATGTAAGTTCTTGTGGCAAAAACAGCTTTTATTTGTTTCGGGGTACAGAGAACAATAATGAAAAAGGGGTGGATATATTTCCTGGAGAGTGGCCAACCCGAGAAACATGTATGTTGTTACTTGATACATAGTTTTTACTCAAAGCTCTCTTAACGCTACACAGAGAAAAAAAAAGAAAGACATTTTTATTATAATAAAAAGAAAATCATTTATGAACTGGAAATACTGAAGGGGCAAAAAATAATTCAGCAACACGTTAAATGAAATGTAGTTGCTTTCAAATTGCTCTCGAAACTGTGAAATAACATTTTGCTCCAACGTGCAAAAACATGTTTTTTTTTTATTAAGCCCATATTTTTCATCAATCATTTTCAACACTAACTTTCTCCATGTTATTAAAGCTACTATCTAATTTTTAAAACTTTTCTCATCAAAATGTGTTGTATGTTACGCTATCTTATTTTCTCAAATTTATGGGAAGCTTCATTTTGCTTCCAAATGTTTCATTTAAAATGTTACAAATTCTTTATAATGCTATTTAAAATCTAGTATAAATGCCTCTATTAATACTTCTTATTATCTTAGTTAGTGATATGGAGGGAAATTTCCTGATAGGCATTTTCAAAAAAGTAATCACATGCACACTTATATTAAAATTTAAAAAAATATATATTCTAAGCATTAAATATTGCATTATTTAAAACATTTTACGACTATAAAAAACTTAATTCATTCTTAGCATGTATCTTCTTGCTCTATGAAATTCAGCCACGCTTGACACTGATTCTGAATATCCCCTATAAAATAATAGCCTAAGTTATCTGTCCGTCTGTCATCGAGTTTATGACGCGGTTGGAATTGGAATGGATAGAGCCATCTATATTGGATACTTGATGAGTTAGGGTTAGCAACATTTAAAGCGAGTAAAGTTTATCTACTACTAAACTATTGACCCGATTCTAAAATACATTAGTATAAATATGCTTCACATCACGGCAAAAAATACTGTAGTCTTTATAACGTTCTATATGCACCCTTTTTCAAACGTTTAATGTGATTATTGCAAACTCTATATTCCCCGGTTAAGACGAAGCAATTAAATTTATCAATTTATCATATAATAAATATGTAAAAATTAAAGAATTTTCTAGCAATATGACGTCATTAATTTAACCATCTCCATTAATTATTTCTTTTTTTTAATTATTTAAACATCGTCTGCATTATGTTCTTACATTTTATCACTGAACTTAGATTTTGCTTAAATAATTTTTTTTATATATTTGGGCTTAAATAATAGATTAGGTACATATGTGATAATTTTAAACTTAATCATCGATTATTTTTTGTTGAAAGATAATTCTCAGCAAAAAATAAACCATTTTTTACCTGCCTCATAGGTTAGTTTACAATTATGGAAAATTAAAAATTTTACTGATCCCGTCATATGACGGGCTATATGCTAGTTAAGATTAGTTTTGCAAGCTTACAGTGTTAATATTGTATTTGGTCTATGTATAAATGTAGTGTTATTTAATATAGTTACGTAGTTCTAACATAGTTACGTACATCTGGACAAGAGAGCTTCTCTTTGCGGCCGGGATCAAGTTGCAAGAAATGCGGACACCCCCGCCCCCGAAGAAAAGGGAGAGAAGATGTGAAGAAAACACTTGGATTCCAGCATGCAACTTGGAGACATCTCTCGGCTCGATGGGAGAGAACACGACGGCGGATTTATGTTCGGATTTAAAGAAATGCTCGGTTTATCCTTTCTGACACATGCAGGCTTCCGAGCTCCTAAATATGACATTTGGTTTTTACTCTAATGTTTCATGAGTCTTGTAAATAAAATTTTTGTTCTCCGTCTAAGCTATCGGAGGAATTATTTTAATTCCATGCATCCCAGCGGCGATCTACGAACATACCTGCTCCAGTAATGTAGGCGTGCAGGCCCATGCAAGCATAATGCTCCAAAACAGTGTGGTATAACATTGTTGATGAGTGCTAAGTCTCCAAGTTGCATTCGTTATAGAACAGCATTAAATATAAAGACATTTATATAACTACAATAGCGTCACTACGGGACCTAAAACCTAACAATTAATTGTCTAACATCTCTTTCTCCCCAGCATTCATTTTCTCATTGCAAACTGTCTTTTAAGGCAGTTTTGTTAACATCCCACTGCAAATAATACCTGCCAAAATATGACTCTAAACATTTATATTCCTTTGGAGAAATAATCCTGTAGAATACTTTTCCTTTATTAGAAATTCTTATTACGATTATATACCGAAAAGTTAACATATTATGATCTTTTTGCAGTTTAGACATTTGTTTAAACTTCTACACTGATACAAACTGCATTCGGTATAGAACAGCATTAATTATAAAGCCATTTATATTACTACAATAGCGTCACTACATGACTTAAAACTTATCAATTAATTGCCTAACATCTCTTTCTCCCCAGCATTCATTTTCTCATTACATGCTGTCTTTCCAGGCAGTTTTGTTAACATCATACTGCAAATAATACCTGCCAAAATATGACTCTAAGAAATTATATTTCTTTGAAGTAACAAATCATCATAATGCTAGGTTTTGTTTAAAAACAAAAGAAAAATAATGTTAATAAGTGAAAGGAATAAAGTTTTTGTACTTCTAAAATTTATGTTTACGATACATTGAACAATAGAAAATGTCGGATTTGGCTGCAATAGATAATCTTAAATATATGCAAATAATTACACTAAGAATGTCTTTAAGTTTTATAACATCAAACAAAATTTAGTTGCCCTATTTGGCTTTTACTCTACGAAAGAATGGAGAAAAATATAAACGTTGGAAAGGTTCATCGATAAAAAGAAAATATCGATAAAAATTATTTCGGTCGTAACCGCATTTCATTTTATGTAAATATATTGAGTCAGCCATGATATAAATTAACTACTTCCCCGGTAGGCACCGGCGCTTGTCCTGCTTTTGCCTTGTCTCTTATTCTGATGTTAATAAATATATTGGTAAGCAAAATCAACGTACTGTGTTTAAAAATGCTTTCTTAAGTTTGATTTTAATGCCTTGTATATTTTTTTTTGTCGTTCGATCTGGACGTATAAACATCCATGAAATTTACACCAACAATAAATTATACATATTTGGCATATTTGGATACTGAAGGCAATTGGTATTTTTAATAAATTTTATTTAAAATGATATCTATGATTAATACCACCTTTTCTAAACATATAAAAAAGGATAGTTACAGGACGCTTCCATACATATAAATATATATTAGAGTGAAAATAATTTCTCGTTAAATTTTTCATTTGTCACTATAAAATCAGTCGCTAGCTCTTGTAAAAAATTCCGAAGTGGAATAGAATTTAAACAATACTAAAGCAAACCATTCTTCAAAATTTTCGAAACTTTATGTTAATTTTAATCGTGTTTTCGGTCTGCATGTAAGACAAGAGTTGAACGCTACACCGCAAACTACGGTGCAATTACTCTCAACATAACAGTGGAGAAATGGGGGCAAGTTTTAAAAGACTTAGACAATTAAAGCTAGAAAAGTTTAGTCTCACGTCTCTGTAGAAAATTCTTATATTTAAATGTTTAAAGCTATACTACACATACAGTTAATTTAATTTTGAAATTACTTATTGTTCCTTTGGAAGTTTATAAGTGAGAGAATGTAATTAAATTCGAAATTATACTTTTCGTCTGTAAAATTACTTATTATTCAATTTTAAGATATATCGCAATTAATCCGCATAAGATAAATGTCAGCTGTAGATTGTATATTGCTTATCAAGTATTATTCAGAAGGGAAATATTTCGTTAAATAAACTGAATTGAAAGAAGCATGTAAGATATTTTTCCAATGTTACAAATTCTTATTACGCTTAAGTAATAAAAACCCAAGATATTCTGATAACTTTGGAGTTCATATATTTGTGTGGATTTCTAAAACAATACTTGGAAATTCGTTAATTTAATTTGACCAAGTAAATAATATACTTGTACTCACACTTTCTTGTAAAGGTAAGAGTATTGAAACACTTACGGGATCAACTATAATTAAGATTTTTTTCTTTAAATAAGACAAAAAGGTATAATCGTGTAGAATATTTTTAGTTTATTAGAAATTCTTATTAATATTATATACCAAAAAGCTAACATATTATGATCTTTTTGG
>CM063508.1:147810341-147822841 GCA_032207245.1 Pardosa pseudoannulata
TATCCTCTATACACTCTAAATTATAGTAACAGGATGAATACTTTTTCACTTATATTCGTATATTGTTATCATAAATCATAAAAAACACATTTTTCTGAATTTTAGAGTGTTTTAACTCTTTGACAGTTTCATTTTTTTTTCAGAATTCGGCCAAAAAAATGTCACATTTTTTATTGCATTTTTTAGTTCATTTTACATTTTTAAGTGCAACTATATTATTAAAATTGATATTTCTAATATTTTTAAGCATTAATTACAACTTTTTTTCTTTCTATGAAAGCATCATAGAACTAAAGTTTACCTTTAGTCTCATCGATATCTAAGTTAATTTTTGGAATTCCAGTGAAAGCAAATCTAGGAAGCGGATCCGAAGGATTATCACAATTAATTTCCAAAAATTGTCTTGCCTGACTGATTCCATCTGTACTACTATAAGAGCCCTACTATCCAGGTCATCTAGTAAACTTTCGCTACAATCATTTACAGATAATTCAGTTTCTGATTCCGAGTAACAGTTCGAATCACAAGAAATTTGCTCCTTACGCTCTGAATTACCCGTTATTTATAATTAAAAATATATTAATCAACTCTTATTTCAATAAAACTATCAGGCGGTTAGTAAAATATAACCAGAAAGCTATACACTGAAAGATAACAATTCGTCTTCTGATACATGCGAAAAAACCCGCGCTTTTGCACCAATCAGAGTAGAAAATACAATAAATTGCAAACTATCATTTGCTGGACGACATCTATAGGAATAATTTGTTACTAAAATTGGAAAAAAATACTGCAGAAACAGTGCAAGCGAAATATATATCAGATTGTCCATACGCCGTACGGGCAAATCAGTAAAGGCCCGAAACCTGTGCCCGTACGGCGTAAGGGCAAATCATTGAAGGGGTTTATCTAAGGTTCATATGGGATCAGCTCTCAGGATAGTAAAGCAGCTATAAATATCTAAGCTAGTAAGTTGATATGTGTAAAACAATATTTTTAGAGTATACATTTTAATGAAATAATCTAAGGTACACATGTTCGTCATTAAGTTGCCATATACCGGGTGGCCATAATTAAACTGACAGTGCTCACAGTGTTCTGTATCGCGATCTATTTGCGAGAATAACGCCACATTTTGTAGGAAGATTAAACAAGAAGGGGGACAAAGGATTCCGCGAAAAAACAAATTAGTTCCAAAAGTCACCGCTATGTGAATATTTGGAGCTGTGTTGTAGAAAATATAATGTTAACAGAGCCAGAAGAAATCTAAAAATTCTTTTAAAAGGACACATAATTGGGTAATTTTAATTTTCTTTATTTTAGCTTTAATTTTATTGAAAAAATTTGCCATATCACGTATGTTTTTTAAACTTTTCTTCAATACAGTATCAAATAAAGCGTTCAACAGTAAATGATATTTAATGAATAAAAATGAAACAAATGAAAGTACTATTTCAATTGTTACATAATATATGACAAATTACGAAACAGAACCAATAAAATATATATTTTTTATAAATATTTTTCCTTCACAATTCTGTGAAATTATTTACTCAAGTATTACATTCACTCAAAAAAAGGTTTGATTTGCATTATCAAGTGTATCATAAAAACTTATTTATAATATACATTTTTGTGGATACATTGCCAGAAATGTTATTGTCTCATTTTACAAAATATGCTTGATATTAAAACATTGAATGCTGTTCAATAGATATAAAATGAAATATTATATATTTCTCAAGAGTTTTATTTTGTATAATGGCCAATGATTGAACAAAAATCTAAATAATACATTAAATTGACATATTCTTAGCATTTTCATAATGCATGCAAATAAAGCTTTTAGATTCGTATCAACATTTGACAACCATATTTATTTCGAATTATAAAAATTAGTTTTCTGTCTTATCAAACGACAAATTTGTATCGCAACATCTCTTTCAAACAATAAAAGCAGTTGCATGCGACTTCAATTGTTCTAAACAGACATAAATTTCGTTTTCGATGAAACATTTCCATATAAATATGACAAGGGGTTTTATATTCGGATCTTATTTTTCCTGTGTCAGACCGATACATTTAAACTCGTGTCAAAAATTTTGACGCGGATACATTATAATTTTTAGTTGGGAGATTAAAGAAATTTAATTCAAAATTTGCATCATAAAATGTCTATACTTTGTAAGATTTTAAATTTTTACGGATGAAGTGTTTCTGCAATTGAAAACATGTCATGATAAGAAATTTGTATTATTGTGTGGATTTATTGTAAGCGATGTTATTCAATGCAATGTCTTTAGGCATTTTGAGATATTTTTATATTATTAAAAGTTTTTTTTTTATTTAGGACCCTGTGTGTTTAAATTTGATCTATTTTATTTTTTTAATTTTGTCCTACTGGAGATTATAAACTTAAGTATATAGTTTATACTATTATGCCTCAATTGTTTTTAAATTTAAAATTAGTTTTTAACGATATTTCTTTTTATTTTAAACGTATAAAAAAAGTTCAATTCGAAACTTTTTTTAGAACATAAATTCTGATTGATTTATAAATTATGTTAAATGTGGTGCTCATAGGATTTTTCAATTTGCAGAATTGTTTTCGAAGTTTATAAATGTTGAGATTATTTTCAAAATTGAAAAAAATTTCGAACAAAAAAAAATTGTTTAAAAATTTCCATACAGTATTACATGGTGTCTGTCTATATAAGGAATTAGTTACGCAATAAATGTGACTTCAAAAATTAATTAAAATTTTATTCTGTTCTCAATTTATTTTGTTCTTTTCGCCACAAGATGGCTCCACTTGTATGGTCCGTTAACTCATATGTCATTTCGCTTATTCTTATTTCACTTCTGGTAGCTTTCTTGAAGATTAAGTATAGGTGTCGTACACGTTTGTCATTGCTGTGCAGTACACATTTGCCACGTTATTATTTAAGTCGTTCCCTTTTTGACTCCTCGCTCAATCTGCATTTACAAATCAAGGAGCTGTCTCACAGTGGCAAAAGTAAAAGTAGCTCCTTGCAGAAACAAAATAACAGCCTATGTACTATCGAGGCTCTCTGTGAGGTTAATATTTGTTTAGCTCAGTTTGTTGTAATAAGCCATTGAGATCTTTTGTTCTGACAATACTGCTTTCTCAAAACAGTAAAACAGTAGTATGCATACCCTCTTAGCTATTAATCATTAGCTTTTTGTCTACCCACCCAGTTTGCCATTACAAACCATTAATATCTTTTGTATTGAAAATGCGGTTGTAAGCAGCGAAACAGTCGTCTGATTAATTCCTTGTAGTATTGTGATTAATTGATATTCATATGATTTTCTCTCTTGTAAGGAACATAATGCTTTAGCATAGATCTTCTTTTAGAAGCGTATATAACTGATAAGTTTTTTTGTGTTATCTTCTTAGGCTTTGTAGTTTAATTATTGTATTATTACAATATATAATTAATTGATTTTTGCATGTTTTTCTGTCTTGTAAGGAACAGAATGCTTTAACATAGATCTTTAAGAAGTGAATATAACAATTAAGTTTATTTGTGTTATCTTCTTATTCTTTGTAGTTTAATTATTACAACATTATTACAATATATGATTAATTGATATTCATATGATTTCTGTCTTGTAAGGAACAGAATGCTTTAGCATAGATCTTTAAGAAGTGCATATGACCTATAAGTTTATTTTTTGTGTTATCTTCTTAGGCTTTGTAGTTTAATTATTGTATTATTACAATATATAAGTAATTGATATTCATATGATTTCTGTCTGGTATAGAACAGAAATCTTTAGCACAGATTTTCTTTAAGAAGTGCATATAAATGATAAGTTTCTTTTGTTTCTTCTTAGGCTTTGTAGTTTATATTATTGTATTATTGCAATATATGATTAATTGATATTCATATGATTTCTGTCTTGTAAGGAACAGAATGCTTTACCATATATATTTAAGAAGTGAATAAAACTGATAAGTTTATTTTTTGTGTTATCTTCTTAGGCTTTGTAGTTTAATTATTGCATTATTACAATATATGATTAATTGATATTCATACGATTTTCTGTCTTGTAATTAATTTAAAGTTATTTTATCTCTATTCTAAACAAAGCAATATGTAATAATACCACAATATTACTGCTATGATAAACTAGTCTTTCAAATTTTCTCCAAATAATGAAACTAATATTTAAAGTACGTAGACATATATAATCCTGTTGTTTGCTTAAAAATTATACATTTTTGTTATAGATTTGAAAAAAGAATATTATGAGTATTTGTAAGACCTATTTTGAGTTTTTACACTACAAATTAAATATATTGGAATATTTACTTACTATGTACAAGTATAAATTATGTATAACGGTAAACTTTCTACTGACATAAATCGCCTTCTCGTAACATTTGGCTTTTCTTAATATTTTTATGGCGTCATACGCACAGTAAATTATTTTCATTCATTAACTTTATACGATCCTAAACAACATACGGGACAAAATATTCAACCTCAATTAATTATGTAAAACTAATTATTAATTATCAACACTACTTTCTCGTTCTAAAGTGATTAGCTTCGTAAACACGAAAAATTGCTACTGACCAGTAAACTTAATTAATTTAGCTTTCACAAAATTAATAAAACAAGAACTTCATTTGCGCAACAGAATTTCTTCGAAATTGCGTTTATGCAATGAATATTTATGATTGCCTAAATTATTAGAGAAAGGTTCCTATAGTAGAAAAGTTTTCCCCTTGTAACATCTGTTTGAAATTAATTTCTGAGGAGAAAAATTAAAAGTGGATTCAAGATTCGAATAATTTAGTATTCTTTCGGTTCGGAAATTACACAGATTTCTTTCATCACAACAGCTTTGGTAAATAGAAATTATAGGAAGATTTTTTTTTTATAATTTAACATTCTAAAAGTAACTTTGCATAATTATTGTTTTACAAATCATTTTTCAGTAATGGCTTTTCATTATTCACTCAAATTTGTGAGAAGTAAAGCAATTTTTACAACTAATTATATTTATGATTTCTGAAAAGTATATGAATATACATATATTTGTAATTTTTTTGTATTTTTAATACTATGTATATATGAATCTTACAAAAAAACTCGTGGTAAAATATTGAAAATTTTTTCTGTTAGTTAAGGAGTCATACGACTTCTAAATCGACAAAAAAATATTTTTTCAGAAAAATATATTTGTAAAGAACTTCGGTTCTGAACATTTTAAAACAATACGCATAAAAAATTTCCCAAATTGAGAAGAGTTATGTACAAAAACGTGTCACCTGAATACTGTAAAGAAATTTAACTTTATTTTTCTCAAATTGTGTGTTTTTTTTTCATGTAACAAGCATGTTATCTCAAAAATCTTGAAATTTCTACTGGTTGTATACAATATAAAATGGTTTATATATTTTCTAAAATATGTTTTTCTGCAATGATAATTTTTTTAATTTTTAAGGAAAACAATAATAGTTTTTTTATATGTTATGTTATATATATATATATATTTTATATATATATATATATATATTTTAAATATAATGTTTTAAATATAATGTTACAAATATATATGTACCTTATATACATATAAATTTAGGTTCAAAGTTATTTTAAGATATTGTAGTATGCCTTAAAACAATAAGTTTATCTTATATTTAATTAAATTTAACTTAATTATATTTTTAGTTATCATGCATGTTAGCCTTAATAGCATTTTTTAAGTATTTCTTTAAAAATTTATAACAAAAATATTTTTATGTTTCCATAAAAAAATTCGATATGTAAGTAAAGACAATAATTTGTTCTATGTTAAAAATATTATGTTTGATAAACTGGTAGTTTTAAAGTTATCAGCAGTCAAATATGATAACTATTTTACAGTTTTTCGACTTTTAAGAGTTCTATAATGACCCCTTAAGTTCATGAGGTAAAATAAGCATTATTTTAAAAATATTATATTAAATTACTATATTGTTGTTGATGCGATATTACTGTATAACTCTGGCAATGTTGGGAGGAGTTTATGTACCATAACTATGAATATATTTAACGTATTTAAAATTATATTAACCAGAACAAATCCTTAATAAATATCTAATATATAATAATTCTTTTATCAGCATGCAATTTTCATTTATTTTTATATCAATATGTTTAGCAAGTCTCCATTTCCAGTAATGGTTAAAATATATACCAGAGTCTTAATTAAAACAAGGGATTTAAAGGTATTAATTCTCATATTTTTGACATAGAATCTAATACGTAATACATTTGGTGTTAAAACATATAGGACTTATAATAAGTTATACAATTTCTGTTTTATTTCTAACAATATTAGAAGGTATACCTTTCAGCCCCCTAAAACTTCCAATTGTGCACAAATTTTAAAAGAATTAGATATTATACTTATTGATGAATATATGTTATTTAACAGTATTTTTTACTTTCAGGTTTAAAAAGAGATTTATGTGTTGATTTAAGAAAAATAAAATATAATTATTATATATTGGTTCACTTTAAAATGATTGTGACTTTTATTTTTCTATAATGAAAAATAGACATAAATCTAAAGCTCTGTACACAAATTGTGTCACTCCGTAATATATTGAACTCAAAAAAATAATTGCAGCTATATAACGGTTCCAAAAAAATCGTAAAGTACATACAATTTGTATTTTAAATAAAATGAATTAATAATTAATTAAAAATATTTAACCCCTTTAGGTTCATTTTATTTCGGGAATATGGGTAAAAAAATGTCAAATTTTTATGCTTATTTTATTCATACATAGCTTTTTAAACAGAATAGCATCATTCGCATACAAAATTTCCTAAAAATTAATGTAAAAAAATCAATTTAAATAAATGAGTAATTTACCTGTATAGTTAGCTTTCTGTGTTAGAAATTATTAGACTTTCGAGTCAATTCAAACTAACTATAAATATAAAGCTTAGAATACCTAGCTTTTATCTTGAATTAAATTTTATTTATGTCCCACGCATTTACATAAATGATTATTTAATTATTAATCAAAATTTCGTCGTGTATGATACAATCGAAAACACGGTACTGCACTGAGTCCAACATCGCAATCTGGACAGTAGATCCTTGTTTCTCTCCTTACCTTCTTCCCTCTGCTGTCTCTCTTTGAGCAGTGAATAATCTAGTAGCCAGAAAAGTAAACAAAAGCAGTCGAAACAATAAAAAGCACATGTGAAAGAATTCGGGAAAGACTGATTGCACAGTGTAAAATTTTGCAGTGCCCGAACTACACTCGGGATGAGCCAGGATCGTACATTTCGACTGCCCGAGTTCAGCTCGGGAAAAGACGGGAAGGGGTTAAGTAAATTTTAATGATATATCCCAGAATAATTTAAATATTACATATTTTAGTTTCATAAATCGTGTACCTTATGTCACAATTTTTGTTTATTATTTAACATATATACAGAAATCATTCATTCTAAAATTTGTTTAAAAAATAATATCATGGAAATGAACAGTAAATTTTTTACTTTTTTAATTTAAAGGATTATATAAGTAGTTGTGGAGAAAAAGTATTATCATACGTAAGGAAATATGGTGTGATACAAATGTTATTTCCTTTAATTCTCCATTTCAATGGGCAAAATACAATATAAAAGCATTTGTGAAAGGCATGTGAACAATTGGAGAATTTCTAAATCTTATCTCGCCGTTCCATATTCCTAAAGCACACAGAACAATGCGGTTTAATATTGAGCGATGAAAAAGGATTCTGTGCCTATTTTTGCGTGAAAAATGAACTGAAATTCGATTATTTGAATTTCTTTCTTGCAAATGCGATTATGTATTGCATAAAATAAATATTTTTGAATCCTAGGCAGAAATAAAGACATGCATAATTCAAAATGTATCATGTAGTCTTTTTCGAAAATACACTGAAACAACGATTTTAGGGTTCCTTCTATTTTGCTTTAAAAACGTTTTAAGGTTTTGTAATATATATATATAGTTCTAAAAATATCATTTTATATAACTTGGTAAATGTATTTGTTCTGATATTCGAACTTAACGTTTATCAGAGTAACCCGAATCCAGTTCGGGAATATATAATAATCTATATTTGTGGAGAAGAAAAAAGAAATATGTATTCTGTTCGTCTCCTATTTGAACACACATAACTTTTGATATTAGAGAAATTTTATAATAATAATGATACATTAAATATTCTTACCTGCAGTATATCTAAATAGAGTGGACTGGTCACAGAATTAAAAAATATCCATATTCCCAATCTATATATGCAATGCTAATAGGTTTGTAGCAATCAGAATATTAAAAAGAATGGTACATGAGAAAATTCCAATATTTTATATATATGAAGTATTTAAAATACTTCTAAAATTTTACAAATTATGTTTCTAAAACTATTTAAAATTATTAGTAGTAACAATTTTATTGTATGTATGGTTATAAATTTTATTAAAAATAAATTTTAAATAGAAACAATATTCCTTTTTCTTCCTCATATTACTTATTTTATTTTAAATAAAAAACAAAATATTATTCAATGGAAAGTACACAATCCCCTTACGTATTTATATTAATGAATTAAAAACATCCAATATTGCAAAGAAACAGAAAGTTGAAATGTTAAATAGAAATGGAAATATTATTACTTTTATATATTTGGTGAGATGGGCACTTCAACATGAGTTTCAATTATTATCGAGTATTCATATTTGATATGATTATTTCACTTGAACTAATTTACTGTCATACAGAAAATAAATATTCTAATTTGACATGATAAAATGTCACAAATCTTTAAACATTTTGATCCCTATCACTCTAAGTTGTCTTTAATGATGGTAAAAGACGAACTGTAGATTTCAGAGAGCTTTAAATTTTTCTAAATAAATTGCGATGTGGTAATATAATGGCATTTATGTACATTTCATGAAAGCATTTATTGACGAAGAAATGTAGGAAAATATCCTCAAAAATTTTTCCTGTTTAAATTTATATAGTATATTAATAGAGAGATTAAGTAATATATATATATATATATATATATATATATATATATATATATATATATATATATATATATATATATATATAATATGTATATATATATATATATATATATATATATATATATATATATATATAATATATATATATATATATATATATATATATATATATATATATATATATATATATATATATATATATATATATATATATATATATATATATATATATATATATATATATATATATATATATATATATATATATATATATATATATATATATATATATATATATATATATATATATATATATATATATATATATATATATATATATATATATATATATATATATATATATATATATATATATATATATATATATATATATATATATATATATATATATATATATATATATATATATATATATATATATATATATATATATATATATAATATATATATATATATATTACATAAATATATATATATATATATATATATATATAGTTATATATATATATATAATATATATATATGAGATAATAAAAATATAATTAAGTAAAACACATGCTATGTTTGGTATATGATTGAAACAATAAAACACATTAATTTGTAAATAGAGTAACGTTGAAAATATAAACATATTGTACACAATTAAAAGTTTGATCATGTTCTTCTTCTTAGAAATGGAACCTGTAATAAATATTACTGAACGAGATTCTAAAACCCTGTTATTTATCACTGATTAGACATAAACATAAAAACTAAACAATATAAATAATTGCAAAAATGTAGATAATACTTACAAAAAGTGACGTGGAAGCAAGAATTTTTTTAATGAAATAATACAAAAAAATGATATATTGATGAAGAGTTGACCACCTTTGTGCTGTGATGTCGTGAGTGAACTGAATGACTCTTTCGTACACTTTCTATTGCTAACAAACTCTCTATTCCGTATTTTTGCGCATCTGAGGAATTGACTACTATTTTTAATTTTGTTATTAGTATATTACTCTTATTTTCGAAAATTAGAGATTAAATTTACGAATTTTATAAAATATCGATAGTAATTAAAATCTTCCATAGTAACCCCTGGAAGGTCGTTGCTGAATTCTGGTGCTTGTCGAAGATACACTTTTAGATAGTCTACTTTTAGAAAACTAATATATTCTAAATATATAATATAAAACTAATACTTTTAGAATATACAAATTCCAACAAAATAGCCCTGTACACAAATATGTTATACTAATATATAAAAGGTAATGCATTTTGTTGCCAAAGCATTTTTAAAAATCCAAAATATTCATCAAAAATCTGATTCATCAAATATATAGCTGCTTGATTAGTCTTTATATATATATATATATATATATATATATATATATATATATATATATATATATATATATATATATATATATATATATATATATATATATATATATATATAATTCTAATATATTCTATTATCAAGCAAATCCATTTGAATATTTAAATATTTAGGCAGCAATTGACTTTTTTCAAAAATTGAACAATTAACTCCATTAAAACAGTTATTACAATTAATTAAATCCATATTTAAATAATAATTAAGATGCAAATAACGTAATTAAACATGTAAGCAAATAATCATTATCGGCTTATTAAACTTCGTCACGGATTAAAACTATTAATTATTCAATAAAAAACAGATTGGTTTAATCCTGAAAAAAATAATAAAGCTTTGAAATATAAAAGATCATTTCAGCTGAATATGTTATTTGTTTTCTACCTGCATACAAATATTTGTCTAGACTAATATAATTAAGGTATAGAAATATATAAAATTATGTTTCTTATTAATATGAGTATATTTTTGTACATAAATGTCTATCATGAATGAAAAATTATTGTTACTACCGTAAGAGGTATATTATATTGAATCTTCAGGATTTATTTCTGCCTCTTTGGCAGCCATGAAAAATATTTAAAAGAGTTTTTTCTTTTTAAAGTCATAAAGCTCGTTCGTAACAAAGCCACCAATAGTAAAACTCCGATCTTGTTAATTAATGTATCCTCCGCCTATATTTTCTTAGATTTTGTTTTATTAATATTTTAATAACACTGTATTTTACTCTCTATTAATATTCTAGTCAATTTTGTCTAAATGGTTTTCATATTGTTATTGGTTAAACACAATATAAATATATTTGTGTGAAATTTTGTAATAAAGAGCTATATTTTTTTTCAATATTAATTTTTAAACAATCCATTTAATTTTTAATTCAAACTATTGCAATTTTAGGAAAAATATAACCAGCTTCAATTTTCCTTATTTTTTACAAAAAGCACACTGTATTTTGTGAAGTAAACCTAGAACCAGCTACAATAAATTTCAAACACATTGAATGATTACAAATATATTTTCAGCGACATTCAGAGATAAAAATAAGTTATTTATTTAGCCCTCTAATATGAACAAAAATAAATTTATTTTGTTTATAATATAACACTCACACACACACACACACACACACACCCATATATATATATATATATATATATATATATATATATATATATATATATATATATATATACATATATATATATATATATATATATATATATATATATATATATATATATATCGTATATACATATGAAACTGCAATATAGAACTTTTTATTAAAATCCTATGAAACAGTTGTAAAATAATTTGAAATTACAGTGAAATTTTTACTGATAATTGCATCAAAAACCTAAGTGTAAAATGTTTAAAATATGGAAATCATTCAAAAAGAAAAATACAATACTATTGTTACAATGTGATTTATAACTTAGTTATTTAGTTTAAAAGATAAAAAAATATATTGGAAAGACTTTAAGTTTCTGTCCATCAAATTCTTCACAGATAAGTACATCTACAAGTGCAAAATGTTAGTGTCCTAAATACCAGTATACGGTTTTTTTTATATATTCCTCGGCATTAGTTTCTGAAATCCAGAAACAATTAAAAGCTTGATTTCAACTGGCGACCCAAAAGGATTCGTTTCCATACATTCTAACTTCAAACCCCTTTTTTAAGTCTAGCTGTATGCTTATTCTTCAATGTTCTAAACGGAAGATGGCCAAGCAGTAATAGAGCATTTGTATACGAATCCTGTAGCAGCAGTTTGGACTCGGCTTCAACCATTATAAGGTATCTCACTATAGTATGAAGATATAGGAACCCAATTTAAACAATGGCAGCCGCGTAAAGGACTTCTTATACAATCAGAGACCTGCAGATTACATTTGTAGGCCTGAATCTCCTCTCGTTTAGAAATCTATTGACAAAATAAAGATGAAGACTGGGGAAAATTTTACCAAAAAAGCTCAAACTCTGAGGAAGAAATTCCCTAGAGTGGCATTTCTAAATCCGTATACCAATCCGAATAGGCTTTATGCAAATTTACAAAT
>CM063508.1:147827841-147862841 GCA_032207245.1 Pardosa pseudoannulata
ATATATATATATATATATATATATATATATATATATATATATATATATATAAATATATATATATATATATATATATATATATATATATATATATATATATATATATATAGTATTTGTGTTAATTAAATTAAATGAAAATAAAGATATAAGTGTTATAAGTATTAATTACCAAGTGTTAATATCTGTTACTTTTCTCTCTTCTTAACTTCTCAAATCCGAATTAACTGATTTCACGAGAATATCCGAGAAGTTTGAAGTAATATTACAGGTACCAAATCTGATTAAAAACGAAGCCATTTACAGTGTAAAATTGGGGTAGCATTCTTTATGAATTAGAGTTGAATTCAGTTACATAATATTATGCTGTAGCCGATTTATTTCCGTCTTAGCAGAACTATGGGTATTTGGAGTCAAACACAGTCTTAAATGCTAATATAAATGCAGTTGAGATCAAGAGTAAATTTTGTTTATAACATTTTTTCCAATTATAACATTTTTTGACTTTAAATATATTTCATTCTCTTATTATGATATGTTACATAGTCACCAAGATATATAACAATAGTCTTAACCTGAACGCCGTATTCTATCTGACAAAAACAATTGAAGTATATTTAAATAACTACAGGAAATTTCATAGTTATTGTACAATGCACAGGCAAGAATATGAAAAAAAAATGTTGTATTATTGATAAAATTATAACATATGATTTGTATTTTTCATCATGCATATAATGTGCTTTGGTATAGTTAAATATTACATTGTTATCAACATTTTTGAACCAATATCTTAAAATAAATGTATATAAAAGGAAGAATTTGTCTATTGTTAATTGTATTAAAAAAATCTATTTAAGTAATACACACATAATCAGCTGTGCATATTTATGCTGGTGAAATATCTTTATTAACCCTGTGACAGTTTCATTTTTTTCCAGAATTTGGTCAAAGAAAAGTCAAATTTTGTATTGCTTTTTTTTGTTCATTTAACAATTTTAAGTAAA
The DNA here is from genome assembly GCA_032207245.1 of Pardosa pseudoannulata. Lineage (NCBI taxonomy): Eukaryota > Metazoa > Arthropoda > Arachnida > Araneae > Lycosidae > Pardosa > Pardosa pseudoannulata. The sequence continues at coordinate 147,828,846 of CM063508.1, forward strand.
GATATGTTATTAAAATTAACATTTCTAATATTTGTAAGCATTTATTACAACTTTTTTTTCCTATAACAGCATCATAGAACTGATGTTAACCTTTAGTCTTATCGATATCCAAGTTAAATTTTGGAATTCCATTGAAAGTAAATCTAGGAGACGGATCCGAAGGATTATCACAATTAATTTCAAAAAATTGTCTTGCTTGAATGATTCCATCTGTACTACTATCAGAGTCACTACTATCCAGGTAATCTAGTAAACTTTCGCTACTATCATTTACAGATAATTCAGTTTCTGATTCAGTTCGAATCACAAGAAATTAGCTCCATACTCTATGCGTTATCAATTACGTAAAAGTAAAAATAAATTATTCAACTCTTACATCAATAAAATTATTAGGCGGTTAGTAAAATATAACCAGACAGCTATACACTGAAAGTTAACAATTCTTCTTCTGAAACAAAACGTGCGAAAAAAACCCACGCATTTGAACCAATTAAAGTAGAAAATACAATAAATCGCAAACTATCATTTACTTTACAACTATCGCCTTCTATACGAATAATTTGTTACTAAAATTGGAAAAAATACGGCCGAAACAGTGCCCGTACGCCGTACGGTCAAATCAGTAAAGGCCCAAAAGCTGTGCCCGTACGGAGTACGGGCAAAACAGGGAAGGGTTTAAATAGTAGTAAAATCATTATCATACATAACTATGGAGCATTATACAAATTAATAGATGCAAGAATTTTTTAAATAATTTAAATTTGTTGATTGGAATTATTACGCTCTCTCAGAGTGGTAACTTATGTTGATTGTTGAAAATAAAAGAAATTAAATCAGAAATTGAAAGCAGGAAGGTGTTGAGATAGTCGCTTGTAGTTTTACTGTTAAATAATATCCTGTAAAATTAAAGACAGTTAACTTCTACAATCGTAACAAAATCTTATGTAATAGAAGTAACAAATCCGATGTCATATAAATTGTACTAAATGTTGTATTGGATAGTATTATTCGTGTTACAACATTGTTTTAATAAAAACATATATAATTAGTAGTTCATTTTCTAATTCAGAAATTTTCAATTGACTCAAGCGAGAGCAAACAAAAAATCCACACTTAACTTAAAATAAGTAATCTGTTAAATACATTCATAAAGCAAATATTTAAATATTTGGTCGTAATAACATAGTAATGATGATATTGACTGAATAAGTAATTACCTGATTTTCAAAGGATGTTTTGAAATAAATGATTGAAATTTTTGGAAGGATGCCAAAAGATCTATCCTAAATTTTTCTTAAGGCATTTTTTTTTCGTTTCGGTTTGTTCAATTTAACGACAAAACAAGAATTGGACAAATGAATTGCTTTGGAAAAATATGGGAACCTTTTAGAACATCATTTTCTTAAGAAAAATAGTTTTGAAAAGATAAATGATTCCTTAGTATTGTTTCATAATGTCTTTTTGTGAAAAAGGAAACAAAAATAAAAGAGTAAAAATATATCCATAGTTTTAGAAGCCTTTATAACTACATTTATGATGGATAATGTGAACTTTTATTGAAGTTTAATGGTATAGTATGAAAAATACATTACACAAAACAGCATCATTAGAATAAGAAATATTTCCCTGTGGATTTGTTTTATATATCTTCTATTAAATTCACTGCACACAAATTAAATGAAAATTCTAATTTCAAACTATTAAGTAAATAATGGATAGTATTGAAATGATTAAACGTTAGAAAGCAATGATTTTATATATCCTGCTATAGATGTTTAAGAGAGTTATAATGATAGGTCGGAAATATTATAACTATTACTCCGCAAGTGCATGTTTATAACAAAGAGTATTTGGATGCACAGATCAAAATGAAACAATTTGAAAAAAATAAAAACATTCTAGGAAACCTGATAAGAATTATTACTAATTTACTTTTTTTTAGTTGTTACTTTTATATTCGTTTTAATAGTTATGATATTACTACTCTACTTTTCTTTGATGTCGAAGACTGCTCTCGAGACGGCGCCTGCCCTTATAAACAATATGGCGATGCTTTTCCTCAAAAGGTCTATCGCTCAAGCCACGGATGACAGCAGCGTTCACCTTCTACTCTCCTCTGGTCACAACCTTGTCCTCTAAAAAAATCAGAGTGCCTCGAGGAAAAAAAACAGGGGGCCACTCTAGAACGGTGGATGATCCCCCAAATATCATCGGATTTATCACTTCTATTACAGAAGATTTTGTTACGATTGAAGAAGGTAACTGCCATTAATTCTCCAGGATATTGTTTTACAGTAAAACTACAAGTGGCTATCTCAAAACCTCCCTTCTTTCAATTTCTGATTTAATTTATTTTATTCCCAACAACCAATATAAGTTACCAGCCTAATAGAGCGTAATAATATCAATCAACAAATGTCAATTATTTAAAAAAAAATTTTGCATCTGCTTATTTGTATCACTTTCCACCTTTATGTAAGATAATGATTTTAGTACTGTAATTTACCAGCATAAATATGCACAACAGATTATGTGTGTATTACTTAAATATATTCTTTAATACGATTAACAATAGACAAATTGTTCCTTTTATATACATTTATTTTAAGTTATTGTTTCAAAAATGTTGATAACAATGTTATATTTAACGGACCCTTCTATTGGTTGGAAGAAGTCCGAAGTTTCTTCCTAGTTCAAACCGGTCCTGTTCTAGTATGTCTTTGAGGATGACTTACGGGAAGAGGTTAAAAAAAAAACTGAATCGAATTTAACTTATTGTTATATTTACTTACTGAAGAAGACCATTACTATTTTAGCGTCTCATATTTTACTACGTTTCAAAATAAATAGAAATCATAATGGGTTTCCACAACATAACAAACAAAGAAGCAAGATGGAAAATACGTGAATTATTAATAAATTCAGATTAACTGAGTAATCTGTCATTTTTATATTTTTCATGCTAGGTGTATAATTACTTATTGAGAGGTTTAGAAGCAAAGTGAAGTAATTCCTAAAGTTTCTAAATCATAATTAATTCTCATATACTCAAATTAATTTTATAAAATTATTTCATGAAAAATATTTGGAAAACATAAAAACATTGAAAAATATATGATAAGAATTAATACTACTAGATGATAAAAATTATTACTACTAGAGAAAAGCCAAGTTTTAATTACTAATTTAATTTGAGTCATCTGTTATTTTTATATTCATTTTAACAGCTAAATGTTAAAAAACTGAGGGATTAAAAATAAAATAAACCTAATTCTAAAAATCCTGAATCATAGTTCATTTCTGGATATTTAAATCAATTTTATAAGATTGTTTTACAAAAATATTTTGGAAAAAATAAAATCATGAAAAGAAATATACTACGGATTCTTAAAAAAAATCAATTTTTTTTATATATTATTTTTAACTTCGTTTACAAGCTATAGTAATACTTTTTTAAATATCAACTTTATCTATCTCACATACTTTACTTACTAGGAAAATCAAACACGTTTACTATTTTCTCTTAGACCTTCTGATATTTTAAATATCTTTTAAAATATGAAACCTATTATCTTTATTGCTTCCACTAAAAAGAAGGTAAAATATTAATGGAACAATTACTAATTTAATCTCTTCTGAATCAGCTGTAATTTTATATTAATTTTATTAGTTATATGGTTACCAATTGAGGCATTAACAACCAAAGTGAGTCAAGTCCTAAAGTTCTTCAATGATTATTAATCCCTGGATATTTAAATTGATATAAGATGATTGAAAATTAGAGACTTTTTTTAAGTTATAGAAGTATAGTCTTCATTCAACACGTTACTAACCATGGTAAATAATATAATTTTATAAGAAAATAAATATATTCATTAAATGCTTCTCCAAGGTAAAAATTAAAACAATTACTTTTAATCTTTTGAATCATCTGTAATTTTATCAATATATTAGTTATATGGTTACCAATTGAGTCAAAACACAAAGGAATCAAACAAAGTTCTTCAATGATTATTAATCCTTGGATATTTAAATTTATATTATAAAATGATTGAAAATTAGAGACTTTTTTTAAGTTATAGAAGTATAGTCTTGATTGAACACGTTACTAACCCTGGTAAATAATATAATTTTATAAGAAAATAAATGGACCTTATTCACTCTAATCATGAACTTCTCCAAGGTAAAATATTAATGGAACAATTACTAATTTAATCTCTTCTGAATCAGCTGTAATTTTATATTAACTTTATTAGTTATATGGTTACCAATTGAGGCATTAACAACCAAAGTGACGTCCTAAATCTTCAATGATTAAAACTATATTTAAAAAATTGATATAAGATGATTGAAAATTAGAGACTTTTTTTAAGTTATAGAAGTATAGTCTTCATTCAACACGTTACTAACCATGGTAAATAATATAATTTTATAAGACAATAAATAACATGCAATATTTAAATGCTTTCAGAGCTAAGATACAAGTTGATTATTAAAACAAAAATTCTTTTATGACTTTACATATTGGATAGGTTGTTAGAAAATATGTCTAGTCAATATAATCGTCTGTTATGGATAACTTATTAGGCAAACACATTATATCAAAATGTCTCAATGTATTTTATTTTATTTTCTATTAAAAACTCTAAGTTTTTATATTATTTCAAGAAAGAACCATATAAAGATTTTAAACTATTATCGATATAATCTATATTAAACACTACTTAGGATCAGTTTATATTACTAATTGCTTTAATATGAGAATATATAACAAAAAATGGGACGTAATTTTTTATATACGTAACTACTTAATTCATTTAAAAGGAAATAAATCTGAAATAAGAATTGTAAATGATACAGTATGGGGACTTAGTTTAGAGAAAGAAATTATTTCATCGTAATATATTTCTTACATTAAAAACAATTCTACCGTAATACCATTAATATAATATACAAGCTATATTTTTACATATAATTCTGCAATATAATCAAATACATTGTCAGTTATAATTGTCCCTATCAAACTACTTAGATTTTTTAAAATCTGCAAAGAAATTACTTTTTAGATGGCATGTAGAATCATCTTTGTTATATTTAATTGCATATGCTTGAAAATAAAGGTAATTAAAGAAAGCTGGTAACACAGAAGCTCTTGTTTAAATTATAAAAATCTCAGAGTTTAAATGTTTGTAGACATTTAAATTAACTTCTTCATTGCTTTTAAATAAATACTTTTAAAACTATCAATTTAATAAAAAAAATTAATTTGAACTTATTTCATTGAAAGTGAGTTTGTAAGTAGGTGTTGACAAGGTGACTTGAAACATTACGTTTTACTTTCACTTGTTATTAGGTACACATGTTATTATTTTTACATTAAATTTTCTTCCAGAATTCTAAAAACAAAACCAAAAAAAATCCTTACTGATGGCCTCGTGTAGCAAATTCAGATAACTACGTTTGGCATTTCACAAAATAAAATCCAAAAAAAATGCCTCCAATCCCTTTAAAAATGTAGTAAATAAATAAAATTCATGTTTCAAAGATTTGTCTATATGCGCAAAAAATTTAAGGTAAAAAATACAAAGCGAATACATATAACCATACTACATATATGTAAAATAAGGTAGATAAACGTATATTTTTCGATAAGTACATTGTAACTTTGACTTTTATTTCAGATTTGCTGCAAATAAACTTCATGACGAATATAAATAGCCTTCTTGTAGAAAATAATCTTATAGAAATGCTATATGTATGCTTCATCATTCATCTCTGTCTTGTATTGAAAGGCTGAAATCCGAAATTTTATTAAAACCCAAAGAAAACCATAGATATACCGAATAAATAATAGATATACTGAATTTACGACTGAATACCCAAAATAAAATGTCAATCAAATATACGTAAACATTGGATAACTAAATGGATTATACATTTTAGTTTTAAAACTAGTTTGTTACAGTAGTCCTTATTCATTTATATATTAAAGTTAGTAAAATTTGAAGGCTATTTATTTCGTATATGTTCGGTGAGTATCTATAAATCTATAAGTCTATGTATTTCTCTCTTGAAAATATATATATAATATATATATATATATATATATATATATATATATATATATATATATATATATATATATATATATATATATATATATATATATATATATATATATATATAATATATAATATATATATATATATATATATGTGTGTTGTGTGTGTGTGTGTGTGTGTGTGTGTGTGTGTGTGTGTGTGTATACACTCCTATAAATTTCATTGTTCCACAGTTTTGGTGTGGGGCCATTTCAATTGTATCTAATATATATTTTTAATATATATTTTGTACAGAAGAAAAAAGAAATGTTTTAATCAACTATGTCAGTTCAAAAAGAAAATGAGAGGAAAAAAAAGACACACTTGTGTAGAAATATCTATTTCTATATACCTTTTTCTGTACATTACTCTTATCGACAAGAAAGCCACATTTGAATCTATATTTTACTGCAAAAATGGATTAATTGGTTACATTATCTGCACATTTTTTAAGTAATGCGACACTCTACGCATCTTTCTATAATATGTTCTATAAATATTAATAAAATAGGGACCTTACAATAAAATTCCCATACAAAGCAGCATGTTTTTGTTGATTGTTTCTTTATATATTTCATAGGAAATGCCATGTAGTACATTCTTCTTATGACAAAACAGCACAATTTAACATTAAAATATTTACTCACCAAAACCTATAGGGGGGCAGGCGTACGCTCTACGCACTCTCTGAGATCTATCTCTCTCATATATATATATATATATATATATATATATATATATATATGTGTGTGTGTGTGTGTGTGTGTGTGTGTGTGTGTGTGTGTGTGTGGTGCGTGTGCGTGTGTGTGAGTGCGTGTGTGTGTTACAATGAAATGCGTATATGCGACATTGGCCGGCCACTTCCCAAAGTGCCCAGAACTTCCCGGCTAACGTTCGATATGCTGCAGCAAGACTGTTCTGTGGAGAGCTCAGCTGTGCAATTCGAAATGTCATAAAAGTTCATCTTGTTGTAACAAGTGACGATACTGATAATTTTCTGTAATAAACTAATTAAATAGAAAATGTGATTATCATTTTGTTTGTTTGTTTGTATTCACCAAGGGAAAGGAAACTTTCAAGAGACCAATAGTTTTCTGGTACTTTGAGATCATTACTCTCTAAAACTTCTCCCTACAGACTACAGCAAACCTAGTGTCTTCCTCCTTGGCCTTTGTTCCGAAGAACGTTCCTAGAACACTTAAGAGGAACAGATTCACCGGAAAACCTTTCGGTCGCAGCTATAATGTGACTATCATTAGCATTACAATATACACCCAAAATTTTCTTATCACCTTTTTCTCTGACTTTGGCCCATCTCCCCACGCCAGTTCCCGAATTGGCTGGCGAAACCCCGAAATGAAAGAAAGATCGGACATTGGCCTGTCATTGTGAGGTGATATATATATATATATATATTTATATATATATATAGATATATATATATATATATGTATGTATGTATATATATATATTTATATATTTATAATATATATATATATATATATATATAAATATATATATATATAAAATGTATATATATATGTATATATATATGATATATATATATATTATAATATATATATATATATAAATATATATATATATATAATATATATATATATATAAATAGAATATAAATGTAAGTATGTATATATGATAATATATAATATATCTATATTATATATATATATATATATATATATATATAAAAATATATATATAAATATTATGTATATATATTTATATATTAATGTATATATATATATATATATAATATATATATATATATATATATATATATATAAATATATATATATATATATATATAAATATATATATATATAAATATATATATATATATATATATATATTATATATATATATATATATAATATATATATTTATATATTATATATAAATATATAGAATGAGTGGTTTAATAACACATTTAATTTCATATATAAAAATTTCTTTGAAGTAATCCTTCTGTCCATGGCTGTGCAATTGAGATATCCTATGTCTACTTCAACATTAGCTTCTGTACTCTGTGTAGTTCCGCTTGAGGGTGTGTCTTTTTCCTATTACATTATCATTAATGAGTTCTAACTATTTTTATTTATCTCAGTTATATCATATTTATCTTAATTTATAACCCCAATCTTAAAAACCTAAATATATTACACATGCGGTCTTGGATAATAGTAAGTATGTTTACATTAGTTTTCTCTTTTTCTTTCTATCTTAATGTTTGTTATTTTCAATTTCAGAGTAGTTATATAGTGAAATAAAATGTACATTAATCTATTTTATTTAAATTATTTTTAAAGTTTTCACTGTTTACATTATTGTATATTTTGTATTTAGTTAAAAATATGAGATAACATGTTTATTTGTTTAAATAAAAACAACTTAAGAAAAAAAATTAGTAATTTTGCAGAATACCCCTAATGGAAAACAATGTCTTATGAAACAGTTTCCTTTTAAACTTTATATAAAAATTTCGGAAAAAACGGAGTATGAGGGATATATTGTAGCATTCTTAAAGAGTAATAGTCTACACTTGTTCTCCAGATTTACTTAAAATTTGAATTCCAAAACATCTTTTCTCTTTTTCGAATACCACATTCCCAAGAGCCTAACAATAGTACAAAATGTGCTGCATGCTTCCATTTCTTTTCCAAAATAAAGAGAAAATACAACATGGGAGGAATCTATGTTAAATAACGATTATTTTCTTTCATAAATAGGCAATAAAATAGTCTTCCATTTAGATTTGTACTCTCTTGTAGAAATCCTGACGAATACCAGAAAAGCGTTTCAAGCGGTTAAAGATTTATACCTTGTTCCACGAAATTGTTAAATTTACTCAGACGTTTTTGTAAAGTTTTAAATTTTGAGACTTTTTTTTATATTTTTTATAAACACAGTAATGCAAATAAGAAGATGTCTTTTTTCCTAGTTTTTATGTCTTGCAACAATGTTATTTCTTGTAAGATGCATCGGAAAAAGAATGCATAATGTTTTTCAATACTCTTTATCTTAACGAAATTTACATTTTATTAAATTGTACTATATGTTAGCATGATTACTTTTATATTATTAAAAAAAACCGCTTAGAAATGCTCCTGTAACTTCATAAGTGAGGTACTAAAATACACCAGATCTGTGACAAAAAAATACTTTGTAAACCAGATATTTAAAGTATTTTTTGTAAATGTATGGTTTTTTATTCTTTCTGTTACGTTTGTTCTATATCTATTTGCCGAACGATGGCCGAATTGTTAGGGTGCTGCGCTTCGGAACCGGAGTCGTGGGTTCGAATCCCACAGTGGCATTAATGTTCGTAGTCGATCGGAATCGGCTTTAAGCAGTAGGTCCCGGTCTCATTAGCCCTCGAGTTGCAAAACGTAGTCCGTAGCACTCCAAAACAAACCAACCAAACCAATCTATACCTATTGCATTCATTGTTATAGTTTTTATAAAAAATTACTTAATTGACCTAAATTTAAATATTTATGTACTAAATAATAATTTTATAATTTTTCAAATAATTAAAAATCTATTTTATCATTATTGTTTATCTATTTTCAGCATATAATGAAAATTAAAATAAGATATTCCCTATCCAAGCTAAAAATAGTACTTAAAATACGTTACATTCTATATTTTGTATTTAATATTGAATTTAATATTAAAATCGAGCGTGCGATCACAATATATAATTCTTTAGTCTTAAAAGTGGTATTTTATTTTCATTATATTTCACTTATTTTTTAATCATTACTGCGTATCCAAAAACCTTTTTCAGAAGCTGAGGATTCTATTATGTTTCATTAAAAAAGACATACATGCTAGGCATAACTTTGTAGATTTAACAAATGGTGTTAAAAATTGACCAAATAATTAATCTAACAATATCTAATTAAATCCACAATACCTAAAATTAAGTAAACATTAATCTTAGTCATCTTTGGTCTTATAGTCCCGATTAATCGGTCCATTTACAAAAATAACTTCTTTTTTATAGGAAATTATAATTATTGTTTTAATATTTAAAATGCAAGAAATTTTTCGATTTAGAAAACTGCATAAGTATTTAACTGTACAACTACTAAAATCTTAGATAATGTAGTTAAGAGAAGTGAAACCCCTCAAATAAATACGTGAATACATACTCTGTAAAATATTCCACTTTCGGCTTATAGTCCCGATTTATCGGTCCATCTACAAAAATCACTTCTTTAAAGGAAATTATAAATTTTTTTTAAATATTTAGACTGCAAGAAATTTCTTGATTTATAAAACTGCATAAGTATATAACTGTACAGCTACTAGAATCTGAGATATTGTTGTTAAGAGCAGTGAAACCCTTCAAATAAATACCTGAATACACATTCTGTAAAATATCCCACCTTGGTCTTATAGTCCCGATGCATCGGTCCATCTACAAAAATCACTTTAAAGGAAATTATAATTTTTTTTAAATATTTAAAATGCAAGAAATTTCATGAATTAGAAAACTGCATAAGTATTTAACTTTACAGCTACTAAAAGCTTAGATATTGTAGTTAAGAGCAGTAAAACCTTTCAAATGAATACGTGAATACATACTCTGAATAATATTCTACCCTGGGCTTATAGTCCCGAATCATCGGTCCATCTACAAAAATCACTTCTTTATTAAAGGAAATTATAATTTTTTTTAATATTTAAAATGCAAGAAATTTCTCGATTTAGAAAACTGCATAAGTATTTAACTATACAGCTACTAAAACCTTAGATATTGTAATTAAGAGCAGTAAAACCCCTCAAATGAATACGTGAATACATACTCTGAATAATATTCTACCCTGGGCTTATAGTCCCGATTCATCGGTCCATCTACAAAAATCACTTCTTTATTAAAGGAAATTATAATTTTTTTAATATTTAAAATGCAAGAAATTTCATGAATTAGAAAACTGCATAAGTATTTAACTATACAGCTACTAAAACCTAAGATATTGTAGTTAAGAGCAGTAAAACCCCTCAAATGAATACGTGTATACATACTCTGAATAATATTCTACCCTGGGCTTATAGTCCCGATTCATCGGTCCATCTACAAAAATCACTTCTTTTTTAAAGGAAATTATAATTATTTTTAAATATTTAAAATGCAAGAAATTTCCCGATTCATAAAACTGCATAAATATTAAATTGTACAGCTACTAAAATCTTAGAAATTGTAGTTAAGAGCTGTGCAACCGCTCAAATGAATACTTGAATACATACTCTGTAAAATATTCCACCTTGGGCTTATAGTCCCAATTCATCGATCCATCTACAAAAATCACTTCTCTAAAAAAAATTATATTTTTATATATTTAAAATGCAAGAAATTTCTCGATTTAGAAAACTGCATAAGTATTTAACTGTACAGCTACTAAAATCTTAGATATTGTAGTTAAGAGTAGCGAAACCCCTCAAAAGAATACGTGAATACATACTATGTAAAATATTCCACCATGGGCTTATAGTCCCGATTCATAGGTCCCTCTACAAAAAGCACTTATTTTTATAAGGGAAATTATAAATTTTTTTAAAATATTTAAAATGCAAGAAATTTTTCGATTTAGAAAACTGCATAAGTATTTAACTGTACAACTACTAAAATCTTAGATATTGTAGTTAAAAGCAGCGAAACCCCTCAAATGAACACATGAATACATACTCTGTAAAATATTCCACCTTGGGCTTATAGTCCCGATTCATAGGTCCCTCTACAAAAAGCACTTATTTTTATAAGGGAAATTATAAATTTTTTTAAAATATTTAAAATGCAAGAAATTTTTCGATTTAGAAAACTACATAAGTACTTAACTGTACAGCTATAAAAATCTTAGATATAGCAGTTAAGAGCAGTGAAACAACTCAAATGAATACGTGAATACATACTATGTAAAATATTCCACCATGGGCTTATAGTCCCGATTCATCGGTCCATCTACAAAAATCACTTCTTTAAAGGAAATTAAAATTCTTTTAAATATTAAAAATGCAAGAAATTTCTCGATTTAGAAAACTGTATAAGTATTTAACTGTACTGCTACTAAAATCTTAGATATTGTAGTTAAGAGCAGTAAAACCCCTCAAATGAATACGTGAATACATACACTGTAAAATATTCCACCTTGGGTTTATAGTCCCGATTCATTGGTGTATCTACAAAAATCACTTCTCTAAAGGAAAGTATATTTTTTTAAACATTTAAAATGCAAGAAATTTCTCTTTTTAGAAAACTGCATAAGTATTTAACTGTACAGCTACTAAAATCTTAGATATTGTAGTTAAGAGCAATGAAACCCCTCAAACAAATAGTGAATACATGTTCTGTAAAATCTTCTAACTTGGGCTTAAGGTCCCGATTCATCGATCCATCTATAAAAATCACTTCTTTTCAAAGAAAATTATAATTGTTTTAAATATTTAAAATGTAAGAAATTTTCCGATTTAAAAAAAACTGCATACATTTTTAACTGTACACCTACTAAAATCTTAGATATTGTAGTTAAGAGCAGTGAAACCACTCAAATGAATAAATGAATACATACTCTGTAAAATATTCCACCTTGGGTTTATAGTTCCAATTCACCTGTCCATCTAAAAAAATCACTTCTTTAAAGGAAATTATAATTTTTTTTAAAATATTTAAAATGCAATAAATTTCTCCATTTAGAAAACTGCATAAGTATTTAAGTATACAACTACTAAAATCTTAGATATTGTAGTTAAGAGCAGCGAAACCCCTCAAATGAATACGTGAATAAATATTCTGTAAAATCTTCCATCTTGGGCTTATAGTCCCGATTTATCGGTCCATCTACAAAAATCACTTCATTTTTAAAGGAAATTATAATTTTTTTTAAATATTTAAAATGCAAGAAATTTCTCGATTTAAAAAATCTTCATAAGTATTTAACTGTACAGCTACTAAAACCTTAGATATTGTAGTTAAGAGTAGTGAAACCCCTCAAATAAATATGTGAATACATACTCTGTAAAATATTCCAACCTGGGCTTATAGTCCCTATAAATCGGTGCATCTACAAAAATCACATCTTTTTTAAAGGAAATTATAATTTATTTAAATATTTGAAATGCAAGAAATTTCTCGATTTAGAAAACTGCATACGTATTTAACTGTACATCTACTAAAATACACAAACGATAAAATTTCGACAGTATGAAAAAGTAAACTACTATGATTAAAAATATAGTTTAGTTAATGAATGATTTAAAATAAAAAAGTAAGATTTTCTTATAATAAATCAGGACAGTTTCATTTTGTTTCTTTACAAGTTTGGAGTTAAGCAAGAGGTTTTAGCTTTCCAATTAGATGCATTTAAGCAGCAAAAGTAAATTACGTATGACGTTTGGATGTGCCACTGTATTATCGATTTCTTATTTAATCGTAATCACTTCTAAATTTATGTGAAGGAACAGGGAGAGACTCGAGTATAGTTTAGTATTTATAAAGTATTATTTTAAAGTTTTACTTAAGACCATTTCCAAGGTTCCATTTTTTTATTATGAAGAAACATTTTATGAAAAATGAAATGCAACTCTATAGGAATTATTCTTTACTTAGTTTCCAAGAAAATCATAAGTTTATTAGAAAAACGTGAAAAATATGTAATATGATGTTTTTCAAATACATTAAAGTCAAGATTATATAATTGTGTCTTATTTATTTGATAAATTCTGATAGAATGGCATGATTGATTGAAAAGGATTGATGATTTTTCAAATATATTAAAGTCAAGATTAAATAAATGTGTCATATTTATTTCATAAATTCTGATAGAATGTCATGGCTTGGTGCATAATAAATATCCTACTTAGTTTCCAAGAAAATCTTAATCTTATTAAAAGGAAACTTGAAAAATATTGAATCTGATGTTTTTGAAATATATTTTACTTGATAAATACTGATAGAATGGCATGATTGATTGAAAAGGATTGATGATTTTTCAAATATATTAAAGTCAAGGTTAAATAATTGTCATATTTATTCCATAAATTCTGATAGAAAGTCATGGTGTGGTGTATAATAAATTTCCTACTTAGATTCCAAGAAAATCTTAATCTTGTTGAAAAAAAGGGTGGGGGGAATATGTAATCTGATGTTTCCAAATATAAAGAAGTCAAGGTTATATAATTGTGTCATATTTATTCCTTTAAGTCTGTTAGAATGTTATAGAATGTCATGGTGTGGTATATAATAAATTCCCTACTTAGTTTCCAAGAAAATCTTAATCTTATTAAAAAAAACGTGAAAAATATTGAATATGATTTTTCCAAATATATTAAAGTCAAGGTTATATAACTGTGTCATATATATATATTTGATAAATTCTGATAGAATGTCATGGTATGCTGTATGATGAATCTTCTATTTAGTTTCCAAGAAAATCTGAAGCTTATTAGAAAAACAAGAAAAATATGGAATCTGATAATTTCCATACAATTTAAAATCAAGTATTTTATATTTTTGTCAAATTTATTTGATAAATTCTGATAGAATGTCATGGTATGATGTGTAATAAATCTCCTACTGAGTTTCTAAGAAAATCTTAAACTTATTATAAAAACTATAAAAATATGGAATCTGATGTTTTTCAAATACATTGAAGTCGTTATACAATTATGTCATATTTATTTGATAAATTCTGATAAAATGGTATGATTGATTAAAAAGGATTGATGATTTTTCAGATATATTAAAGTCAAGGTTAAATAATTATCTCATATTTATTTCATAAATTCTGATAGAATATCATGGTATTGTTAATAAAAAATTTCCTATTTAGTTTCTAAGAAAATCGTATTCTTAATAAAACAAAAACGTGAAAAATATGGAGTCTGACGTTTTTCAAATATATTAAAGTCAAGGTTATATAATTGTGTCATATTTACTTGATAAGCTCTGATAAAATGGCTTGATTGACTAAAAAGTATTGATTATTTTTTAAATATATTAAAGTCATGGTTAATTATTGTGTCACATTTATTTCATAAATTCTGATAGAATGTCATGGTATGCTCTATAATATATCTTCTACTTAGTTTCAAAGAAAATCTTAAGCTTACTAGAAAAACGTGAAAATATGGAATCTGATGTTTTTCATATAAATTTAAAGTCAAGAATTTTATATTTGTGTCATATTTATTTGATAAATTGTAATAGAATGTCATGGTAGGATTTATAATAAATCTCCTACTGACTTTTCAAGAAAATCTTAAGCTTATTAGAAAAACGAGAAAAATATGGAATCTGACGTTTTTCAAATATATTAAAGTCAAGATACATAATTGTGTCATATTAATTTGATAAAGTCTGATAGAATGGTGTGATTGATTGAAAAGGATTGATGATTTTTTAAATATATTAAAGTTATGGTTAATTATTGTGTCATATTTATTTCACAAATTCTGGTAAAATGTCATGGTATGGTGTATAATAAATTTCCTACTTAGTTTCCAAGAAAATCTTAATTTTATTAAAAGAAACGTGAAAAATATGGAATCTTATGTTTTCCATATATATTAAAGTCAAGGTTTTCATATTTGTGTCATATTTATTTTATAAATTTTGATAGAATACCATGGTATGATGTGTAATAAATCTCTAATTCGCTTCCTAGAAAATCTTAAGCTCCTACTAAATAAAAGTCTAAATCTAATCTAAGTCTAATCTAAATCTAAGTCTAAACTAATTCTCCTACTGCATTTCCAAAAAATCTTAAGCTTATTAGAAAAACGAGAAAAATATGGAATCTGATGTTTTTCAAATATTTTGAAATCAAGGTTATATAATTGTGTCATATTTATTTGATAAATTCTGATAAAGTGTCATGGTATGGTGAATAATAAATCTCCTATATGGTATATTATACAGATTCAAAAAGGAAAAAATGTTATAAATACAAAGTGAAAATTCTTTGCAGTTTGTTTTCGTAAATATAAAGACTACTTATTTCTTCAGTTATACATAACATAAAATTTTGTAAAAGAAGCTGAGGCATTCTAAAATTCAAATTTTGTCCAAATAGATAAAGGATAGCATTGAAAAATCTAGTTTATAAAAATGTCCTTTTTAAAGTTGCCCTCAGGAAAGAAAGGACTTTAGGGGGGGGGGGGTCTGAGACGTATTCACAGTGGGGATAGATTTCTTTTATTAATTTTTAAGTCATTTCTGCTCAATTATTTAAATATATACTAATGGTTAAAGCAGAGAAGTAAATCCATGTGTAGATTACCCATGTTTTCTACAAATATACGAAATAAAAATGAATGAGTACTTTACCATGCATAACCTACAAATGTTTCCTAAATAAATGTCGAATATTTGCTATGCATTGTGAAATTGAGATAAATTAGTAAGATTGTTAAATATATAATATTTGGTAGTATTAAACCCTGAAACTGTTTAGAAAAGTATTCTAAAATTCAAATTTTGACCAAATAGATAAAGGATAGCACTGAAAAAAGTAGCTATTAACCCTTTAGCAGACAATGGTTTCTCAGTGAAACCTCCTGTTAAACATTTTTTCTCCAAGTTTTAGAGATATATGAATTAGTTTTAATTTTTTTATGTTTTTGTCATTTAAAACTTACAATAAATGACAGTAATACATTTAATTTATTTTTTCTTTTGAAATATATGTATTTATACTTGCTGTACCTGGAAAGTTAGTAATGAAATTGTTTTTCCCTTATGACCCCAAACAAAAGTATCTATTCAAACAACACTTATAAATTGTTAAACTATTTATTTATTTTACTTTTTAAGAACATTTATTTATTGTTCTTTCCATATAATTAAAATTTTAAAAAAGTATTATGTTCACGTTGTACAAGGGGATAGGTTCGTCAGTTAACCTCCCCCAATTCCTCCTATGGTATTCTCTAAGGCAAACCCCTCTAAGGATTGCAAAGGAAAACTTTAATACATTTTACATTTATAAGGTTCATATATAATATTTATAAACTAATTTCATTAAATTCAATAGAATTCATGTAGGTGACCTTTAAAAGGTTAAAAACGTCCTTTTTAAAGCTGCATTCAGCAAGAAAAGGAATTATTTTTGGGGGGGAGGTGTCTGAAGAGTATTCACAGTAGGGAAAACTTCCTTTTATCCAGTCGTTCCTGATCAATTATATAAACATATACCAATGGTTAGAACAGAGAAGTTAATCCATATGTAGATTTCCCTTGTTTTCTACAAATATACGAAATAAAAATGAATAAGTACTTTACCATACATATCCTATAAATGTTTCCTAAATAAATGTCGAGCATTTGATACGCATTGTAAAATTAAATTAAATTAGTAAGATTGTTAAGCATATAATATTTGGTAGTATTAAAACCTGAAACTGTTTAGAAAGGTATTCTAAATTTCAAATTTTTTCCTAATAGATAAAGGATAGCATTGAAAAAAGTAGCTTTTAAAAATGTCCTTTTTAAAGCTGCCTTCAGCTAAAAAAGAAATTTTCTTTTTTTAGGGGTGTGTGTCTGAACAGTATTCACAGTAGGGATAACTTCCTTTTATCCAGTCGTTTCTGCTCAATTATGTAAATATATACCAATGGTTAGAGAAGAGAAGTAAATTCATATGTATATTACCCTTGTTTTCTACAAATATATAAAATAAAAATGAATAAGTACTTTACCATACATATCCTACAAATGTTTCCTAAATAAATGTCGAATATTTGATACGCATTGTGAAATTAAAATAAATTAGTAAGATTGTTAAATATATAGTATTTTGTAGTATTAAACCCTGAAACTATTTAGAAAGGTATTCTAAATTTCGAGTTTTGTCCAAATAGATAAAGGATAACATTGAAAAATCTAGCTTTTAAAAATGTCCTTAATAAAGCTGCCTTCAGCAAAAAAAAGGATTTTTTTTTTTGGGGGGGGGGTTCTGAAGTATATTTACAATAGGGATGGATTTATATTATCCAATCTTTTCTGTTCAATTATGTAAATATATACCAATGGTTAGAGCAGAGGAGTAAATCCATATGTATATTACCCTTGTTTACTACAAATATACGAAATAAAAATGAATAAGTACTTTACCATACATATCTCACAAATGTTTCCTAAATAAATGTCGAATATTTGATACGTATTGTGAAATTTAAATAAATCAGTAAGCTTGCAAAATATATATTATTCAGTAGTATAAAACCCTGAAACTGTTTAGAAATCGTATATGGTGATGTATAACTAGATGTATTTTCTACATTCTAGACAAAAATGTCTTCTACGCAAAGAAACATAAAAATGCTGATTGTCAAACTCATTTCTCGAGGCAATATCTTATAACATGTAAGTTCGAATCTTTAAAATCTAATCCATCCGATCAAAATTTATTGGGGTGTGATGTTTGCCTAGAGGATATGATTGCATGGTACTGAATATCGACCGCAACCAATCTAAATTACAAAGTATAGCTGCAGGTATGGCAATAGCTAAACATTTTATGAATGAATCATTGGAGATTCTATCAGGAAATATTTGATATCACTTAACACTGTCCTTCATTATTATAAAAAATATTATCCTCTGAGAATAATACTTCATTGCTCTGAAAAATATCGTTGGTACAGTATATTAAAATAATCTTCTAGATGTTTTATCTAAATTTAATGCTTTTGTAAATCAATCTACTTAAAAAAATTATTTAAACCTGTATTCTAAATTTTATTTCTACGATTTTAAAAGCACACACATTGGAATTGAATAAATATTTGAGTATTAAGTTAGTAGAATGTACCAAAAATATGTTGGAGATGAATTTATATAGAGAGGATACTAAAAACTTCAATATAGTAAAAGGCAATATATGTTAATCATGTGGTAGTTAGATATGTAAATTAGAACTATTTCATGCCTGCTGTCAATATGTTTGTATGCAAGAAATATATTTAATTCAAAATACTATTTAATTAATCATAGAAGTTCATATTCTCTTTAGAGTATCATTTGATGTGCATAATTCATTTGTTTTAAAATGTGTGTTGCTTATATAACATTTGTTGAAAGCCTTCAGTTGATTGAGCAATATAGACAATTATAATAAAGGCCAGTCTCACCAAAGTCGTTTAATGATTATCCGCGGTTAATCTCTGTTTAAGCAGAGAATTGCTTCCCACAATTGTTTGGCTTAATGGGTTAATCGTGGTAAGTTTTTAAACAACTTTGGTGAGACCTGCTCTTATCATCTTGGTGTCTCTAAAAATACTTATTAGGCTCTATAGAACATGGTGGAAGTCTAGAGAATTTGCCTTTAGTTGTAGATCAAAGTAAAAATGAAGAAATTTAGCTAAAATATCTGTGAAAACAGTGGAGGCAATTAATTCATACAATCCATTAAACAACATGAATACAGAAATCAATGAGCTTCTTTTCAAAGAATACGAGGATTAATAAAGAAAATATAAAGATGGAGCATTTGTTAATCCCCTTTCTCAAAAAAATATTTTTTTATATTTTTTTCATTAAAATTGTTTCTGTTACATTGAAACAAATCTTTTTGAAGCAAAATTATGCTCTCTTAATTATACATTAAGAAACTGTCGGTAGGGTAGGTATAAGATATTTTTGTCTCAATAAAAGTTTAATTTCTAAAAATGAGTTTTATATTGTTCTAACAGAGCAATGTATATAGTCAATAAATACATGTTGAAAAACAAAATTAAACTTTAGGAATATGTTATTCAAACGATTTTATTTTCCAATGAGGCTAAACTTTCTGTCACCTGAAAGATATACTTTAATGATGTCTTAGATATCCGTATACGTTTGGAATCTTTATATATGAAGTAGATTCGAGTATATCGATTCCTTGAAGACAAAATTCAGCTATTCAAACTGAAGTATCTGTGGGTTGCATAAACATAACTGAAAATTATGAGATTGAAAAAGGTACTGATATATTTCTTAAAGTTTGAATTACATCATACATTAAATTGCCAGGTAGCGTACCTAACCATAAAATTAATGTATTTGTAAACGGTAATTTTTTGTAAATCTATAAAAAAAATAGAATGTTATAATGAATTTACTTACTTCAGGTTGACATTCAGTTTGTTCTTCTATAATTTCTGGAGTAATATCTAAAAAGAAAAAGTAAATGTAAGATTACTGTTTTGTTAGTTAGGAACAAGATGTTTTAGCTCACGTTGTTTAAAGTAATATCATTTAATAATATACTGTCAATCTACCGTATTATATTCTAGTCTATGTTACATTTCATTTAAAATGTTTTCTCTTATGTCATTAGCCTTTCTGGTGTCGTTCAGACACTTTTCAAGCAAATATTATAAGTACTAGCCCGTCATATGACGGAATCAGTAAAATTTTTAATTTTCCAGAAATGTAAAGACCCTATGAGGCAGGTAAAAAAATGGTTTGTTTTTATGGCTGAGTATTATTTTTCAACAAAAATAATAGATTAAAATTATCACATATGTACTTAATCTATTATTTAAGTCAAATAAAAAAGAAAATTATTTATGTAATATCTAAGTTTAGTGATAAAACGTATGAAAATAATGCAGAAAGTATTTAAATAATTTAAAATAAGAAATGATTAAATGAGATGGTGACAGGAATGACGTCATAATGCTAGAAAAATTTGTTATTTTTCCTATTTATTATGTGATAAATTGATAATTTTAATCGCTTGCTCTTGAAATGGGGTTTGATATAATGGCATTAAACGCTCGAAAACGGGACGGGGTGGATTTCGAAAGTTTTAGAGAGGACAGTATTTATCGCTGAGATACGAAGCTTATTCATACCAATTTACTTCAGAATTGGATCTATAATTTAGAAAAACATAAATTTTACTAGCTTTGAATTTTGCAAACCCTAACTCATCAAAAATCCAATATGGATGTCTATCTATTCCAATTACAAAAGCTTCATAACTTCGAGGACAGACGGACAGATAACTTAGGCTATTATTAGATTACGAGAAGGAAGTTTAAGGATACACAATATGAAATGTTTATGCGGCCAGGAACATCCGTAAAGCAATACGTGAATTTAATAAAATAAAAATTATAAAAATTTTAAAAAGTTGAAAAATAGTAAAAATTTATTTTAAAAATAATAAAACAACTTTCGGAATAAGAATTTAAAAGAAAAAGCAGAAAATATTAAATTTATTAGACATTAAAAGAAATGGCAGCTTCGGGGATAGGAACGTCAACCCGAGAAGTACGACGATCAAGTAGCCGGAAATTCTACCAAACGTACAACCCCTGCACGTTGTGAGAGAACTAATTAGATTATATGAAGTGAAGTAGTCAAGTAGAAAAAGTTCAGAAATTTAAATATAACTCTCCGCTTTTGCTATCCTATCAAGAATGAATTTCATATAGAATAAGAGGAAGGATAAGGCTTGAAATAATAGCTTTAAACGCTCGAAAAGGGGGGAAGGGGTTGATTTCGAACTCGCTTTCAATTTTAATAACCCTAACTCATGAAAAATCCAATATGGATGCATGTATCCATTCCAGGTACAACCGGTTCAGAAATTCGCGGACAGACAAATTAGGCTATTATTATATAGGGGATTATAATCTTTTCTACTCACTATCTAACTGTTTTACGATAAAACTATTTTGCGTTTAATACCGGCTTCCAGATTATAAGATTCTTTACGTAACGCTTTAACAATATTTATAATGTTGCATATATATATATATATATATATATATATATATATATATATATATATATATATTTGTATGCTATGCTTTAAAATATTTAAATAATATAAAGTATGAAATGTGTAAATAAAACTAAGAGGAAGTCACAAGTGTAAAATGTTAAACAAACAAACAAAAGCAAAATTAAATATTTTTGCTTATTTAAAAGTTGCTTGTGTAAATATACATATATTTTATCATGTACAATGTTGATTTTTAACGCCTTTTATATAAGCATTTATTTTTACTATTTACAAACAATCTTACTATTCCATGTTAAAAATATTTTACTCCAAAATTTGGAAAGATACATTCAATTATTATTATTTATTCAATATTTATGTTTTAATTATACATATCGTGATAGGCCTAATGTTTCATATATAATCATTCCTATGCTTTTTTTTGACAAAAAATTAAAATATTATAATGTACAAAAAATGTTATTACTTTTCGGTCAAAATTGATATATTTTATTTTAATAGTTTGTCCAAATAAAATTTTGAAGTAAACTTTGCTGTTTTAATTCATTTAAACAAGTATGACCATTAATATTTCAAAATATTGTCGACTCATACTCGACGTTGAAATGATTGGGAAGAAAAAAATTTAATAAACCAAGATATAAATCCTGAATGTAAAAAGTAAAACATTTTTGATACCCTTTTAAATATTTGTAAATTCCTTTCATAAAAGTTTTTTTACATAAATATGCAAACTTTTGGATAAGCTCATGCTCGACAAACGTTTTCAGCAACTCGACGTTGGATTGTATGGGAAGAAGAAGATTTAATAAACCAAGATATAAATCCTGAATGTAAAAAGTAAAACATTTTTGATACCCTTTTAAATATTTGTAAATTCCTTTCATAAAAGTTTTTTTACATAAATATGCAAACTTTTGGATAAGCTCATGCTCGACAAACGTTTTCAGCAACTCGACGTTGGATTGTATGGGAAGAAGAAGATTTAATAAACCAAGATATAAATCCTGAATGTAAAAAGTAAAACATTTTTGATACCCTTTTAAATATTTGTAAATTCCTTTCATAAAAGTTTTTTTACATAAATATGCAAACTTATGGATAAGCTCATGCTCGACAAACGTTTTCAGCAAGTCGACGTTGGATTGTATGGGAAGAAGAAGATTTAAAAAACCAAGATATAAATCCTGAATGTAAAAAGTAAAACATTTTTGATACCATTTTAAATATTTGTAAATTTCTTTCATAAACTTTTTTACTTAAATATGCAAACTTTTGAATAAGATTACGATCGACAAACGTTTTCAGCAAGTCGACGTTGGATTGTATGGGAAGAAGAAGATTTAAAAAACCAAGATATAAATCCTGAATGTAAAAAGTAAAACATTTTTGATACCATTTTAAATATTTGTAAATTTCTTTCATAAACTTTTTTACTTAAATATGCAAACTTTTGAATAAGATTACGATCGACAAACGTTTCCAGAAAAAAAAAGTTTAAGAAACTCTATTAAATACATAATTAAATGATATTAAAATATTCTATTAAAACTAATTTTTTTAAATGTAAAGTCGTGGATCCAACAAAACACCATGTAACTAGGTAGAACAATAAAGAAAGTTACCAGATGTTTGCCCTGTGTAACGTCATTTAGCGGCTCTGCGTGAAGTAAGTTTTGATTGGACTTGCTATAAAATTAATGAGCCTTTTTGCTTTAAATACATGCAGTTAAAAAAGAAAATATCGTAAACTAAAATTCTCAGATAATAAAATGTTAACATCAATTACGTAGTGTGTTAATTTTGCTTATTTTATTAATCTTTTCTTTTTTAAAGAGACGAATATTTACGAACTTTTGAAACATTTATTAATTTTATCTCAAAATATTAAGTGAAGTATGGGAAGTATGATGTACAAATTCCATATTGTTTTCAAAATCATACAGCATTTCAAATACTATTAAATATATTTTTACTTTAGGAAAATCAATTTGTCTGTATATTCCTTTAGAGATTTTGGAATAATATATTATAAATCACTTTCCTATTTTATTACTCAGATATATTTTTTTCTCCACTGACCTCCCTATTACTCACTTACCTAACAAATGTGATATGAACCCTCATATGAATTCCTTTGACGCCTATTAAAGAGTATCATGCCTTGTAAAGGAGTCTGGTGCGTGTTGAATGTTATCTGTTTCGACAGACAGTAAATCTTTTAATATTTAATAAAATTATTCATATATTTTTCATGAAAATTTAAGACACGTTTTAACTGTTATCAAATATTGTGATAATTCATCTTAATTTAAAATTAGGGACATATTAACCCCTTCCCTATTTTTCCCGTACGCCGTACGGGCACAGCTTTCTAGCCTTTACTGATTTGCCCGTACTCCGTACGGGCAATCTGATTTCTATTTCGCTAGCACTCTTTAGACCGTATTTTTTCCAATTTTAGTAACAAGTTATTTGATAGTTGTCCAGTAAATGAAAATTTGCAGTTCATTGTATTTTTTACTCTGATTTGTTTAAAACAACGAGTGTTTTCGCATGTTTTGTATCAGAAGACGAATTGTTATCTTTCAGTGTATAGCTTTCTGGTTATATTTTACTAATCGTATGATAATTTCATTGATGTAAGAGTTGAATAATATATTTTTACTTTTAAATAATGGATAATTCAGATTGTATGGAGGTAATTTCTTGTGATTCGAACTGTGACTCGGAATCAGAAATTGAATTATCTGTAAATGATAGTACGAAAGTTTACTAGATGACCTGGATAGTAGTAACTCTGATAGTAGTACAGATGGAATCAGTCAAGCAAGACAATTTTTTTAAATCAATTGTGATAATCCTTCGGATCCGCCTCCTAGATTTGCTTTCACTGGAATTCCGAAAATTAACTTGGATATCGATGAGACTAAAGGTAAACTTCAGTTCTATGATGCTTTCATAGAAAGAAAAAAAGTTGTAATAAATGCTTAAAAATATTAGAAATGTTAATTTTAATAACACACCTTTATTTAAAAATGTAAAATGAACAAAAAAATGCAATAAAATATATGACTTTTTTTTTACCAATTCTGGAAAAAGATAAAACTGTCAAGCCGGATTAATTTTTTAAAAATTAATTTTATAATTTGTATTACGTCCTGCCCTATAAATTGAATTTATAATACAGACATTATCATGCAACTTATATTAAAAATTGCATTGTATAGAATAAAATACTTTTATGAAAAAAAATTCAAAAACCTTATGGATGTGAAGAAAACATGTAGAGTCAGGACGCAATTATGAGTAATAAGTCATGAATAATAACAAGTACTGTTTAATTATCATAATGATATTAAATCATTCTATAAATAAAATAAATATATACACACATAAGATTTAGGTTTATTGAGTACAATCTTTTAAATAGATATACATAAACTTAACATAACGTATAACTTAGTCTTAATTTCTTCTATGATTATATAAGACATAAAATGCATAAATGTAGCTTTACTATTCTTAATTTCCTATTAATTTGCAGTTAAGTGAGGATAGTGCCAACACTGGTCAAAAGCAAAACCTATCAATATTCAGAAAACGAAAAAAAATGACGATTTTTCTATTTTCAATATTTTTTAATGTTACCATATATTCCTTGAAAACTAATTAAATTATTACTTTAATCAGGGATGCATTTATTCACGGAATAAAATAAATTTAAAATCAGAGAGACTGCATATAAAAATCCTCAATTCATATACAATCAACAAGTAATTAATTAGTATTTTTTCATGGACAGATTATTAATTTATTTATGTTTTCATAAGTTAATAAAAAACGTTTTCGGTGTTTTTTAATAGAGTTTGCTGTAATACTGTAAATAAAACAAAACATATCATATTCCAAAGAATGATAAAAAAATCGAAATAAATTTTTTTTCGTTATTTCCTCTAATGTGTCCTTATAATATTTAGATACTATTTATAGTATTCTTTTTAATAAAACCGTGTTTAATCATCCAACAAAACAAATTTTAAACCAGAGAAACCGAATATCGATTATTTCACTTACCTTTCATAATCCTACAATTAAATGGTATTTTATTCCACAGACTGTATTTTTTGCACTTTAATATTTCGGTTTAAAATGCATTTTATGCATGGTTAAAATTTAGTTTACCCAGACACACCATTTACATTAAATAAATACAAAAAAGTTTAGTTCGAATTAAAGAAAATAATGAATGTAGTTCGGGAATAAAATTTTAGACAAATATGGGGAAAAATATATTTGTGTAATGAACGATGAATTAATATTGCCATAAATATATGATTTTTATATGCATTCCTCAAATTTATAATGGTGATTGCTTAAAAATATCTGGATTTTTTACAGGAGAAACTGAACAAAAATATTTCTTTAAATGCAATAGTAAAATAGATTTGAAAATTTGAATTTAGCTTTATTTTATATCATAATTAATAATTTTAAAGGTATATAATATGTAGTAGTTAGACATATGTTAAACACATAGTTATATAAAAATATATTTGTGTTAATTAGATATTTGATGAAGCAATAGAACAAAGTTTAGTTGATATTAATTGCTCTCTATCACTGTTAGTGTCACAGGATCACAGGATCACAGGATGGATTGACATAGAACTTCCTGGGCCTAGGCCTCTAGTCCTGTGATACATATGATTTATGCAAACAACTAATAGAACTGAATTGGCTATGGATGTGCAGTAGATATAATATTAGGCAATAGATGCTTGAGTTTGGGTAGAGAATAATAACACAGATAAAATGTAAAAAGTGAGAGATGCAGTGATTAATATAAAGAGAGCGTAAAATTAACTTTAACTAGCTAAAAGCTAGATGATTTAGGTAAACAACTAATGGAACTGAATTGGCTATGAATGGGTAGTAGATATAAAACTAGGCAGTGGATGCTTGAGTTTGGGCAGAGTATAATAACACAGATAAAATGCAAAAAGTGAGAGATGCAGTGATTAATATAAAGAGAGCGTAAAATTAACTTTAACTAGCTAAAAGTTAGATGATTTAGGCAAACAACTAATAGAAGTGAATTGGCTATGAATGTGTAGTAGATATAATATTAGACAATGGATGCTTGAGATTGGGTAGAGTATAATAACACAGATAAAATGCAAAAAGTGAGAGATGCAGTGATTAATATAAAGAGAGCGTAAAATTAACTTTAACTAGCTAAAAGCTAGATGATTTAGGCAAACAACTAATAGAAGTGAATTGGCTATGAATGTGTAGTAGATGTAATATTAGGCAATAGATGCTTGAGTTTAGGTAGAGAATAATAACACAGATAAAACGTAAAAAGTGAGAGATGCAGTGATTAAAATAAAGAGAACGTAAGGTTAACTTCAACTAGCTAAAAGCTAGAGCATAATAAGTATACATACAAAAAGGTAACACAAGAGTTTTTTTTTTCCTTAGAGAATTAAATAGAAACTTTAGCAAGGTTGCAGAATCGTGGGTAGTAACATCCTAGCAAAGCTAGGAGAAAGTTAACCGGATCCAAATCAGATATTCTAAATCAATAGAATTTATGAACAAACTGTCCAATGGAAATCTTAAAAGAGAGACCTTCCAAAGTGGGGCCTTAGCAGTAGATGCTGCAGGAGAGTTAAGAGAGCAGAGAGGGGGGGATGAATACATAGTAGCAATGTTAGTGTACTAACCACTTTCCAATATAATAAACGCATATTGTTATGAATTCTGGTGTTCCAAATAATGTATTATTCTGTGCAAAGTGTTACAGAAAGCTTAGTTATCTCAGATACAAATGACAATAGCTCTGTGTAGATATCGAGTAAGCTATCTTAAAACAGAATCCAAAAATCTCACATGCTAACCTATGTGGAAAATTGTACTATAATTTACCACTGGATATAGGATAAAATTTTTCTGAGCTATACATAACCCTTTTTTTAAATATATGTACCTTATCGGGAAATGAGTATACAGTTGTAAAAGCAATAATTCACGAAATAGCGTAGGTAGAGAGGTAAAAAGTGACATTTGCTTGGAATGACTTGAAAGTTCTAATGCAAACACAAAAAAAGGTTCATAATTGGCAGCAGATGACACTTCATGTGACAAAATAAAGACGATGTTCTTTAGAACAAATGCTCAGTATTTTCACATACATTTGTCAAAAATATCTGCATTTGAGGGAAAAGTGGCGGCTTAGTCAGCGATTATCACCAAACGACATGAGCAAGAGTCTTTCACGCGTGATGAGATCTTTTTAGCAATATGGGGTGGAGTGCCCTTATGCATAAAAATTCTACTCCCCAGAAAGCTTTCATGAGCCAGATTAGGAATGGCATAATTTTGGCGACATATAGGAGAAATTCTCACCCGTCACGACAGGTGTTATAAAATAAGAATCATGCATTTCCTCAAAGAAAGAGGCACCGATAATTTTAGACTTGGTAAATCCTTATCATTCTGCAATGTAGTTTGCATGAAAGTACGAGGATTTTAAGTTACCCAAATTCTGCAGCTGTGGGAGGTCACAAAAGCTCGGGAGTGTAAAGGGGTCTTAGTCAGTCCACAAACCGTTAGACAACTAATCTTATCTTTCCACCTCTTTTGAAAAGGCCACTGCACTTAGGCTCTCCGATGCACCAAATGGCGAGGTGATAAGTCTTAATGAGGCTGGATTTTGTACGGATAGCATCGAAGGGTAAACCTTAATGCTACCCAAACATTAATGTATGTAATACCAATGAGACGTATGACTTCACGAGCTCTGACTTCCCCATGCGTAGACAAATACACTACAATCTCCATTTTCCTGTACAATCTCAGCAATACTAGCACTTGTTGGTCACTGCGGGACCCATAGTCTAGACAACACGGGGCTTCAAATTTCAAAATCATTCTATTCATTGTTGCAGTTCTCATAGAACTTTTAACTTTTTGAATATCCTTTGTAAACCAATAGGTTTGTAAAGATGCAATAATATATTCCCTAATCTGATAGCACAGGTTCACTACCAGTATTTTTTCTCTGCTAATTCAACATGCTGCGATTGATGGTACATATGATTTCTAATTACAACTCACTTTATGCCCTATACACTTTTTACGTTACTGGCGATTTGCAGTGTCATCTATTAGACATTATTTAAACATGTTTTATGATTACAATAATCCCCATGATTGAATATCCAAGATTTAATATCATATTTTACTACTCATGTGCATTATTACGTGATTTATTACAATTTAATGTATAGTCATTATTTAAATGTATAGTCATTTCCTGATTACTCGATATATTGTATTTAATATTTTATCTGTAAAATATTATGAAGTATAATAATACTACAAAACAACAAGTGATCATTGCAAAACTTACTATACATTGTAACATATTTCAAAAAAGAAAGAAAACCCCCACACGGAAACGTTATTGGAAATATAAATGTTAGGTATAAATGCTCTCGGAATAATAAATAGCGTAACTCTCTCCTTTTGAGATTTATTCGAAAGAAAAATAAGAAGTGCTGGGAAGTTTTCTAAAGGTGTAAAGAAAGGAAAGTGGTGATTTATTAAGGGATGGGCAACCACATCACTTTAAGTCTCACTGTAGGAAATAATTTGTCTTTCTAAAGTGCTCAATAGAATTGCATTTAAACGCAAAGTTTTCATTTTATCTTTTTAGAATAGGGACTTTTGTAGAAAAAATCCTTTAACAAGTGATATCAATTCGAACAAGGTACATTTCTTCAAAGTAAAAAAGCTTAACTGTGAAATTATTCGGTTAAAATATTATTTTAACGTTATCTTTGAAAAATTACACAATAAAACTTCACGTTAATATATAGCGGTATTAACTTAAAGATAATTTGTGGTCTCCAATTTACACTAAAAACGGGAATAATTAAGGGAGAAATTATTCATCATCCTATTTAGTTATAATATTACTCAGTGCTATAATGACTTAAAATATAATCTGTTTTTAAAAGTGTTAATGATTGGAATTCATTTTTTACTCAAATATTTCTTTTTTATTATGTAACATTTAGGCTGAGGGATTGATATTGTACAAACTTAAATTCATTTTAAAATACATATGATTTAACTTCCATTTCCTCTATTATCAAAAAATATTTGGACTATAAAACATAAAAAAAAATAAATAATAAAATAAAACAGAGTTGCGTAAAATGAATAACGCATTTTGCGCAATCCAAGAGGGTGGTCCAACATTATACGCTTGAAGGGTGTATATTTTACTTCTCAACCACCACAACGAAAGCAATCAATTAATGAATTACGAAATATATTTTACTTGCAAATTTATATCAAATATAATGTAACTTCCATGAGAATGGACTCGGATTACTCGCTTGAAACGCATGTATTGTACTATTCAACCACCCCCATGAATGAGAACGATTAATGAATTAAGTAAAGACTTGTTCATATTGTTTATTATTTTTTAAGTGTTTTAATAAATATTTCGATTTTTTCAATATGTAATGTGCATATTACCACTGACGGGTATATCAACAAAACACAGGTCTAAAGTTCGATCCCCGAAAGGCTGACTCAGCCTTTTATCCCTTCTGTAGGTAAAGAAACTGAGGACCAAAGATGCTTGGGAACTAAACACTATGAGGAAAGCGTAAGGCTACTCCTGCTTAAAGCTCACCACATAACCAGAACATTTTTTGCACCTAAGACTCTTATTCTCGGTAATGGAATTTGACACCGTATATCCTGGCCTCCTATGGGCTGTTGTGCTGAAAAGTTTACTTTTTAGAAAAAGATGGATCTAGAGTGATTTAGACCATATTGTCACTGACGGGTATATCAACAAAACACAGGTTTAAATTTCGATTCCCGGGCTAGGAAAGGTTGACTCAGCCTTTCATCCCTTCGGTGAGTAAAGAGACTGAGGACCAATGATACTTGAGAACTAAATACTATGATTTAAGGCATATGGCTACTCCCCGTAAATCTCACCACATAAACAGAACATATGTTTTGCACTCAAGACACTTATCCTCGGTAATGGAATTTGGCACAATAGACCCTGGCCTCCTATGGGCTGTTGTGCTGAAAAGTTTACTTTTTAGAAAAAGATGGATCTAGAGTGATTTAGAGCATATTGTCACTGACGGGTATATCAACAAAACACAGGTTTAAATTTCGATTCCCGGGCTAGGAAAGGTTGACTCAGCCTTTCATCCCTTCGGTGAGTAAAGAGACTGAGGACCAATGATACTTGAGAACTAAACACTATGATTTAAGGCATATGGCTACTCCCCGTAAATCTCACCACATAAACAGAACATATGTTTTGCACTCAAGACACTTATTCTCGGTAATGGAATTTGGCACAGTAGACCCTGGCCTCCTATGGGCTGTTGTGCTGACAAGTTTACTTTTTAGAAAAAGATGGATCTAGAGTGATTTAGAGCATATTGTCACTGACGGGTATATCAACAAAACACAGGTTTAAATTTCGATTCCCGGGCTAGGAAAGGTTGACTCAGCCTTTCATCCCTTCGGTGAGTAAAGAAACTGAGGACCAAAGATGCTTGGGAACTAAACACTATGAGGTAAGGCGTAAGGCTATTCCACTTAAGGCTCACAGCATAAAAAATACATGTGATTTGCCCCCAAGACCCTTATTCTCGGTAATGGAATTTGGCACCGTAGACCCTGACCCCCTTTGGACTGTTGCGCTAAGGAGTTTAGTTTTTAGAAAAATATGCGTCTAGAGTGCTTAAACAGTTTTTTTAGTAATATTAGACAAACTTAAATCATCCTACGGCTCAATATTTTTATGACATTGAAGTAATACAGCATAAACTCTATGTTTCTTGCAACTTTATTAAGATTAAATGTATAAATAATATTTTATTAATAAATGCATTTATTAAAATATACTCAAAGATTCAAATACTTAGGATAATCATTCTTTAATATTAAAAAAGTATTAATTATTTAAATAATTTTTGCGAAATGTACATACTGTTTTTAGATTTGTCAAAGACTAATTTCCATGGCTAATTTTTACTTATAATTTTGCTTCATAAGCGTAAATTCACGCACATGTGCACTCACACAAGTATACATGTACAGTAATAAATTTACTGTGTTCATCCGTACATACAGTTTTTCTATAAGTGAGTTTGACGTGCTACATGGGTTACTGTCTTTCAGGTATGAAAATCTTTTAAATTGTAACATTTATTTCCAGATGTTTACAATAAAAATTAGATTCTGGTTTATAAAATATTACTTAGAATAAATTCTTTATCCAGATATTAAATGCTATTCTGAGGTATCTTATGCACTTGACAATATTACAATTTTAGTATTTGGTAACAAGCTTATAATGATTACTGAAATCTTTACTCCACATACATGTACATACGAACACTAACGTGCACGTGCATGCACATATTTGCATATATATGCAGGGTGTCCCAGCAAGACCAGATAAACTCTGCACAGCCAGGTTTGTTATTTGGAATACATGGAAAATGTCAAAAGAACAACCTCTACGACCCATAGTTACAGAGAAAAATACGAGAAAATATATGACGTCGTATCCAATTAAAAAAACGTTTATTCGAAACATAAGCATCAGAACTTGCATGATTTAAAGTAGGAAGATGTTCGAAATGTCCTCCGCGCATATGGAGGTATGCATATGCGAGTCATAAAATGGTTGACTGTACATGTTCTAGCAGTGTAGTGACCACAAAAGTAAATGTACTGTGGATAGGAACAAATAAGTCCATTTCTGAAGTAAATGAGTCTCTATAAACTAGTTTCTTTAGATGGCTCCATAGGAAGAAATTTAACCCACTGAACGGACGCGTCGACGGGGGTTCGACAGCGAATTCCTGTTCAAAAATGGACCTGTCGACCCCTTCTCGTTCGCACTCGTATAACTCGTATCGCACACTTTTGAGGAAAAAAAATATTGCAAAGCGATAATAAATGAAACTAATTTTGAGTAACGAAACTCCTTTACCTTGCAGGGAAAATAATTTAAAAGTAGCCTGACAACTTTTAAACCCGCAACTCTAGTATGGTACGGTAAGTTCCGTCTGGAATTTACGAAAAGGGTGACTGTTTTGAAAGGGAAAAAGGTGGGGAGGGTGGCCGGTGGATGGGTTAAAGGACTCAGATATAGATATCGTGGTGGTCATGAAACAGGAAACTGAAGACCAATTTATCGGCCCGTGTATTCGATATAAAGCCAATGATTCAAAATGGAGATAAAGTGGGCTGGACCTCCATCATACTAAACCACAGGCCACATATTGCTGCTAAAAGCATGTCATCTACTACATCGCTTAATATATCCGGGAGAAATATCAAGTACAAATATCGCATGATTCATTCAGGTACCATATATTATCCAATTAATCAGTTACCTAGCATGCCAGCCTACATATTTAAAGACAATTCCTGAAGTCCTTTTAGGACTATTACATGAAGATTGATAGTGGGCTACGTACAGATGTTGAAACTATTGAAGACCTCATCAAATGTGAATATCTTCTTCATTCGTCCACAAGATAAGTACAATATCCCCTTCATGTTTTGCAATAGCTATTCACAAACCTCAGTGAGTCGGTGAAATTCATTTGGGGAGTCACCTATAAGGGTTCTGTAACGATATGGGTATAACCTTTCTTTCCGCATGAGCTTGTGCACAGTACTGTGATTCACATTCATTTCCGTGGTTATCGAGAGTGTACTTAACTCGGGAGATTCTTGCACCCTCAGAAGTATTGCATCTTTCTGTGCTGACCAAAGCGTACTGTGCGTTTTTCCACCAACGTCGTGCAGATTGTTTGTCAGGTGCGTGTTTCCAATATTTCGCAGTCTGTAGTGCAACCTGCGGACCACATTGATATTGGGAGAAGTACGTGATAGACAGCGACGAGAATACTCCCTAGTAGGTCGTAACGCATTACCATTACATTCACCGAAGATTAATTACATATCGCAGTATTCCAGAGCGAAATACATTATCATGTAAAGATTACTGGCAGCTACTACATTCAGCCTTTTAAATCACAGTTCAAACAATGGCTTGACGT
>CM063508.1:147867841-147870341 GCA_032207245.1 Pardosa pseudoannulata
ATAATAATTAACAATGTGCAATAACAATGTGAAATACAATAACAATGTGCAATGTGTTACAATGTGAAATAATTCAATTTAATGGTGTATATGGATATCTTTTGTTATGAAAATTTTACTATTTATTTCTATTCGTAAGAACCATATTAGTTTGTGCAATGTGTTACAATGTGAAATAATTCAATTTAATGGTGTATATGGATATCTTTTGTTATGAAAATTTTACTATTTATTTCTATTCGTAAGAACCAGATTAGTTTTCACAATCTGCTATTTTGAGTTAACTAAGATTAATAACTATTAATGTGCAATGTTAATTTAAATTTATTCATACAACAGAAAATTTTTAAAATATTAAATTAAGTCTAGAAATAATTTAATATTTTCTGGTATGCAATCTATTCTTTTATAGAATAACATATATTTAAAACACTTTTCTCTTCTCAATCTCGATGACATATAACAATTCAATGACAGAAAGATTGAACTTTTAACATTATTTCATTCAGATAACGCTTCACTCTCATTTTAAGAGATAAACTTCATACACGAATAATTACAAAGAAGTCTTATTTTCTCATATATCTTAAAGAATTCTTTTAGTACGTCTATGAAATAAAGTAAAGCGTTTTAAGTAGAAATATTTATTTTTTGAATTACCTTACATGCATAATTTTCCATAAACAGTAAATACTAATAAGATATTTGAGATTGGAGAGATAATATTTTATTATTTAATTTACATACAAACCATATTTGAATAATTTGAAGAATAAATACATTGTTGCAAATTTGTCCAAACAATTTGCATGGTATATTAGATGCCTCTTCTACTAAAAATAATATATTTTAATCATAGGAGAATTTTGCTTATTTGCAATTATTTCTACTAGAAATGGTATTGCATTTAGCATATATATTAAAATTTTATGTTACGTATAACAGCTTATGAACAATAAATCAAAAAATGTCTAGTTAATGAATTGTTTAGATAGTTCCATATATCTTCATAAGACAATCTTTTTCTCTTTGTTGGAAGAAAATGCATATATACATTTATATTATGCTTAAAATAACTCTTTTCATAATTTCCGACATGTAAGTTCATTCGTTTGATATATAAGCCACAGATCATTTATCACAGATAAGTATAACTTTAATAGATTCATTTCAGTTTCTAAAAGTGGTAAAGAATGAACACTTGACTCAGGCAATTGCTAGTGTAATCAATCAAGTCCATTCTAAAGCATAAAAATAATAAGGTTATAGGAAGATTTGGCTCTCTTTGAATGTGTGATTGATAAGAGAGTGTTCAATCGTCCCTTTCCAGAGAAAAAAAACCAGAATCTTATTATTCTATAAATGTTTATTATTTCATTTTATTTTCTATATCAACTATGAAAAAACTCATTATTTCTGTTCTATAGTAAGAAATGAGAAAACACTAATTTTTCTCTATCATTGCTAAAGACCCCCCCCCATATATATATATATATATATATATATATATATATATATATATATATATATATATATATATATATATATATATATATATATATATATATATATATATATATATATATATATATATATATATATATATATATATATATATATATATATATATATATATATATATATATATATATATATATATATAAACTCCAGTACTAGTTTAAGTTTTACATTCTAATTTACCAATGCCAATATGATAATTTTTGCTAAAAATGTCTCTGGCCATACCATATTGGCATTTTTGAAAGCTGTTTGTGATTTCATGAATTCTCACAAGTTAAACTTCAAGGCTTCCAAGTCAATTAGTTTTTTCTTGAATAAAAGAGACTGAGGAGTTGATGTTTTCACTCTTAGACATACGTATTGTTCTCTCATATACCTCAACCTTGAATACGGTTACCAGATATTTCGAACGACTTCTGTGTCTAATTTATAGATTTGAGACAGAGTGCAATTGAGTGCAGCAAGAATTATCAGACGGTTAAGGAATAGCTGTCCTAGTGAAGTAGTCCTATACAAAGCTGACATTTTACCTCTGACCACGAGATTTAAGATTAGTTCTTTTAAATAT
Organism: Pardosa pseudoannulata; assembly: GCA_032207245.1. NCBI lineage: Eukaryota > Metazoa > Arthropoda > Arachnida > Araneae > Lycosidae > Pardosa > Pardosa pseudoannulata. The sequence continues at coordinate 147,869,931 of CM063508.1, forward strand.
TGTTATAAACTCATGAATCTATGAGATTTTAGTAGGACATATAATATCTTTTTAAATTGAATGTCTAACGAATAAAAAGAAATACTCAGTTGGTATATTTGTGGAAAGACAGTTTTATGAATTTTAAGGATGTTTCTACGAACAACTTTGATTGTTTGACTTTGAATATTTGTTTTAATAACGTTCTGAAGTCCCATGAGAATAAACAGGAGGACCATCTGGACATGTAAAAACAGTTATCTCTAGAGGTTGTTAATAGTATCCCAACTTAAGCGTTAGTCATCCACACAGATGGTTTTGGTTTGGTCTGGTTTGGAGTGCTACGGTCTACTTTATTGCAGCACGAGGGCTAAAGAGACCGGACCCTACAGCTTAAAGCCGATTCCGAACGGCTACGAACATCCATGCCAC